>CAUYWW010000068.1:600000-1091000 GCA_963576845.1 Megachile leachella
AAGTATATTTATTATAGTTCTTGCGATAATAACTGCATAATATGGGTAATAATGCATGTTATATTGAGAATAATATAAGTAATAAGTATAATTATTACAGTTCTGGCGATAATAACTGCATTATATGGGTAATAATGCACGTTATATTGCTAATAGTATTTAATAAGTATAATTATTACAGTTCTAGCGATAATACCTCCATTATATGGGTAATAATGCATGTTATATTGATAATGATATAAGTAATAAGTATAATTATTACAGTTCTAGCGATAATAACTGCATTATATGGGTAATAATGCACGTTATATTGCTAACAATATAAGTAATAAGTATAATTATTACAGTTCAAGCGATAATAACTGCATAATATGGGTAATAATGCATGTTATATTGATAATAATATAAGTAATAAGTATAATTATTACAGTTCAAGCGATAATAACTGCAGAATATGGGTAATAATGCATGTTATATTGATAATAGTATAAGTAATAAGTATAATTATTACAGTTCTAGCGATAATACCTCCATTATATGGGTAATAATGCATGTTATATTGATGATAATGAAAGTAATACGTATATTTATTATAGTTCTTGCGATAATAACTGCATAATATGGGTAATAATGCATGTTATATTGAGAATAATATAAGTATTAAGTATAATTATTACAGTTCTGGCGATAATAACGGCATTATATGGGTAATAATGCACGTTATATTGCTAATAGTATTTAATAAGTATAATTATTACAGTTCTAGCGATAATACCTCCATTATATGGGTAATAATGCATGTTATATTGATAATGATATAAGTAATAAGTATAATTATTACAGTTCTAGCGATAATAACTGCATAATATGGGTAATAATGCACGTTATATTGCTAATAATATAAGTAATGAGTACAATTATTACAGTTCTATCGATAATAACTGCATTATATGGGTAATAATGCACGTTATATTGATGATAATAAAGGTAATACGTATATTTATTATAGTTCTAGCGATAATAACTGCATAATATGGGTAATAATGCATGTTATATTGAGAATAATATAAGTAATAAGTATAATTATTACAGTTCTGGCGATAATAACTGCATTATGTGGGTAATAATGCACGTTATATTGCTAATAGTATAAGTAATAAGTATAATTATTACAGTTCTTGCGATAATACCTCCATTATATGGGTAATAATGCATGTTATATTGCTAATAATATAAGTAATACGTATAATTATTACAGTTCTAGCAATAATACCTCCATTATATGGGTAATAATGCATGTTATATTGATAATAATATAAGTAATAAGTATAATTATTACAGTTCTAGCGATAATAACTGCATTATATGGGTAATAATGCATGTTATATTGATAATATTGGGAGTAATAAGTATATTTATTATAGTTCCAGCGATAATAACTGCAGAATATGGGTAATAATGCATGTTATATTGATAATAGTATAAGTAATAAGTATAATTATTACAATTCTAGCGATAATACCTCCATTATATGGGTAATAATGCATGTTATATTGATAATAATATAAGTAATAAGTATAATTATTACAGTTCTAGCGATAATAACTGCATAATACGGGTAATAATGCACGTTCTATTGCTAATAATATAAGTAATGAGTATAATTATTACAGTTCTAGCGATAATAACTGCATTATATGGGTAATAATGCATGTTATATTGATAATAATAAAAGTAATAAGTATATTTATTATCGTTCTATCGATAATAACTTCTTAATATGGGTAATAATGCATGTTATATTGATGATAATGAAAGTAGTAAGTATATTTATTACAGTTCTAGCGATAATAACTGCATTATATGCGTAATAAGGCATGTTATATTGATAATATCGGGGGTAATAAGTATAATTATTACAGTTCTGGCGATAATAACTGCATTATATGGGTAATAATGCACGTTATATTGCTAATAGTATAAGTAATAAGTATAATTATTACAGTTCTAGCGATAATACCTCCATTATATGGGTAATAATGCATGTTATATTGATAATAATATAAGTAATAAGTATATTTATTACAGTTATATCGATAATAACTGCATAATATGGGTAATAATGCATGTTATATTGATGATAATAAAAGTAATACGTAAATTTATTATAGTTCTAGCAATAATAACTGCATAATATGGGTAATAATGCATGTTATATTGATAATAATATAAGAAATAAGTATAATTATTACAGTTATAGCGATAATTACTGCATTATATGGGTAATAATGCACGTTATATTGCTAGCAATATAAGTAATAAGTATAATTATTACAGTTCTAGCGATAATAACTGCATAATATGGGTAATAATGCACGTTATATTGCTAACAATATAAGTAATAAGTATAATTATTACAGTTCTAGCGATAATAACTGCATAATATGGGTAATAATGCACGTTATATTGCTAACAATATAAGTAATAAGTATAATTATTACAGTTCTAGCGATAATACCTCCATTATATGGGTAATAATGCATGTTATATTGATGATAATGAAAGTAATACGTATATTTATTATAGTTCTTGCGATAATAACTGCATAATATGGGTAATAATGCATGTTATATTGATAATAATATAAGTAATAAGTATAATTATTACAGTTCTAGCGATAATAACTGCATTATATGGGTAATAATGCATGTTATATTGATAATATTGGGAGTAATAAGTATATTTATTATAGTTCTAGCGATAATAACTGCAGAATATGGGTAATAATGCATGTTATATTGATAATAGTATAAGTAATAAGTATAATTATTACAATTCTAGCGATAATACCTCCATTATATGGGTAATAATGCATGTTATATTGATAATAATATAAGTAATAAGTATAATTATTACAGTTCTAGCGATAATAACTGCATAATACGGGTAATAATGCACGTTATATTGCTAATAATATAAGTAATGAGTATAATTATTACAGTTCTAGCGATAATAACTGCATTATATGGGTAATAATGCATGTTATATTGATAATAATAAAAGTAATAAGTATATTTATTATCGTTCTATCGATAATAACTGCATAATATGGGTAATAATGCATGTTATATTGCTAATAATATAAGTAATGAGTATAATTATTACAGTTCTAGCGATAATAACTGCATTATATGGGTAATAATGCATGTTATATTGATAATAATAAAAGTAATAAGTATATTTATTATCGTTCTATCGATAATAACTGCATAATATGGGTAATAATGCATGTTATATTGATGATAATGAAAGTAATACGTAAATTTATTATAGTTCTAGCAATAATAACTGCATAATGTGGGTAATAATGCATGTTATATTGATAATAATATAAGTAATAAGTATAATTATTACAGTTCTAGCGATAATAACTGCATTATATGGGTAATAATGCACGTTATATTGCTAACAATATAAGTAATAAGTATAATTATTACAGTTCTGGCGATAATAACTGCATTATATGGGTAATAATGCATGTTATATTGATGATAATGAAAGTAATACGTATATTTATTATAGTTCTTGCGATAATAACTGCATAATATGGGTAATAATGCATGTTATATTGATGATAATAAAAGTAATACGTATATTTATTATAGTTCTAGCGATAATAACTGCATTATATGGGTAATAATGCACGTTATATTGCTAATAGTGTAAGTAATAAGTATAACTATTACAGTTCTAGCGATAATACCTCCATTATATGGGTAATAATGCATGTTATATTGATAATAATATAAGTAATAAGTATATTTATTACAGTTATATCGATAATAACTGCATAATATGGGTAATAATGCATGTTATATTGATGATAATAAAAGTAATACGTAAATTTATTATAGTTCTAGCAATAATAACTGCATAATATGGGTAATAATGCATGTTATATTGATAATAATATAAGAAATAAGTATAATTATTACAGTTCTAGCGATAATTACTGCATTATATGGGTAATAATGCACGTTATATTGATAATAATATAAGTAATAAGTATATTTATTACAGTTCTATCGATAATAACTGCATAATATGGGTAATAATGCATGTTATATTGATGATAATAAAAGTAATACGTATATTTATTATAGTTCTAGCAATAATAACTGCATAATGTGGGTAATAATGCATGTTATATTGATAATAATATAAGTAATAAGTATAATTATTACAGTTCTAGCGATAATAACTGCATTATATGGGTAATAATGCACGTTATATTGCTAACAATATAAGTAATAAGTATAATTATTACAGTTCTAGCGATAATAACTGCATTATATGGGTAATAATGCATGTTATATTGCTAATAGTATTTAATAAGTATAATTATTACAGTTCTAGCGATAATACCTCCATTATATGGGTAATAATGCATGTTATATTGATAATGATATAAGTAATAAGTATAATTATTACAGTTCTAGCGATAATAACTGCATAATATGGGTAATAATGCACGTTATATTGCTAACAATATAAGTAATAAGTATAATTATTACAGTTCTAGCGATAATACCTCCATTATATGGGTAATAATGCATGTTATATTGATGATAATGAAAGTAATACGTATATTTATTATAGTTCTTGCGATAATAACTGCATAATATGGGTAATAATGCATGTTATATTGATAATAATATAAGTAATAAGTATAATTATTACAGTTCTAGCGATAATAACTGCATTATATGGGTAATAATGCATGTTATATTGATAATAATATAAGTAATAAGTATATTTATTATAGTTCTTGCGATAATAACTGCATAATATGGGTAATAATGCATTTTATATTGAGAATAATATAAGTAATAAGTATAATTATTACAGTTCTGGCGATAATAACTGCATTATATAGGTAACAATGCACGTTATATTGCTAATAGTATAAGTAATAAGTATAATTATTACAGTTCTAGCAATAATACCACCATTATATGGGTAATAATGCATGTTATATTGATAATAGTATAAGTAATAAGTATAATTATTACAGTTCTAGCGATAATACCTCCATTATATGGGTAATAATGCATGTTATATTGATAATGATATAGGTAATAAGTATAATTATTACAGTTCTAGCGATAATAACTGCATAATATGGGTAATAATGCACGTTATATTGCTAACAATATAAGTAATAAGTATAATTATTACAGTTCTAGCGATAATACTTCCATTATATGGGTAATAATGCATGTTATATTGATGATAATGAAAGTAATACGTATATTTATTATAGTTCTTGCGATAATAACTGCATAATATGGGTAATAATGCATGTTATATTGAGAATAATATAAGTAATAAGTATAATTATTACAGTTCTGGCGATAATAACTGCATTATATGGGTAATAATGCACGTTATATTGCTAATAGTATTTAATAAGTATAATTATTACAGTTCTAGCGATAATACCTCCATTATATGGGTAATAATGCATGTTATATTGATAATGATATAAGTAATAAGTATAATTATTACAGTTCTAGCGATAATAACTGCATTATATGGGTAATAATGCACGTTATATTGCTAACAATATAAGTAATAAGTATAATTATTACAGTTCAAGCGATAATAACTGCATAATATGGGTAATAATGCATGTTATATTGATAATAATATAAGTAATAAGTATAATTATTACAGTTCAAGCGATAATAACTGCAGAATATGGGTAATAATGCATGTTATATTGATAATAGTATAAGTAATAAGTATAATTATTACAGTTCTAGCGATAATACCTCCATTATATGGGTAATAATGCATGTTATATTGATGATAATGAAAGTAATACGTATATTTATTATAGTTCTTGCGATAATAACTGCATAATATGGGTAATAATGCATGTTATATTGAGAATAATATAAGTATTAAGTATAATTATTACAGTTCTGGCGATAATAACTGCATTATATGGGTAATAATGCACGTTATATTGCTAATAGTATTTAATAAGTATAATTATTACAGTTCTAGCGATAATACCTCCATTATATGGGTAATAATGCATGTTATATTGATAATGATATAAGTAATAAGTATAATTATTACAGTTCTAGCGATAATAACTGCATAATATGGGTAATAATGCACGTTATATTGCTAATAATATAAGTAATGAGTACAATTATTACAGTTCTATCGATAATAACTGCATTATATGGGTAATAATGCACGTTATATTGATGATAATAAAGGTAATACGTATATTTATTATAGTTCTAGCGATAATAACTGCATAATATGGGTAATAATGCATGTTATATTGAGAATAATATAAGTAATAAGTATAATTATTACAGTTCTGGCGATAATAACTGCATTATGTGGGTAATAATGCACGTTATATTGCTAATAGTATAAGTAATAAGTATAATTATTACAGTTCTTGCGATAATACCTCCATTATATGGGTAATAATGCATGTTATATTGATAATAATATAAGTAATAAGTATATTTATTATAGTTCTTGCGATAATAACTGCATAATATGGGTAATAATGCATTTTATATTGAGAATAATATAAGTAATAAGTATAATTATTACAGTTCTGGCGATAATAACTGCATTATATGGGTAACAATGCACGTTATATTGCTAATAGTATAAGTAATAAGTATAATTATTACAGTTCTAGCGATAATAACTGCATAATATGGGTAATAATGCACGTTATATTGCTAATAATATAAGTAATGAGTACAATTATTACAGTTCTAGCGATAATAACTGCATAATATGGGTAATAGTGCACGTTATATTGCTAATAATATAAGTAATACGTATAATTATTACAGTTCTAGCAATAATACCTCTATTATATGGGTAATAATGCATGTTATATTGATAATAATATAAGTAATAAGTATAATTATTACAGTTCTAGCGATAATAACTGCATTATATGGGTAATAATGCATGTTATATTGATAATAGTATAAGTAATAAGTATAATTATTACAATTCTAGCGATAATACCTCCATTATATGGGTAATAATACATGTTATATTGATAATAATATAAGTAATAAGTATAATTATTACAGTTCTAGCGATAATAACTGCATAATACGGGTAATAATGCACGTTCTATTGCTAATAATATAAGTAATGAGTATAATTATTACAGTTCTAGCGATAATAACTGCATTATATGGGTAATAATGCATGTTATATTGATAATAATATAAGAAATAAGTATAATTATTACAGTTCTAGCGATAATTACTGCATTATATGGGTAATAATGCACGTTATATTGCTAGCAATATAAGTAATAAGTATAATTATTACAGTTCTAGCGATAATAACTGCATTATATGGGTAATAATGCATGTTATATTGCTAATAGTATTTAATAAGTATAATTATTACAGTTCTAGCGATAATACCTCCATTATATGGGTAATAATGCATGTTATATTGATAATGATATAAGTAATAAGTATAATTATTACAGTTCTAGCGATAATAACTGCATAATATGGGTAATAATGCACGTTATATTGCTAACAATATAAGTAATAAGTATAATTATTACAGTTCTAGCGATAATACCTCCATTATATGGGTAATAATGCATGTTATATTGATGATAATGAAAGTAATACGTATATTTATTATAGTTCTTGCGATAATAACTGCATAATATGGGTAATAATGCATGTTATATTGATAATAATATAAGTAATAAGTATAATTATTACAGTTCTAGCGATAATAACTGCATTATATGGGTAATAATGCATGTTATATTGATAATATTGGGAGTAATAAGTATATTTATTATAGTTCTAGCGATAATAACTGCAGAATATGGGTAATAATGCATGTTATATTGATAATAGTATAAGTAATAAGTATAATTATTACAATTCTAGCGATAATAACTGCATTATGTGGGTAATAATGCACGTTATATTGCTAATAGTATAAGTAATAAGTATAATTATTACAGTTCTTGCGATAATACCTCCATTATATGGGTAATAATGCATGTTATATTGATAATAATATAAGTAATAAGTATATTTATTATAGTTCTTGCGATAATAACTGCATAATATGGGTAATAATGCATTTTATATTGAGAATAATATAAGTAATAAGTATAATTATTACAGTTCTGGCGATAATAACTGCATTATATAGGTAACAATGCACGTTATATTGCTAATAGTATAAGTAATAAGTATAATTATTACAGTTCTAGCAATAATACCACCATTATATGGGTAATAATGCATGTTATATTGATAATAGTATAAGTAATAAGTATAATTATTACAGTTCTAGCGATAATACCTCCATTATATGGGTAATAATGCATGTTATATTGATAATGATATAGGTAATAAGTATAATTATTACAGTTCTAGCGATAATAACGGCATAATATGGGTAATAATGCACGTTATATTGCTAACAATATAAGTAATAAGTATAATTATTACAGTTCTAGCGATAATACTTCCATTATATGGGTAATAATGCATGTTATATTGATGATAATGAAAGTAATACGTATATTTATTATAGTTCTTGCGATAATAACTGCATAATATGGGTAATAATGCATGTTATATTGAGAATAATATAAGTAATAAGTATAATTATTACAGTTCTGGCGATAATAACTGCATTATATGGGTAATAATGCACGTTATATTGCTAATAGTATTTAATAAGTATAATTATTACAGTTCTAGCGATAATACCTCCATTATATGGGTAATAATGCATGTTATATTGATAATGATATAAGTAATAAGTATAATTATTACAGTTCTAGCGATAATAACTGCATTATATGGGTAATAATGCACGTTATATTGCTAACAATATAAGTAATAAGTATAATTATTACAGTTCAAGCGATAATAACTGCATAATATGGGTAATAATGCATGTTATATTGATAATAATATAAGTAATAAGTATAATTATTACAGTTCAAGCGATAATAACTGCAGAATATGGGTAATAATGCATGTTATATTGATAATAGTATAAGTAATAAGTATAATTATTACAGTTCTAGCGATAATACCTCCATTATATGGGTAATAATGCATGTTATATTGATGATAATGAAAGTAATACGTATATTTATTATAGTTCTTGCGATAATAACTGCATAATATGGGTAATAATGCATGTTATATTGAGAATAATATAAGTATTAAGTATAATTATTACAGTTCTGGCGATAATAACTGCATTATATGGGTAATAATGCACGTTATATTGCTAATAGTATTTAATAAGTATAATTATTACAGTTCTAGCGATAATACCTCCATTATATGGGTAATAATGCATGTTATATTGATAATGATATAAGTAATAAGTATAATTATTACAGTTCTAGCGATAATAACTGCATAATATGGGTAATAATGCACGTTATATTGCTAATAATATAAGTAATGAGTACAATTATTACAGTTCTATCGATAATAACTGCATTATATGGGTAATAATGCACGTTATATTGATGATAATAAAGGTGATACGTATATTTATTATAGTTCTAGCGATAATAACTGCATAATATGGGTAATAATGCATGTTATATTGAGAATAATATAAGTAATAAGTATAATTATTACAGTTCTGGCGATAATAACTGCATTATGTGGGTAATAATGCACGTTATATTGCTAATAGTATAAGTAATAAGTATAATTATTACAGTTCTTGCGATAATACCTCCATTATATGGGTAATAATGCATGTTATATTGATAATAATATAAGTAATAAGTATATTTATTATAGTTCTTGCGATAATAACTGCATAATATGGGTAATAATGCATTTTATATTGAGAATAATATAAGTAATAAGTATAATTATTACAGTTCTGGCGATAATAACTGCATTATATGGGTAACAATGCACGTTATATTGCTAATAGTATAAGTAATAAGTATAATTATTACAGTTCTAGCGATAATAACTGCATAATATGGGTAATAATGCACGTTATATTGCTAATAATATAAGTAATGAGTACAATTATTACAGTTCTAGCGATAATAACTGCATAATATGGGTAATAGTGCACGTTATATTGCTAATAATATAAGTAATACGTATAATTATTACAGTTCTAGCAATAATACCTCTATTATATGGGTAATAATGCATGTTATATTGATAATAATATAAGTAATAAGTATAATTATTACAGTTCTAGCGATAATAACTGCATTATATGGGTAATAATGCATGTTATATTGATAATATTGTGAGTAATAAGTATATTTATTATAGTTCTAGCGATAATAACGGCAGAATATGGGTAATAATGCACGTTATATTGCTAACAATATAAGTAATAAGTATAATTATTACAGTTCTAGCGATAATAACTGCATTATATGGGTAATAATGCATGTTATATTGATAATATTGGGAGTAATAAGTATATTTATTATAGTTCTAGCGATAATAACTGCAGAATATGGGTAATAATGCATGTTATATTGATAATAGTATAAGTAATAAGTATAATTATTACAATTCTAGCGATAATACCTCCATTATATGGGTAATAATACATGTTATATTGATAATAATATAAGTAATAAGTATAATTATTACAGTTCTAGCGATAATAACTGCATAATACGGGTAATAATGCACGTTCTATTGCTAATAATATAAGTAATGAGTATAATTATTACAGTTCTAGCGATAATAACTGCATTATATGGGTAATAATGCATGTTATATTGATAATAATATAAGAAATAAGTATAATTATTACAGTTCTAGCGATAATTACTGCATTATATGGGTAATAATGCACGTTATATTGCTAGCAATATAAGTAATAAGTATAATTATTACAGTTCTAGCGATAATAACTGCATTATATGGGTAATAATGCATGTTATATTGCTAATAGTATTTAATAAGTATAATTATTACAGTTCTAGCGATAATACCTCCATTATATGGGTAATAATGCATGTTATATTGATAATGATATAAGTAATAAGTATAATTATTACAGTTCTAGCGATAATAACTGCATAATATGGGTAATAATGCACGTTATATTGCTAACAATATAAGTAATAAGTATAATTATTACAGTTCTAGCGATAATACCTCCATTATATGGGTAATAATGCATGTTATATTGATGATAATGAAAGTAATACGTATATTTATTATAGTTCTTGCGATAATAACTGCATAATATGGGTAATAATGCATGTTATATTGATAATAATATAAGTAATAAGTATAATTATTACAGTTCTAGCGATAATAACTGCATTATATGGGTAATAATGCATGTTATATTGATAATATTGGGAGTAATAAGTATATTTATTATAGTTCTAGCGATAATAACTGCAGAATATGGGTAATAATGCATGTTATATTGATAATAGTATAAGTAATAAGTATAATTATTACAATTCTAGCGATAATAACTGCATTATGTGGGTAATAATGCACGTTATATTGCTAATAGTATAAGTAATAAGTATAATTATTACAGTTCTTGCGATAATACCTCCATTATATGGGTAATAATGCATGTTATATTGATAATAATATAAGTAATAAGTATATTTATTATATTTCTTGCGATAATAACTGCATAATATGGGTAATAATGCATTTTATATTGAGAATAATATAAGTAATAAGTATAATTATTACAGTTCTGGCGATAATAACTGCATTATATGGGTAACAATGCACGTTATATTGCTAATAGTATAAGTAATAAGTATAATTATTACAGTTCTAGCAATAATACCACCATTATATGGGTAATAATGCATGTTATATTGATAATAGTATAAGTAATAAGTATAATTATTACAGTTCTAGCGATAATACCTCCATTATATGGGTAATAATGCATGTTATATTGATAATAATATAAGTAATAAGTATATTTATTACAGTTCTATCGATAATAACTGCATAATATGGGTAATAATGCATGTTATATTGGTGACAATAAAAGTAATACGTATATTTATTATAGTTCTAGCAATAATAACTGCATAATATGGGTCATAATGCATGTTATATTGATAATAATATAAGTAATAAGTATAATTATTACAGTTCTAGCGATAATAACTGCATTATATGGGTAATAATGCACGTTATATTGCTAACAATATAAGTAATAAGTATAATTATTTCAGTTCTAGCGATAATAACTGCATAATATGGGTAATAATGCATGTTATATTGATGATAATAAAAGTAATACGTAAATTTATTATAGTTCTAGCAATAATAACTGCATAATATGGGTAATAATGCATGTTATATTGATAATAATATAAGAAATAAGTATAATTATTACAGTTCTAGCGATAATTACTGCATTATATGGGTAATAATGCACGTTATACTGCTAGCAATATAAGTAATAAGTATAATTATTACAGTTCTAGCGATAATAACTGCATTATATGGGTAATAATGCACGTTATATTGCTAATAGTATAAGTAATAAGTATAATTATTACAGTTCTAGCAATAATACCACCATTATATGGGTAATAATGCATGTTATATTGATAATAATATAAGTAATAAGTATAATTGTTACAGTTCTAGCAATAATAACTGCATAATATGGGTAATAATGCATGTTATATTGATAATAATATAAGAAATAAGTATAATTATTACAGTTCTAGCGATAATTACTGCATTATATGGGTAATAATGCACGTTATACTGCTAGCAATATAAGTAATAAGTATAATTATTACAGTTCTAGCGATAATAACTGCATTATATGGGTAATAATGCACGTTATATTGCTAATAGTATAAGTAATAAGTATAATTATTACAGTTCTAGCAATAATACCACCATTATATGGGTAATAATGCATGTTATATTGATAATAATATAAGTAATAAGTATAATTGTTACAGTTCTAGCGATAATAACTGCATTATATGGGTAATAATGCACGTTATATTGCTAGTAGTATAAGTAATAAGTATAATTATTACAGTTCTAGCGATAATAACTGCATAATATGGGTAATAATGCACGTTATATTGCTAATAATATAAGTAATGAGTACAATTATTACAGTTCTAGCGATAATAACTGCATAATATGGGTAATAATGCACGTTATATTGCTAATAATATAAGTAATACGTATAATTATTACAGTTCTAGCAATAATACCTCCATTATATGGGTAATAATGCATGTTATATTGATAATAATATAAGTAATAAGTATAATTATTACAGTTCTAGCGATAATAACTGCATTATATGGGTAATAATGCATGTTATATTGATAATATTGTGAGTAATAAGTATATTTATTATAGTTCTAGCGATAATAACTGCAGAATATGGGTAATAATGCACGTTATATTGCTAACAATATAAGTAATAAGTATAATTATTACAGTTCTAGCGATAATAACTGCATTATATGGGTAATAATGCATGTTATATTGATAATATTGGGAGTAATAAGTATATTTATTATAATTGTAGCGATAATAACTGCAGAATATGGGTAATAATGCATGTTATATTGATAATAGTATAAGTAATAAGTATAATTATTACAATTCTAGCGATAATACCTCCATTATATGGGTAATAATGCATGTTATATTGATAATAATATAAGTAATAAGTATATTTATTACAGTTATATCGATAATAACTGCATAATATGGGTAATAATGCATGTTATATTGATGATAACAAAAGTAATACGTAAATTTATTATAGTTCTAGCAATAATAACTGCATAATATGGGTAATAATGCATGTTATATTGATAATAATATAAGAAATAAGTATAATTATTACAGTTCTAGCGATAATTACTGCATTATATGGGTAATAATGCACGTTATACTGCTAGCAATATAAGTAATAAGTATAATTATTACAGTTCTAGCGATAATAACTGCATTATATGGGTAATAATGCATGTTATATTGCTAATAGTATTTAATAAGTATAATTATTACAGTTCTAGCGATAATACCTCCATTATATGGGTAATAATGCATGTTATATTGATAATGATATAAGTAATAAGTATAATTATTACAGTTCTAGCGATAATAACTGCATAATATGGGTAATAATGCACGTTATATTGCTAACAATATAAGTAATAAGTATAATTATTACAGTTCTAGCGATAATACCTCCATTATATGGGTAATAATGCATGTTATATTGATGATAATGAAAGTAACACGTATATTTATTATAGTTCTTGCGATAATAACTGCATAATATGGGTAATAATGCATGTTATATTGATAATAATATAAGTAATAAGTATAATTATTACAGTTCTAGCGATAATAACTGCATTATATGGGTAATAATGCATGTTATATTGATAATATTGGGAGTAATAAGTATATTTATTATAGTTCTAGCGATAATAACTGCAGAATATGGGTAATAATGCATGTTATATTGATAATAGTATAAGTAATAAGTATAATTATTACAATTCTAGCGATAATAACTGCATTATGTGGGTAATAATGCACGTTATATTGCTAATAGTATAAGTAATAAGTATAATTATTACAGTTCTTGCGATAATACCTCCATTATATGGGTAATAATGCATGTTATATTGATAATAATATAAGTAATAAGTATATTTATTATAGTTCTTGCGATAATAACTGCATAATATGGGTAGTAATGCATTTTATATTGAGAATAATATAAGTAATAAGTATAATTATTACAGTTCTGGCGATAATAACTGCATTATATGGGTAACAATGCACGTTATATTGCTAATAGTATAAGTAATAAGTATAATTATTACAGTTCTAGCAATAATACCACCATTATATGGGTAATAATGCATGTTATATTGATAATAATATAAGTAATAAGTATAATTGTTACAGTTCTAGCGATAATAACTGCATTATATGGGTAATAATGCACGTTATATTGCTAGTAGTATAAGTAATAAGTATAATTATTACAGTTCTAGCGATAATAACTGCATTATATGGGTAATAATGCATGTTATATTGATAATATTGGGAGTAATAAGTATATTTATTATAGTTCTAGCGATAATAACTGCAGAATATGGGTAATAATGCATGTTATATTGATAATAGTATAAGTAATAAGTATAATTATTACAGTTCTAGCGATAATAACTGCATAATACGGGTAATAATGCACGTTCTATTGCTAATAATATAAGTAATGAGTATAATTATTACAGTTCTAGCGATAATAACTGCATAATATGGGTAATAATGCACGTTATATTGCTAATAATATAAGTAATACGTATAATTATTACAGTTCTAGCAATAATACCTCCATTATATGGGTAATAATGCATGTTATATTGATAATAACATAAGTAATAAGTATAATTATTACAGTTCTAGCGATAATAACTGCATTATATGGGTAATAATGCATGTTATATTGATAATATTGGGAGTAATAAGTATATTTATTATAGTTCTAGCGATAATAACTGCAGAATATGGGTAATAATGCATGTTATATTGATAATAGTATAAGTAATAAGTATAATTATTACAATTCTAGCGATAATACCTCCATTATATGGGTAATAATGCATGTTATATTGATAATAATATAAGTAATAAGTATAATTATTACAGTTCTAGCGATAATAACTGCATAATACGGGTAATAATGCACGTTCTATTGCTAATAATATAAGTAATGAGTATAATTATTACAGTTCTAGCGATAATAACTGCATTATATGGGTAATAATGCATGTTATATTGATAATAATAAAAGTAATAAGTATATTTATTATCGTTCTATCGATAATAACTTCTTAATATGGGTAATAATGCATGTTATATTGATGATAATGAAAGTAGTAAGTATATTTATTACAGTTCTAGCGATAATAACTGCATTATATGCGTAATAAGGCATGTTATATTGATAATATCGGGGGTAATAAGTATAATTATTACAGTTCTGGCGATAATAACTGCATTATATGGGTAATAATGCACGTTATATTGCTAATAGTATAAGTAATAAGTATAATTATTACAGTTCTAGCGATAATACCTCCATTATATGGGTAATAATGCATGTTATATTGATAATAATATAAGTAATAAGCATATTTATTACAGTTATATCGATAATAACTGCATAATATGGGTAATAATGCATGTTATATTGATGATAATAAAAGTAATACGTAAATTTATTATAGTTCTAGCAATAATAACTGCATAATATGGGTAATAATGCATGTTATATTGATAATAATATAAGAAATAAGTATAATTATTACAGTTATAGCGATAATTACTGCATTATATGGGTAATAATGCACGTTATATTGCTAGCAATATAAGTAATAAGTATAATTATTACAGTTCTAGCGATAATAACTGCATAATATGGGTAATAATGCACGTTATATTGCTAACAATATAAGTAATAAGTATAATTATTACAGTTCTAGCGATAATAACTGCATAATATGGGTAATAATGCACGTTATATTGCTAACAATATATGTAATAAGTATAATTATTACAGTTCTAGCGATAATACCTCCATTATATGGGAAATAATGCATGTTATATTGATGATAATGAAAGTAATACGTATATTTATTATAGTTCTTGCGATAATAACTGCATAATATGGGTAATAATGCATGTTATATTGATAATAATATAAGTAATAAGTATAATTATTACAGTTCTAGCGATAATAACTGCATTATATGGGTAATAATGCATGTTATATTGATAATAATATAAGTAATAAGTATAATTATTACAGTTCTAGCGATAATAACTGCATAATACGGGTAATAATGCACGTTCTATTGCTAATAATATAAGTAATGAGTATAATTATTACAGTTCTAGCGATAATAACTGCATTATATGGGTAATAATGCATGTTATATTGATAATAATAAAAGTAATAAGTATATTTATTATCGTTCTATCGATAATAACTTCTTAATATGGGTAATAATGCATGTTATATTGATGATAATGAAAGTAGTAAGTATATTTATTACAGTTCTAGCGATAATAACTGCATTATATGCGTAATAAGGCATGTTATATTGATAATATCGGGGGTAATAAGTATAATTATTACAGTTCTGGCGATAATAACTGCATTATATGGGTAATAATGCACGTTATATTGCTAATAGTATAAGTAATAAGTATAATTATTACAGTTCTAGCGATAATACCTCCATTATATGGGTAATAATGCATGTTATATTGATAATAATATAAGTAATAAGTATATTTATTACAGTTATATCGATAATAACTGCATAATATGGGTAATAATGCATGTTATATTGATGATAATAAAAGTAATACGTAAATTTATTATAGTTCTAGCAATAATAACTGCATAATATGGGTAATAATGCATGTTATATTGATAATAATATAAGAAATAAGTATAATTATTACAGTTCTAGCGATAATTACTGCATTATATGGGTAATAATGCACGTTATACTGCTAGCAATATAAGTAATAAGTATAATTATTACAGTTCTAGCGATAATAACTGCATTATATGGGTAATAATGCATGTTATATTGCTAATAGTATTTAATAAGTATAATTATTACAGTTCTAGCGATAATACCTCCATTATATGGGTAATAATGCATGTTATATTGATAATGATATAAGTAATAAGTATAATTATTACAGTTCTAGCGATAATAACTGCATAATATGGGTAATAATGCACGTTATATTGCTAACAATATAAGTAATAAGTATAATTATTACAGTTCTAGCGATAATACCTCCATTATATGGGTAATAATGCATGTTATATTGATGATAATGAAAGTAATACGTATATTTATTATAGTTCTTGCGATAATAACTGCATAATATGGGTAATAATGCATGTTATATTGATAATAATATAAGTAATAAGTATAATTATTACAGTTCTAGCGATAATAACTGCATTATATGGGTAATAATGCATGTTATATTGATAATATTGGGAGTAATAAGTATATTTATTATAGTTCTAGCGATAATAACTGCAGAATATGGGTAATAATGCATGTTATATTGATAATAATATAAGTAATAAGTATAATTGTTACAGTTCTAGCGATAATAACTGCATTATATGGGTAATAATGCACGTTATATTGCTAGTAGTATAAGTAATAAGTATAATTATTACAGTTCTAGCGATAATAACTGCATAATATGGGTAATAATGCACGTTATATTGCTAATAATATAAGTAATGAGTACAATTATTACAGTTCTAGCGATAATAACTGCATAATATGGGTAATAATGCACGTTATATTGCTAATAATATAAGTAATACGTATAATTATTATAGTTCTAGCAATAATACCTCCATTATATGGGTAATAATGCATGTTATATTGATAATAATATAAGTAATAAGTATAATTATTACAGTTCTAGCGATAATAACTGCATTATATGGGTAATAATGCATGTTATATTGATAATATTGGGAGTAATAAGTATATTTATTATAGTTCCAGCGATAATAACTGCAGAATATGGGTAATAATGCATGTTATATTGATAATAGTATAAGTAATAAGTATAATTATTACAATTCTAGCGATAATACCTCCATTATATGGGTAATAATGCATGTTATATTGATAATAATATAAGTAATAAGTATAATTATTACAGTTCTAGCGATAATAACTGCATAATACGGGTAATAATGCACGTTCTATTGCTAATAATATAAGTAATGAGTATAATTATTACAGTTCTAGCGATAATAACTGCATTATATGGGTAATAATGCATGTTATATTGATAATAATAAAAGTAATAAGTATATTTATTATCGTTCTATCGATAATAACTTCTTAATATGGGTAATAATGCATGTTATATTGATGATAATGAAAGTAGTAAGTATATTTATTACAGTTCTAGCGATAATAACTGCATTATATGCGTAATAAGGCATGTTATATTGATAATATCGGGGGTAATAAGTATAATTATTACAGTTCTGGCGATAATAACTGCATTATATGGGTAATAATGCACGTTATATTGCTAATAGTATAAGTAATAAGTATAATTATTACAGTTCTAGCGATAATACCTCCATTATATGGGTAATAATGCATGTTATATTGATAATAATATAAGTAATAAGTATATTTATTACAGTTATATCGATAATAACTGCATAATATGGGTAATAATGCATGTTATATTGATGATAATAAAAGTAATACGTAAATTTATTATAGTTCTAGCAATAATAACTGCATAATATGGGTAATAATGCATGTTATATTAATAATAATAATATAAGAAATAAGTATAATTATTACAGTTATAGCGATAATTACTGCATTATATGGGTAATAATGCACGTTATATTGCTAGCAATATAAGTAATAAGTATAATTATTACAGTTCTAGCGATAATAACTGCATAATATGGGTAATAATGCACGTTATATTGCTAACAATATAAGTAATAAGTATAATTATTACAGTTCTAGCGATAATAACTGCATAATATGGGTAATAATGCACGTTATATTGCTAACAATATAAGTAATAAGTATAATTATTACAGTTCTAGCGATAATACCTCCATTATATGGGTAATAATGCATGTTATATTGATGATAATGAAAGTAATACGTATATTTATTATAGTTCTTGCGATAATAACTGCATAATATGGGTAATAATGCATGTTATATTGATAATAATATAAGTAATAAGTATAATTATTACAGTTCTAGCGATAATAACTGCATTATATGGGTAATAATGCATGTTATATTGATAATATTGGGAGTAATAAGTATATTTATTATAGTTCTAGCGATAATAACTGCAGAATATGGGTAATAATGCATGTTATATTGATAATAGTATAAGTAATAAGTATAATTATTACAATTCTAGCGATAATACCTCCATTATATGGGTAATAATGCATGTTATATTGATAATAATATAAGTAATAAGTATAATTATTACAGTTCTAGCGATAATAACTGCATAATACGGGTAATAATGCACGTTATATTGCTAATAATATAAGTAATGAGTATAATTATTACAGTTCTAGCGATAATAACTGCATTATATGGGTAATAATGCATGTTATATTGATAATAATAAAAGTAATAAGTATATTTATTATCGTTCTATCGATAATAACTGCATAATATGGGTAATAATGCATGTTATATTGCTAATAATATAAGTAATGAGTATAATTATTACAGTTCTAGCGATAATAACTGCATTATATGGGTAATAATGCATGTTATATTGATAATAATAAAAGTAATAAGTATATTTATTATCGTTCTATCGATAATAACTGCATAATATGGGTAATAATGCATGTTATATTGATGATAATGAAAGTAATACGTAAATTTATTATAGTTCTAGCAATAATAACTGCATAATGTGGGTAATAATGCATGTTATATTGATAATAATATAAGTAATAAGTATAATTATTACAGTTCTAGCGATAATAACTGCATTATATGGGTAATAATGCACGTTATATTGCTAACAATATAAGTAATAAGTATAATTATTACAGTTCTAGCGATAATAACTGCATTATATGGGTAATAATGCATGTTATATTGATAATGATATAAGTAATAAGT
Organism: Megachile leachella; assembly: GCA_963576845.1. Classification (NCBI taxonomy): domain Eukaryota; kingdom Metazoa; phylum Arthropoda; class Insecta; order Hymenoptera; family Megachilidae; genus Megachile; species Megachile leachella. The sequence continues at coordinate 620,819 of CAUYWW010000068.1, forward strand.
ATAATTATTACAGTTCTAGCGATAATAACTGCATTATATGGGTAATAATGCATGTTATATTGATGATAATGAAAGTAATACGTATATTTATTATAGTTCTTGCGATAATAACTGCATAATATGGGTAATAATGCATGTTATATTGATGATAATAAAAGTAATACGTATATTTATTATAGTTCTAGCGATAATAACTGCATTATATGGGTAATAATGCACGTTATATTGCTAATAGTGTAAGTAATAAGTATAACTATTACAGTTCTAGCGATAATACCTCCATTATATGGGTAATAATGCATGTTATATTGATAATAATATAAGTAATAAGTATATTTATTACAGTTATATCGATAATAACTGCATAATATGGGTAATAATGCATGTTATATTGATGATAATAAAAGTAATACGTAAATTTATTATAGTTCTAGCAATAATAACTGCATAATATGGGTAATAATGCATGTTATATTGATAATAATATAAGAAATAAGTATAATTATTACAGTTCTAGCGATAATTACTGCATTATATGGGTAATAATGCACGTTATATTGATAATAATATAAGTAATAAGTATATTTATTACAGTTCTATCGATAATAACTGCATAATATGGGTAATAATGCATGTTATATTGATGATAATAAAAGTAATACGTATATTTATTATAGTTCTAGCAATAATAACTGCATAATGTGGGTAATAATGCATGTTATATTGATAATAATATAAGTAATAAGTATAATTATTACAGTTCTAGCGATAATAACTGCATTATATGGGTAATAATGCACGTTATATTGCTAACAATATAAGTAATAAGTATAATTATTACAGTTCTAGCGATAATAACTGCATTATATGGGTAATAATGCATGTTATATTGATAATAATATAAGTAATAAGTATATTTATTACAGTTATATCGATAATAACTGCATAATATGGGTAATAATGCATGTTATATTGATGATAATAAAAGTAATACGTAAATTTATTATAGTTCTAGCAATAATAACTGCATAATATGGGTAATAATGCATGTTATATTGATAATAATATAAGAAATAAGTATAATTATTACAGTTCTAGCGATAATTACTGCATTATATGGGTAATAATGCACGTTATATTGATAATAATATAAGTAATAAGTATATTTATTACAGTTCTATCGATAATAACTGCATAATATGGGTAATAATGCATGTTATATTGATGATAATAAAAGTAATACGTATATATATTATAGTTCTAGCAATAATAACTGCATAATGTGGGTAATAATGCATGTTATATTGATAATAATATAAGTAATAAGTATAATTATTACAGTTCTAGCGATAATAACTGCATTATATGGGTAATAATGCACGTTATATTGATAATAATCTAAGTAATAAGTATAATTATTAGAGTTCTAGCGATAATAACTGCATTATATGGGTAATAATGCACGTTATATTGCTAACAATATAAGTAATAAGTATAATTATTACAGTTCTAGCGATAATACCTCCATTATATGGGTAATAATGCATGTTATATTGATAATGATATAAGTAATAAGTATAATTATTACAGTTCTAGCGATAATAACTGCATAATATGGGTAATAATGCACGTTATATTGCTAATAATATAAGTAATGAGTACAATTATTACAGTTCTAGCGATAATAACTGCATAATATGGGTAATAATGCATGTTATATTGATAATATCGGGAGTAATAAGTATAATTATTATAGTTCTAGCGATAATAATAGTAAAATATGGCAAATAGTGCATGTTATATTGATAATAATAAAAGTAATAAATATATTTATTACAGTTCTATCGATAATAACTGCATAATATGGGTAAAAATGCATGTTATATTGATGATAATAAAAGTAATACGTATATTTATTATAGTTCTAGCGATAATAACTGCATAATATGGGTAATAATGCATGTTATATTGATAATAATCTAAGTAATAAGTATAATTATTAGAGTTCTAGCGATAATAACTGCATTATATGGGTAATAATGCACGTTATATTGCTAACAATATAAGTAATAAGTATAATTATTACAGCTCTAGCGATAATAACTGCATAATATGGGTAATAATGCATGTTATATTGAGAATAATATAAGTATTAAGTATAATTATTACAGTTCTGGCGATAATAACTGCATTATATGGGTAATAATGCACGTTATATTGCTAATAGTATTTAATAAGTATAATTATTACAGTTCTAGCGATAATACCTCCATTATATGGGTAATAATGCATGTTATATTGATAATGATATAAGTAATAAGTATGATTATTACAGTTCTAGCGATAATAACTGCATAATATGGGTAATAATGCACGTTATATTGCTAATAATATAAGTAATGAGTACAATTATTACAGTTCTAGCGATAATAACTGCATAATATGGGTAATAATGCACGTTATATTGCTAATAATATAAGTAATAAGTATAATTATTACAGTTCTAGCGATAATAACTGCATTATATGGGTACTAATGAATGTTATATTGATAATATTGGGAGTAATAAGTATATTTATTATAGTTCTAGCGATAATAACTGCAGAATATGGGTAATAATGCATGTTATATTGATAATAGTATAAGTAATAAGTATAATTATTACAGTTCTAGCGATAATACCTCCAATATATGGGTAATAATGCATGTTATATTGATAATAGTATAAGTAATAAGTATAATTATTACAGTTCTAGCGATAATAACTGCATTATATGGGTAATAATGCACGTTATATTGCTAACAATATAAGTAATAAGTATAATTATTACAGCTCTAGCGATAATAACTGCATAATATGGGTAATAATGCATGTTATATTGATAATAATATAAGTAATAAGTATAATTATTACAGTTCTAGCGATAATACCTCCATTATATGGGAAATAATGCATGTTATATTGATAATAATATAAGTAATAAGTATAATTATTACAGTTCTAGCGATAATAACTGCATAATACGGGTAATAATGCACGTTATATTGCTAATAATATAAGTAATGAGTATAATTATTACAGTTCTAGCGATAATAACTGCATTATATGGGTAATAATGCATGTTATATTGATAATAATAAAAGTAATAAGTATATTTATTATCGTTCTATCGATAATAACTGCATAATATGGGTAATAATGCATGTTATATTGCTAATAATATAAGTAATGAGTATAATTATTACAGTTCTAGCGATAATAACTGCATTATATGGGTAATAATGCATGTTATATTGATAATAATAAAAGTAATAAGTATATTTATTATCGTTCTATCGATAATAACTGCATAATATGGGTAATAATGCATGTTATATTGATGATAATGAAAGTAATACGTAAATTTATTATAGTTCTAGCAATAATAACTGCATAATGTGGGTAATAATGCATGTTATATTGATAATAATATAAGTAATAAGTATAATTATTACAGTTCTAGCGATAATAACTGCATTATATGGGTAATAATGCACGTTATATTGCTAACAATATAAGTAATAAGTATAATTATTACAGTTCTAGCGATAATAACTGCATTATATGGGTAATAATGCATGTTATATTGATAATGATATAAGTAATAAGTATAATTATTACAGTTCTAGCGATAATAACTGCATTATATGGGTAATAATGCATGTTATATTGATGATAATGAAAGTAATACGTATATTTATTATAGTTCTTGCGATAATAACTGCATAATATGGGTAATAATGCATGTTATATTGATGATAATAAAAGTAATACGTATATTTATTATAGTTCTAGCGATAATAACTGCATTATATGGGTAATAATGCACGTTATATTGCTAATAGTGTAAGTAATAAGTATAACTATTACAGTTCTAGCGATAATACCTCCATTATATGGGTAATAATGCATGTTATATTGATAATAATATAAGTAATAAGTATATTTATTGCAGTTATATCGATAATAACTGCATAATATGGGTAATAATGCATGTTATATTGATGATAATAAAAGTAATACGTAAATTTATTATAGTTCTAGCAATAATAACTGCATAATATGGGTAATAATGCATGTTATATTGATAATAATATAAGAAATAAGTATAATTATTACAGTTCTAGCGATAATTACTGCATTATATGGGTAATAATGCACGTTATATTGATAATAATATAAGTAATAAGTATATTTATTACAGTTCTATCGATAATAACTGCATAATATGGGTAATAATGCATGTTATATTGATGATAATAAAAGTAATACGTATATTTATTATAGTTCTAGCAATAATAACTGCATAATGTGGGTAATAATGCATGTTATATTGATAATAATATAAGTAATAAGTATAATTATTACAGTTCTAGCGATAATAACTGCATTATATGGGTAATAATGCACGTTATATTGCTAACAATATAAGTAATAAGTATAATTATTACAGTTCTAGCGATAATAACTGCATTATATGGGTAATAATGCATGTTATATTGATAATAATATAAGTAATAAGTATATTTATTACAGTTATATCGATAATAACTGCATAATATGGGTAATAATGCATGTTATATTGATGATAATAAAAGTAATACGTAAATTTATTATAGTTCTAGCAATAATAACTGCATAATATGGGTAATAATGCATGTTATATTGATAATAATATAAGAAATAAGTATAATTATTACAGTTCTAGCGATAATTACTGCATTATATGGGTAATAATGCACGTTATATTGATAATAATATAAGTAATAAGTATATTTATTACAGTTCTATCGATAATAACTGCATAATATGGGTAATAATGCATGTTATATTGAGAATAATATAAGTATTAAGTATAATTATTACAGTTCTGGCGATAATAACTGCATTATATGGGTAATAATGCACGTTATATTGCTAATAGTATTTAATAAGTATAATTATTACAGTTCTAGCGATAATACCTCCATTATATGGGTAATAATGCATGTTATATTGATAATGATATAAGTAATAAGTATGATTATTACAGTTCTAGCGATAATAACTGCATAATATGGGTAATAATGCACGTTATATTGCTAATAATATAAGTAATGAGTACAATTATTACAGTTCTAGCGATAATAACTGCATAATATGGGTAATAATGCACGTTATATTGCTAATAATATAAGTAATAAGTATAATTATTACAGTTCTAGCGATAATAACTGCATTATATGGGTACTAATGAATGTTATATTGATAATATTGGGAGTAATAAGTATATTTATTATAGTTCTAGCGATAATAACTGCAGAATATGGGTAATAATGCATGTTATATTGATAATAGTATAAGTAATAAGTATAATTATTACAGTTCTAGCGATAATACCTCCAATATATGGGTAATAATGCATGTTATATTGATAATAGTATAAGTAATAAGTATAATTATTACAGTTCTAGCGATAATAACTGCATTATATGGGTAATAATGCACGTTATATTGCTAACAATATAAGTAATAAGTATAATTATTACAGCTCTAGCGATAATAACTGCATAATATGGGTAATAATGCATGTTATATTGATAATAATATAAGTAATAAGTATAATTATTACAGTTCTAGCGATAATACCTCCATTATATGGGTAATAATGCATGTTATATTGATAATGATATAAGTAATAAGTATAATTATTACAGTTCTAGCGATAATAACTGCATAATATGGGTAATAATGGACGTTATATTGCTAATAATATAAGTAATGAGTACAATTATTACAGTTCTAGCGATAATAACTGCATAATATGGGTAATAATGCACGTTATATTGCTAATAATATAAGTAATAAGTATAATTATTACAGTTCTAGCAATAATACCTCCATTATATGGGTAATAATGCATGTTATATTGATAATAACATAAGTAATAAGTATAATTATTACAGTTCTAGCGATAATAACTGCATTATATGGGTAATAATGCATGTTATATTGATAATATCGGGGGTAATAAGTATAATTATTATAGTTCTAGCGATAATAATAGTAAAATATGGCTAATAGTGCATGATATATTGATAATAGTAAAAGTAATAAGTATAATTATTACAGTTCTAGCGATAATAACTGCATAATATGGGTAATAATGCATGTTATATTGATGATAATAAAAGTAATACGTATATTTATTATAGTTCTAGCGATAATAACTGCATAATATGGGTAACAATGCATGTTATATTGAGAATAATATAAGTAATAAGTATAATGATTACAGTTCTGGCGATAATAATTGCATTATATGGGTAATAATGCACGTTATATTGCTAATAGTATAAGTAATAAGTATAATTATTACAGTTCTAGCGATAATACCTCCATTATATGGGTAATAATGCATGTTATATTGATAATAATATAAGTAATAAGTATATTTATTACAGTTATATCGATAATAACTGCATAATATGGGTAATAATGCATGTTATATTGATGATAATAAAAGTAATACGTATATTTATTATAGTTCTAGCAATAATAACTGCATAATATGGGTAATAATGCATGTTATATTGATAATAATATAAGTAATAAGTATAATTATTACAGTTCTAGCGATAATAACTGCATTATATGGGTAATGATGCACGTTATATTGCTAGTAGTATAAGTAATAAGTATAATTATTACAGTTCTAGCGATAATAACTGCATAATATGGGTAATAATGCACGTTATATTGCTAATAATATAAGTAATGAGTACAATTATTACAGTTCTAGCGATATAAACTGCATTATATGGGTAATAATGCATGTTATATTGATAATAGTATAAGTAATAAGTATAATTATTACAGTTCTAGCGATAATAACTGCATTATATGGGTAATAATGCACGTTATATTGCTAACAATATAAGCAATAAGTATAATTATTACAGCTCTAGCGATAATAACTGCATAATATGGGTAATAATGCACGTTATATTGCTAATAATATAAGTAATGAGTACAATTATTACAGTTCTAGCGATAATAACTGCATAATATGGGTAATAATGCACGTTATATTGCTAATAATATAAGTAATAAGTATAATTATTACAGTTCTAGCGATAATACCTCCATTATATGGGAAATAATGCATGTTATATTGATGATAATGAAAGTAATACGTATATTTATTATAGTTCTTGCGATAATAACTGCATAATATGGGTAATAATGCATGTTATATTGATAATAATATAAGTAATAAGTATAATTATTACAGTTCTAGCGATAATAACTGCATTATATGGGTAATAATGCATGTTATATTGATAATAATATAAGTAATAAGTATAATTATTACAGTTCTAGCGATAATAACTGCATAATACGGGTAATAATGCACGTTCTATTGCTAATAATATAAGTAATGAGTATAATTATTACAGTTCTAGCGATAATAACTGCATTATATGGGTAATAATGCATGTTATATTGATAATAATAAAAGTAATAAGTATATTTATTATCGTTCTATCGATAATAACTTCTTAATATGGGTAATAATGCATGTTATATTGATGATAATGAAAGTAGTAAGTATATTTATTACAGTTCTAGCGATAATAACTGCATTATATGCGTAATAAGGCATGTTATATTGATAATATCGGGGGTAATAAGTATAATTATTACAGTTCTGGCGATAATAACTGCATTATATGGGTAATAATGCACGTTATATTGCTAATAGTATAAGTAATAAGTATAATTATTACAGTTCTAGCGATAATACCTCCATTATATGGGTAATAATGCATGTTATATTGATAATAATATAAGTAATAAGTATATTTATTACAGTTATATCGATAATAACTGCATAATATGGGTAATAATGCATGTTATATTGATGATAATAAAAGTAATACGTAAATTTATTATAGTTCTAGCAATAATAACTGCATAATATGGGTAATAATGCATGTTATATTGATAATAATATAAGAAATAAGTATAATTATTACAGTTCTAGCGATAATTACTGCATTATATGGGTAATAATGCACGTTATACTGCTAGCAATATAAGTAATAAGTATAATTATTACAGTTCTAGCGATAATAACTGCATTATATGGGTAATAATGCATGTTATATTGCTAATAGTATTTAATAAGTATAATTATTACAGTTCTAGCGATAATACCTCCATTATATGGGTAATAATGCATGTTATATTGATAATGATATAAGTAATAAGTATAATTATTACAGTTCTAGCGATAATAACTGCATAATATGGGTAATAATGCACGTTATATTGCTAACAATATAAGTAATAAGTATAATTATTACAGTTCTAGCGATAATACCTCCATTATATGGGTAATAATGCATGTTATATTGATGATAATGAAAGTAATACGTATATTTATTATAGTTCTTGCGATAATAACTGCATAATATGGGTAATAATGCATGTTATATTGATAATAATATAAGTAATAAGTATAATTATTACAGTTCTAGCGATAATAACTGCATTATATGGGTAATAATGCATGTTATATTGATAATATTGGGAGTAATAAGTATATTTATTATAGTTCTAGCGATAATAACTGCAGAATATGGGTAATAATGCATGTTATATTGATAATAATATAAGTAATAAGTATAATTGTTACAGTTCTAGCGATAATAACTGCATTATATGGGTAATAATGCACGTTATATTGCTAGTAGTATAAGTAATAAGTATAATTATTACAGTTCTAGCGATAATAACTGCATAATATGGGTAATAATGCACGTTATATTGCTAATAATATAAGTAATGAGTACAATTATTACAGTTCTAGCGATAATAACTGCATAATATGGGTAATAATGCACGTTATATTGCTAATAATATAAGTAATACGTATAATTATTACAGTTCTAGCAATAATACCTCCATTATATGGGTAATAATGCATGTTATATTGATAATAATATAAGTAATAAGTATAATTATTACAGTTCTAGCGATAATAACTGCATTATATGGGTAATAATGCATGTTATATTGATAATATTGGGAGTAATAAGTATATTTATTATAGTTCCAGCGATAATAACTGCAGAATATGGGTAATAATGCATGTTATATTGATAATAGTATAAGTAATAAGTATAATTATTACAATTCTAGCGATAATACCTCCATTATATGGGTAATAATGCATGTTATATTGATAATAATATAAGTAATAAGTATAATTATTACAGTTCTAGCGATAATAACTGCATAATACGGGTAATAATGCACGTTCTATTGCTAATAATATAAGTAATGAGTATAATTATTACAGTTCTAGCGATAATAACTGCATTATATGGGTAATAATGCATGTTATATTGATAATAATAAAAGTAATAAGTATATTTATTATCGTTCTATCGATAATAACTTCTTAATATGGGTAATAATGCATGTTATATTGATGATAATGAAAGTAGTAAGTATATTTATTACAGTTCTAGCGATAATAACTGCATTATATGCGTAATAGGGCATGTTATATTGATAATATCGGGGGTAATAAGTATAATTATTACAGTTCTGGCGATAATAACTGCATTATATGGGTAATAATGCACGTTATATTGCTAATAGTATAAGTAATAAGTATAATTATTACAGTTCTAGCGATAATACCTCCATTATATGGGTAATAATGCATGTTATATTGATAATAATATAAGTAATAAGTATATTTATTACAGTTATATCGATAATAACTGCATAATATGGGTAATAATGCATGTTATATTGATGATAATAAAAGTAATACGTAAATTTATTATAGTTCTAGCAATAATAACTGCATAATATGGGTAATAATGCATGTTATATTGATAATAATATAAGAAATAAGTATAATTATTACAGTTATAGCGATAATTACTGCATTATATGGGTAATAATGCACGTTATATTGCTAGCAATATAAGTAATAAGTATAATTATTACAGTTCTAGCGATAATAACTGCATAATATGGGTAATAATGCACGTTATATTGCTAACAATATAAGTAATAAGTATAATTATTACAGTTCTAGCGATAATAACTGCATAATATGGGTAATAATGCACGTTATATTGCTAACAATATAAGTAATAAGTATAATTATTACAGTTCTAGCGATAATACCTCCATTATATGGGTAATAATGCATGTTATATTGATGATAATGAAAGTAATACGTATATTTATTATAGTTCTTGCGATAATAACTGCATAATATGGGTAATAATGCATGTTATATTGATAATAATATAAGTAATAAGTATAATTATTACAGTTCTAGCGATAATAACTGCATTATATGGGTAATAATGCATGTTATATTGATAATATTGGGAGTAATAAGTATATTTATTATAGTTCTAGCGATAATAACTGCAGAATATGGGTAATAATGCATGTTATATTGATAATAGTATAAGTAATAAGTATAATTATTACAATTCTAGCGATAATACCTCCATTATATGGGTAATAATGCATGTTATATTGATAATAATATAAGTAATAAGTATAATTATTACAGTTCTAGCGATAATAACTGCATAATACGGGTAATAATGCACGTTATATTGCTAATAATATAAGTAATGAGTATAATTATTACAGTTCTAGCGATAATAACTGCATTATATGGGTAATAATGCATGTTATATTGATAATAATAAAAGTAATAAGTATATTTATTATCGTTCTATCGATAATAACTGCATAATATGGGTAATAATGCATGTTATATTGCTAATAATATAAGTAATGAGTATAATTATTACAGTTCTAGCGATAATAACTGCATTATATGGGTAATAATGCATGTTATATTGATAATAATAAAAGTAATAAGTATATTTATTATCGTTCTATCGATAATAACTGCATAATATGGGTAATAATGCATGTTATATTGATGATAATGAAAGTAATACGTAAATTTATTATAGTTCTAGCAATAATAACTGCATAATGTGGGTAATAATGCATGTTATATTGATAATAATATAAGTAATAAGTATAATTATTACAGTTCTAGCGATAATAACTGCATTATATGGGTAATAATGCACGTTATATTGCTAACAATATAAGTAATAAGTATAATTATTACAGTTCTAGCGATAATAACTGCATTATATGGGTAATAATGCATGTTATATTGATAATGATATAAGTAATAAGTATAATTATTACAGTTCTAGCGATAATAACTGCATTATATGGGTAATAATGCATGTTATATTGATGATAATGAAAGTAATACGTATATTTATTATAGTTCTTGCGATAATAACTGCATAATATGGGTAATAATGCATGTTATATTGATGATAATAAAAGTAATACGTATATTTATTATAGTTCTAGCGATAATAACTGCATTATATGGGTAATAATGCACGTTATATTGCTAATAGTGTAAGTAATAAGTATAACTATTACAGTTCTAGCGATAATACCTCCATTATATGGGTAATAATGCATGTTATATTGATAATAATATAAGTAATAAGTATATTTATTACAGTTATATCGATAATAACTGCATAATATGGGTAATAATGCATGTTATATTGATGATAATAAAAGTAATACGTAAATTTATTATAGTTCTAGCAATAATAACTGCATAATATGGGTAATAATGCATGTTATATTGATAATAATATAAGAAATAAGTATAATTATTACAGTTCTAGCGATAATTACTGCATTATATGGGTAATAATGCACGTTATATTGATAATAATATAAGTAATAAGTATATTTATTACAGTTCTATCGATAATAACTGCATAATATGGGTAATAATGCATGTTATATTGATGATAATAAAAGTAATACGTATATTTATTATAGTTCTAGCAATAATAACTGCATAATGTGGGTAATAATGCATGTTATATTGATAATAATATAAGTAATAAGTATAATTATTACAGTTCTAGCGATAATAACTGCATTATATGGGTAATAATGCACGTTATATTGCTAACAATATAAGTAATAAGTATAATTATTACAGTTCTAGCGATAATAACTGCATAATATGGGTAATAATGCATGTTATATTGATAATAATATAAGTAATAAGTATATTTATTACAGTTATATCGATAATAACTGCATAATATGGGTAATAATGCATGTTATATTGATGATAATAAAAGTAATACGTAAATTTATTATAGTTCTAGCAATAATAACTGCATAATATGGGTAATAATGCATGTTATATTGATAATAATATAAGAAATAAGTATAATTATTACAGTTCTAGCGATAATTACTGCATTATATGGGTAATAATGCACGTTATATTGATAATAATATAAGTAATAAGTATATTTATTACAGTTCTATCGATAATAACTGCATAATATGGGTAATAATGCATGTTATATTGATGATAATAAAAGTAATACGTATATATATTATAGTTCTAGCAATAATAACTGCATAATGTGGGTAATAATGCATGTTATATTGATAATAATATAAGTAATAAGTATAATTATTACAGTTCTAGCGATAATAACTGCATTATATGGGTAATAATGCACGTTATATTGATAATAATCTAAGTAATAAGTATAATTATTAGAGTTCTAGCGATAATAACTGCATTATATGGGTAATAATGCACGTTATATTGCTAACAATATAAGTAATAAGTATAATTATTACAGTTCTAGCGATAATACCTCCATTATATGGGTAATAATGCATGTTATATTGATAATGATATAAGTAATAAGTATAATTATTACAGTTCTAGCGATAATAACTGCATAATATGGGTAATAATGCACGTTATATTGCTAATAATATAAGTAATGAGTACAATTATTACAGTTCTAGCGATAATAACTGCATAATATGGGTAATAATGCATGTTATATTGATAATATCGGGAGTAATAAGTATAATTATTATAGTTCTAGCGATAATAATAGTAAAATATGGCAAATAGTGCATGTTATATTGATAATAATAAAAGTAATAAATATATTTATTACAGTTCTATCGATAATAACTGCATAATATGGGTAAAAATGCATGTTATATTGATGATAATAAAAGTAATACGTATATTTATTATAGTTCTAGCGATAATAACTGCATAATATGGGTAATAATGCATGTTATATTGATAATAATCTAAGTAATAAGTATAATTATTAGAGTTCTAGCGATAATAACTGCATTATATGGGTAATAATGCACGTTATATTGCTAACAATATAAGTAATAAGTATAATTATTACAGCTCTAGCGATAATAACTGCATAATATGGGTAATAATGCATGTTATATTGAGAATAATATAAGTATTAAGTATAATTATTACAGTTCTGGCGATAATAACTGCATTATATGGGTAATAATGCACGTTATATTGCTAATAGTATTTAATAAGTATAATTATTACAGTTCTAGCGATAATACCTCCATTATATGGGTAATAATGCATGTTATATTGATAATGATATAAGTAATAAGTATAATTATTACAGTTCTAGCGATAATAACTGCATAATATGGGTAATAATGCACGTTATATTGCTAATAATATAAGTAATGAGTACAATTATTACAGTTCTAGCGATAATAACTGCATAATATGGGTAATAATGCACGTTATATTGCTAATAATATAAGTAATAAGTATAATTATTACAGTTCTAGCGATAATAACTGCATTATATGGGTACTAATGAATGTTATATTGATAATATTGGGAGTAATAAGTATATTTATTATAGTTCTAGCGATAATAACTGCAGAATATGGGTAATAATGCATGTTATATTGATAATAGTATAAGTAATAAGTATAATTATTACAGTTCTAGCGATAATACCTCCAATATATGGGTAATAATGCATGTTATATTGATAATAGTATAAGTAATAAGTATAATTATTACAGTTCTAGCGATAATAACTGCATTATATGGGTAATAATGCACGTTATATTGCTAACAATATAAGTAATAAGTATAATTATTACAGCTCTAGCGATAATAACTGCATAATATGGGTAATAATGCATGTTATATTGATAATAATATAAGTAATAAGTATAATTATTACAGTTCTAGCGATAATACCTCCATTATATGGGTAATAATGCATGTTATATTGATAATGATATAAGTAATAAGTATAATTATTACAGTTCTAGCGATAATAACTGCATAATATGGGTAATAATGGACGTTATATTGCTAATAATATAAGTAATGAGTACAATTATTACAGTTCTAGCGATAATAACTGCATAATATGGGTAATAATGCACGTTATATTGCTAATAATATAAGTAATAAGTATAATTATTACAGTTCTAGCAATAATACCTCCATTATATGGGTAATAATGCATGTTATATTGATAATAACATAAGTAATAAGTATAATTATTACAGTTCTAGCGATAATAACTGCATTATATGGGTAATAATGCATGTTATATTGATAATATCGGGGGTAATAAGTATAATTATTATAGTTCTAGCGATAATAATAGTAAAATATGGCTAATAGTGCATGATATATTGATAATAGTAAAAGTAATAAGTATAATTATTACAGTTCTAGCGATAATAACTGCATAATATGGGTAATAATGCATGTTATATTGATGATAATAAAAGTAATACGTATATTTATTATAGTTCTAGCGATAATAACTGCATAATATGGGTAACAATGCATGTTATATTGAGAATAATATAAGTAATAAGTATAATGATTACAGTTCTGGCGATAATAATTGCATTATATGGGTAATAATGCACGTTATATTGCTAATAGTATAAGTAATAAGTATAATTATTACAGTTCTAGCGATAATACCTCCATTATATGGGTAATAATGCATGTTATATTGATAATAATATAAGTAATAAGTATATTTATTACAGTTATATCGATAATAACTGCATAATATGGGTAATAATGCATGTTATATTGATGATAATAAAAGTAATACGTATATTTATTATAGTTCTAGCAATAATAACTGCATAATATGGGTAATAATGCATGTTATATTGATAATAATATAAGTAATAAGTATAATTATTACAGTTCTAGCGATAATAACTGCATTATATGGGTAATGATGCACGTTATATTGCTAGTAGTATAAGTAATAAGTATAATTATTACAGTTCTAGCGATAATAACTGCATAATATGGGTAATAATGCACGTTATATTGCTAATAATATAAGTAATGAGTACAATTATTACAGTTCTAGCGATATAAACTGCATTATATGGGTAATAATGCATGTTATATTGATAATAGTATAAGTAATAAGTATAATTATTACAGTTCTA
Source organism: Megachile leachella (assembly GCA_963576845.1). Taxonomy (NCBI): domain Eukaryota; kingdom Metazoa; phylum Arthropoda; class Insecta; order Hymenoptera; family Megachilidae; genus Megachile; species Megachile leachella. Next base: position 636,267 of record CAUYWW010000068.1, read on the forward strand.
GCGATAATAACTGCATTATATGGGTAATAATGCACGTTATATTGCTAACAATATAAGTAATAAGTATAATTATTACAGCTCTAGCGATAATAACTGCATAATATGGGTAATAATGCATGTTATATTGATAATAATATAAGTAATAAGTATAATTATTACAGTTCTAGCGATAATACCTCCATTATATGGGTAATAATGCATGTTATATTGATAATGATATAAGTAATAAGTATAATTATTACAGTTCTAGCGATAATAACTGCATAATATGGGTAATAATGCACGTTATATTGCTAATAATATAAGTAATGAGTACAATTATTACAGTTCTAGCGATAATAACTGCATAATATGGGTAATAATGCACGTTATATTGCTAATAATATAAGTAATAAGTATAATTATTACAGTTCTAGCAATAATACCTCCATTATATGGGTAATAATGCATGTTATATTGATAATAATATAAGTAATAAGTATAATTATTACAGTTCTAGCGATAATAACTGCATTATATGGGTAATAATGCATGTTATATTCATAATATTGGGAGTAATAAGTATATTTATTATAGTTCTAGCGATAATAACTGCAGAATATGGGTAATAATGCATGTTATATTGATAATAGTATAAGTAATAAGTATAATTATTACAGTCCTAGCGATAATAACTGCATAATATGGGTAATAATGCATGTTATATTGATGATAATAAAAGTAATACGTATATTTATTATAGTTCTAGCCATAATAACTGCATAATATGGGTAATAATGCATGTTATATTGATATCAATATAAGTAATAAGTATAATTATTACAGTTCTAGCGATAATAACTGCACTATATGGCTAATAATGCACGTTATATTGCTAACAATATAAGTAATAAGTATATTTATTATAGTTCTAGCGATAATAACTGCATAATATGGGTCATAATGCATGTTATATTGAGAATAATATAAGTAATAAGTATAATTATTACAGTTATGGCGATAATAACTGCATTATATGGGTAATAATGCACGTTATATTGCTAATAGTATAAGTAATAAGTATAATTATTACAATTCTAGCGATAATACCTCCATTATATGGGTAATAATGCATGTTATATTGATAATAATATAAGTAATAAGTATAATTATTACAGTTCTAGCGATAATAACTGCATAATATGGGTAATAATGCATGTTATATTGATGATAATAAAAGTAATACGTATATTTATTATAGTTCTAGCAATAATAACTGCATAATATGGGTAATAATGCATGTTATATTGATAATAATAAAAGTAATAAGTATATTTACTATCGTTCTATCGATAATAACTTCTTAATATGGGTAATAATGCATGTTATATTGATGATAATGAAAGTAGTAAGTATATTTATTACAGTTCTAGCGATAATAACTGCATTATATGCGTAATAAGGCATGTTATATTGATAATATCGGGGGTAATAAGTATAATTATTATAGTTCTAGCGATAATAATAGTAAAATATGGCTAATAGTGCATGATATATTGATAATAGTAAAAGTAATAAGTATATTTATTACAGTTCTATCGATAATAACTGCATAATATGGGTAATAATGCATGTTATATTGATGATAATGAAAGTAATACGTATATTTATTATAGTTCTAGCGATAATAACTGCATAATATGGGTAATAATGCACGTTATATTGCTAATAGTATAAGTAATAAGTATAATTATTACAGTTCTAGCGATAATACCTCCATTATATGGGTAATAATGCATGTTATATTGATAATAATATAAGTAATAAGCATATTTATTACAGTTATATCGATAATAACTGCATAATATGGGTAATAATGCATGTTATATTGATGATAATAAAAGTAATACGTAAATTTATTATAGTTCTAGCAATAATAACTGCATAATATGGGTAATAATGCATGTTATATTGATAATAATATAAGAAATAAGTATAATTATTACAGTTATAGCGATAATTACTGCATTATATGGGTAATAATGCACGTTATATTGCTAGCAATATAAGTAATAAGTATAATTATTACAGTTCTAGCGATAATAACTGCATAATATGGGTAATAATGCACGTTATATTGCTAACAATATAAGTAATAAGTATAATTATTACAGTTCTAGCGATAATAACTGCATAATATGGGTAATAATGCACGTTATATTGCTAACAATATAAGTAATAAGTATAATTATTACAGTTCTAGCGATAATACCTCCATTATATGGGTAATAATGCATGTTATATTGATGATAATGAAAGTAATACGTATATTTATTATAGTTCTTGCGATAATAACTGCATAATATGGGTAATAATGCATGTTATATTGATAATAATATAAGTAATAAGTATAATTATTACAGTTCTAGCGATAATAACTGCATTATATGGGTAATAATGCATGTTATATTGATAATAATATAAGTAATAAGTATAATTATTACAGTTCTAGCGATAATAACTGCATAATACGGGTAATAATGCACGTTCTATTGCTAATAATATAAGTAATGAGTATAATTATTACAGTTCTAGCGATAATAACTGCATTATATGGGTAATAATGCATGTTATATTGATAATAATAAAAGTAATAAGTATATTTATTATCGTTCTATCGATAATAACTTCTTAATATGGGTAATAATGCATGTTATATTGATGATAATGAAAGTAGTAAGTATATTTATTACAGTTCTAGCGATAATAACTGCATTATATGCGTAATAAGGCATGTTATATTGATAATATCGGGGGTAATAAGTATAATTATTACAGTTCTGGCGATAATAACTGCATTATATGGGTAATAATGCACGTTATATTGCTAATAGTATAAGTAATAAGTATAATTATTACAGTTCTAGCGATAATACCTCCATTATATGGGTAATAATGCATGTTATATTGATAATAATATAAGTAATAAGTATATTTATTACAGTTATATCGATAATAACTGCATAATATGGGTAATAATGCATGTTATATTGATGATAATAAAAGTAATACGTAAATTTATTATAGTTCTAGCAATAATAACTGCATAATATGGGTAATAATGCATGTTATATTGATAATAATATAAGAAATAAGTATAATTATTACAGTTCTAGCGATAATTACTGCATTATATGGGTAATAATGCACGTTATACTGCTAGCAATATAAGTAATAAGTATAATTATTACAGTTCTAGCGATAATAACTGCATTATATGGGTAATAATGCATGTTATATTGCTAATAGTATTTAATAAGTATAATTATTACAGTTCTAGCGATAATACCTCCATTATATGGGTAATAATGCATGTTATATTGATAATGATATAAGTAATAAGTATAATTATTACAGTTCTAGCGATAATAACTGCATAATATGGGTAATAATGCATGTTATATTGATAATAATATAAGTAATAAGTATAATTATTACAGTTCTAGCGATAATAACTGCATTATATGGGTAATAATGCATGTTATATTGATAATATTGGGAGTAATAAGTATATTTATTATAGTTCTAGCGATAATAACTGCAGAATATGGGTAATAATGCATGTTATATTGATAATAATATAAGTAATAAGTATATTTATTATAGTTCTTGCGATAATAACTGCATAATATGGGTAATAATGCATTTTATATTGAGAATAATATAAGTAATAAGTATAATTATTACAGTTCTGGCGATAATAACTGCATTATATGGGTAACAATGCACGTTATATTGCTAATAGTATAAGTAATAAGTATAATTATTACAGTTCTAGCAATAATACCACCATTATATGGGTAATAATGCATGTTATATTGATAATAATATAAGTAATAAGTATAATTGTTACAGTTCTAGCGATAATAACTGCATTATATGGGTAATAATGCACGTTATATTGCTAGTAGTATAAGTAATAAGTATAATTATTACAGTTCTAGCGATAATAACTGCATAATATGGGTAATAATGCACGTTATATTGCTAATAATATAAGTAATGAGTACAATTATTACAGTTCTAGCGATAATAACTGCATAATATGGGTAATAATGCACGTTATATTGCTAATAATATAAGTAATACGTATAATTATTACAGTTCTAGCAATAATACCTCCATTATATGGGTAATAATGCATGTTATATTGATAATAATATAAGTAATAAGTATAATTATTACAGTTCTAGCGATAATAACTGCATTATATGGGTAATAATGCATGTTATATTGATAATATTGGGAGTAATAAGTATATTTATTATAGTTCCAGCGATAATAACTGCAGAATATGGGTAATAATGCATGTTATATTGATAATAGTATAAGTAATAAGTATAATTATTACAATTCTAGCGATAATACCTCCATTATATGGGTAATAATGCATGTTATATTGATAATAATATAAGTAATAAGTATAATTATTACAGTTCTAGCGATAATAACTGCATAATACGGGTAATAATGCACGTTCTATTGCTAATAATATAAGTAATGAGTATAATTATTACAGTTCTAGCGATAATAACTGCATTATATGGGTAATAATGCATGTTATATTGATAATAATAAAAGTAATAAGTATATTTATTATCGTTCTATCGATAATAACTTCTTAATATGGGTAATAATGCATGTTATATTGATGATAATGAAAGTAGTAAGTATATTTATTACAGTTCTAGCGATAATAACTGCATTATATGCGTAATAAGGCATGTTATATTGATAATATCGGGGGTAATAAGTATAATTATTACAGTTCTGGCGATAATAACTGCATTATATGGGTAATAATGCACGTTATATTGCTAATAGTATAAGTAATAAGTATAATTATTACAGTTCTAGCGATAATACCTCCATTATATGGGTAATAATGCATGTTATATTGATAATAATATAAGTAATAAGTATATTTATTACAGTTATATCGATAATAACTGCATAATATGGGTAATAATGCATGTTATATTGATGATAATAAAAGTAATACGTAAATTTATTATAGTTCTAGCAATAATAACTGCATAATATGGGTAATAATGCATGTTATATTGATAATAATATAAGAAATAAGTATAATTATTACAGTTATAGCGATAATTACTGCATTATATGGGTAATAATGCACGTTATATTGCTAGCAATATAAGTAATAAGTATAATTATTACAGTTCTAGCGATAATAACTGCATAATATGGGTAATAATGCACGTTATATTGCTAACAATATAAGTAATAAGTATAATTATTACAGTTCTAGCGATAATAACTGCATAATATGGGTAATAATGCACGTTATATTGCTAACAATATAAGTAATAAGTATAATTATTACAGTTCTAGCGATAATACCTCCATTATATGGGTAATAATGCATGTTATATTGATGATAATGAAAGTAATACGTATATTTATTATAGTTCTTGCGATAATAACTGCATAATATGGGTAATAATGCATGTTATATTGATAATAATATAAGTAATAAGTATAATTATTACAGTTCTAGCGATAATAACTGCATTATATGGGTAATAATGCATGTTATATTGATAATATTGGGAGTAATAAGTATATTTATTATAGTTCTAGCGATAATAACTGCAGAATATGGGTAATAATGCATGTTATATTGATAATAGTATAAGTAATAAGTATAATTATTACAATTCTAGCGATAATACCTCCATTATATGGGTAATAATGCATGTTATATTGATAATAATATAAGTAATAAGTATAATTATTACAGTTCTAGCGATAATAACTGCATAATACGGGTAATAATGCACGTTATATTGCTAATAATATAAGTAATGAGTATAATTATTACAGTTCTAGCGATAATAACTGCATTATATGGGTAATAATGCATGTTATATTGATAATAATAAAAGTAATAAGTATATTTATTATCGTTCTATCGATAATAACTGCATAATATGGGTAATAATGCATGTTATATTGCTAATAATATAAGTAATGAGTATAATTATTACAGTTCTAGCGATAATAACTGCATTATATGGGTAATAATGCATGTTATATTGATAATAATAAAAGTAATAAGTATATTTATTATCGTTCTATCGATAATAACTGCATAATATGGGTAATAATGCATGTTATATTGATGATAATGAAAGTAATACGTAAATTTATTATAGTTCTAGCAATAATAACTGCATAATGTGGGTAATAATGCATGTTATATTGATAATAATATAAGTAATAAGTATAATTATTACAGTTCTAGCGATAATAACTGCATTATATGGGTAATAATGCACGTTATATTGCTAACAATATAAGTAATAAGTATAATTATTACAGTTCTAGCGATAATAACTGCATTATATGGGTAATAATGCACGTTATATTGCTAATAGTGTAAGTAATAAGTATAACTATTACAGTTCTAGCGATAATACCTCCATTATATGGGTAATAATGCATGTTATATTGATAATAATATAAGTAATAAGTATATTTATTACAGTTATATCGATAATAACTGCATAATATGGGTAATAATGCATGTTATATTGATGATAATAAAAGTAATACGTAAATTTATTATAGTTCTAGCAATAATAACTGCATAATATGGGTAATAATGCATGTTATATTGATAATAATATAAGTAATAAGTATAATTATTACAGTTCTAGCGATAATAACTGCATTATATGGGTAATAATGCATGTTATATTGATAATAATATAAGTAATAAGTATATTTATTACAGTTATATCGATAATAACTGCATAATATGGGTAATAATGCATGTTATATTGATGATAATAAAAGTAATACGTAAATTTATTATAGTTCTAGCAATAATAACTGCATAATATGGGTAATAATGCATGTTATATTGATAATAATATAAGAAATAAGTATAATTATTACAGTTCTAGCGATAATTACTGCATTATATGGGTAATAATGCACGTTATATTGATAATAATATAAGTAATAAGTATATTTATTACAGTTCTATCGATAATAACTGCATAATATGGGTAATAATGCATGTTATATTGATGATAATAAAAGTAATACGTATATATATTATAGTTCTAGCAATAATAACTGCATAATGTGGGTAATAATGCATGTTATATTGATAATAATATAAGTAATAAGTATAATTATTACAGTTCTAGCGATAATAACTGCATTATATGGGTAATAATGCACGTTATATTGATAATAATCTAAGTAATAAGTATAATTATTAGAGTTCTAGCGATAATAACTGCATTATATGGGTAATAATGCACGTTATATTGCTAACAATATAAGTAATAAGTATAATTATTACAGTTCTAGCGATAATACCTCCATTATATGGGTAATAATGCATGTTATATTGATAATGATATAAGTAATAAGTATAATTATTACAGTTCTAGCGATAATAACTGCATAATATGGGTAATAATGCACGTTATATTGCTAATAATATAAGTAATGAGTACAATTATTACAGTTCTAGCGATAATAACTGCATAATATGGGTAATAATGCATGTTATATTGATAATATCGGGAGTAATAAGTATAATTATTATAGTTCTAGCGATAATAATAGTAAAATATGGCAAATAGTGCATGTTATATTGATAATAATAAAAGTAATAAATATATTTATTACAGTTCTATCGATAATAACTGCATAATATGGGTAAAAATGCATGTTATATTGATGATAATAAAAGTAATACGTATATTTATTATAGTTCTAGCGATAATAACTGCATAATATGGGTAATAATGCATGTTATATTGATAATAATCTAAGTAATAAGTATAATTATTAGAGTTCTAGCGATAATAACTGCATTATATGGGTAATAATGCACGTTATATTGCTAACAATATAAGTAATAAGTATAATTATTACAGCTCTAGCGATAATAACTGCATAATATGGGTAATAATGCATGTTATATTGAGAATAATATAAGTATTAAGTATAATTATTACAGTTCTGGCGATAATAACTGCATTATATGGGTAATAATGCACGTTATATTGCTAATAGTATTTAATAAGTATAATTATTACAGTTCTAGCGATAATACCTCCATTATATGGGTAATAATGCATGTTATATTGATAATGATATAAGTAATAAGTATAATTATTACAGTTCTAGCGATAATAACTGCATAATATGGGTAATAATGCACGTTATATTGCTAATAATATAAGTAATGAGTACAATTATTACAGTTCTAGCGATAATAACTGCATAATATGGGTAATAATGCACGTTATATTGCTAATAATATAAGTAATAAGTATAATTATTACAGTTCTAGCGATAATAACTGCATTATATGGGTACTAATGAATGTTATATTGATAATATTGGGAGTAATAAGTATATTTATTATAGTTCTAGCGATAATAACTGCAGAATATGGGTAATAATGCATGTTATATTGATAATAGTATAAGTAATAAGTATAATTATTACAGTTCTAGCGATAATACCTCCATTATATGGGTAATAATGCATGTTATATTGATAATAGTATAAGTAATAAGTATAATTATTACAGTTCTAGCGATAATAACTGCATTATATGGGTAATAATGCACGTTATATTGCTAACAATATAAGTAATAAGTATAATTATTACAGCTCTAGCGATAATACCTCCATTATATGGGTAATAATGCATGTTATATTGATAATGATATAAGTAATAAGTATAATTATTACAGTTCTAGCGATAATAACTGCATAATATGGGTAATAATGCACGTTATATTGCTAATAATATAAGTAATGAGTACAATTATTACAGTTCTAGCGATAATAACTGCATAATATGGGTAATAATGCACGTTATATTGCTAATAATATAAGTAATAAGTATAATTATTACAGTTCTAGCAATAATACCTCCATTATATGGGTAATAATGCATGTTATATTGATAATAACATAGGTAATAAGTATAATTATTACAGTTCTAGCGATAATAACTGCATTATATGGGTAATAATGCATGTTATATTGATAATATCGGGGGTAATAAGTATAATTATTATAGTTCTAGCGATAATAATAGTAAAATATGGCTAATAGTGCATGATATATTGATAATAGTAAAAGTAATAAGTATAATTATTACAGTTCTAGCGATAATAACTGCATAATATGGGTAATAATGCATGTTATATTGATGATAATAAAAGTAATACGTATATTTATTATAGTTCTAGCGATAATAACTGCATAATATGGGTAACAATGCATGTTATATTGAGAATAATATAAGTAATAAGTATAATGATTACAGTTCTGGCGATAATAATTGCATTATATGGGTAATAATGCACGTTATATTGCTAATAGTATAAGTAATAAGTATAATTATTACAGTTCTAGCGATAATACCTCCATTATATGGGTAATAATGCATGTTATATTGATAATAATATAAGTAATAAGTATATTTATTACAGTTATATCGATAATAACTGCATAATATGGGTAATAATGCATGTTATATTGATGATAATAAAAGTAATACGTATATTTATTATAGTTCTAGCAATAATAACTGCATAATATGGGTAATAATGCATGTTATATTGATAATAATATAAGTAATAAGTATAATTATTACAGTTCTAGCGATAATAACTGCATTATATGGGTAATGATGCACGTTATATTGCTAGTAGTATAAGTAATAAGTATAATTATTACAGTTCTAGCGATAATAACTGCATAATATGGGTAATAATGCACGTTATATTGCTAATAATATAAGTAATGAGTACAATTATTACACTTCTAGCGATATAAACTGCATTATATGGGTAATAATGCATGTTATATTGATAATAGTATAAGTAATAAGTATAATTATTACAGTTCTAGCGATAATAACTGCATTATATGGGTAATAATGCACGTTATATTGCTAACAATATAAGTAATAAGTATAATTATTACAGCTCTAGCGATAATAACTGCATAATATGGGTAATAATGCATGTTATATTGATAATAATATAAGTAATAAGTATAATTATTACAGTTCTAGCGATAATACCTCCATTATATGGGTAATAATGCATGTTATATTGATAATGATATAAGTAATAAGTATAATTATTACAGTTCTAGCGATAATAACTGCATAATATGGGTAATAATGCACGTTATATTGCTAATAATATAAGTAATGAGTACAATTATTACAGTTCTAGCGATAATAACTGCATAATATGGGTAATAATGCACGTTATATTGCTAATAATATAAGTAATAAGTATAATTATTACAGTTCTAGCAATAATACCTCCATTATATGGGTAATAATGCATGTTATATTGATAATAATATAAGTAATAAGTATAATTATTACAGTTCTAGCGATAATAACTGCATTATATGGGTAATAATGCATGTTATATTCATAATATTGGGAGTAATAAGTATATTTATTATAGTTCTAGCGATAATAACTGCAGAATATGGGTAATAATGCATGTTATATTGATAATAGTATAAGTAATAAGTATAATTATTACAGTCCTAGCGATAATAACTGCATAATATGGGTAATAATGCATGTTATATTGATGATAATAAAAGTAATACGTATATTTATTATAGTTCTAGCGATAATAACTGCATAATATGGGTAATAATGCATGTTATATTGATATCAATATAAGTAATAAGTATAATTATTACAGTTCTAGCGATAATAACTGCACTATATGGCTAATAATGCACGTTATATTGCTAACAATATAAGTAATAAGTATAATTATTACAGTTCTAGCGATAATAATAGTAAAATATGGCTAATAGTGCATGATATATTGATAATAGTAAAAGTAATAAGTATATTTATTACAGTTCTGTCGATAATAACTGCATAATATGGGTAATAATGCATGTTATATTGATGATAATAAAGGTAATACGTATATTTATTATAGTTCTAGCGATAATAACTGCATAATATGGGTAATAATGCATGTTATATTGAGAATAATATAAGTAATAAGTATAATTATTACAGTTATGGCGATAATAACTGCATTATATGGGTAATAATGCACGTTATATTGCTAATAGTATAAGTAATAAGTATAATTATTACAATTCTAGCGATAATACCTCCATTATATGGGTAATAATGCATGTTATATTGATAATAATATAAGTAATAAGTATAATTATTACAGTTCTAGCGATAATAACTGCATAATATGGGTAATAATGCATGTTATATTGATGATAATAAAAGTAATACGTATATTTATTATAGTTCTAGCAATAATAACTGCATAATATGGGTAATAATGCATGTTATATTGATAATAATAAAAGTAATAAGTATATTTACTATCGTTCTATCGATAATAACTTCTTAATATGGGTAATAATGCATGTTATATTGATGATAATGAAAGTAGTAAGTATATTTATTACAGTTCTAGCGATAATAACTGCATTATATGCGTAATAAGGCATGTTATATTGATAATATCGGGGGTAATAAGTATAATTATTATAGTTCTAGCGATAATAATAGTAAAATATGGCTAATAGTGCATGATATATTGATAATAGTAAAAGTAATAAGTATATTTATTACAGTTCTATCGATAATAACTGCATAATATGGGTAATAATGCATGTTATATTGATGATAATGAAAGTAATACATATATTTATTATAGTTCTAGCGATAATAACTGCATAATATGGGTAACAATGCATGTTATATTGAGAATAATATAAGTAATAAGTATAATGATTACAGTTCTGGCGATAATAACTGCATTATATGGGTAATAATGCACGTTATATTGCTAATAGTATAAGTAATAAGTATAATTATTACAGTTCTAGCGATAATACCTCCATTATATGGGTAATAATGCATGTTATATTGATAATAATATAAGTAATAAGTATATTTATTACAGTTATATCGATAATAACTGCATAATATGGGTAATAATGCATGTTATATTGATGATAATAAAAGTAATACGTATATTTATTATAGTTCTAGCAATAATAACTGCATAATATGGGTAATAATGCATGTTATATTGATAATAATATAAGTAATAAGTATAATTATTACAGTTCTAGCGATAATAACTGCATTATATGGGTAATAATGCACGTTATATTGCTAACAATATAAGTAATAAGTATAATTATTACAGTTCTACCGATAATAACTGCATTATAAGGGTAATAATGCACGTTATATTGCTAACAATATAAGTAATAAGTATAATTATTACAGTTCTAGCGATAATAACTGCATTATATGGGTAATAATGCATGTTATATTGATAATATTGGGAGTAATAAGTATATTTATTATAGTTCTAGCGATAATAACTGCAGAATATGGGTAATAATGCATGTTATATTGATAATAGTATAAGTAATAAGTATAATTATTACAATTCTAGCGATAATACCTCCATTATATGGGTAATAATGCATGTTATATTGATAATAATATAAGTAATAAGTATAATTATTACAGTTCTAGCGATAATAACTGCATAATACGGGTAATAATGCACGTTATATTGCTAATAATATAAGTAATGAGTATAATTATTACAGTTCTAGCGATAATAACTGCATTATATGGGTAATAATGCATGTTATATTGATAATAATAAAAGTAATAAGTATATTTATTATCGTTCTATCGATAATAACTTCTTAATATGGGTTATAATGCATGTTATATTGATGATAATGAAAGTAGTAAGTATATTTATTACAGTTCTAGCGATAATAACTGCATTATATGCGTAATAAGGCATGTTATATTGATAATATCGGGGGTAATAAGTATAATTATTATAGTTCTAGCGATAATAATAGTAAAATATGGCTAATAGTGCATAATATATTGATAATAGTAAAAGTAATAAGTATATTTATTACAGTTCTATCGATAATAACTGCATAATATGGGTAATAATGCATGTTATATTGATGATAATGAAAGTAATACGTATATTTATTATAGTTCTAGCGATAATAACTGCATAATATGGGTAACAATGCGTGTTATATTGAGAATAATATAAGTAATAAGTATAATTATTACAGTTCTGGCGATAATAACTGCATTATATGGGTAATAATGCACGTTATATTGCTAATAGTATAAGTAATAAGTATAATTATTACAGTTCTAGCGATAATACCTCCATTATATGGGTAATAATGCATGTTATATTGATAATGATATAAGTAATAAGTATAATTATTACAGTTCTAGCGATAATAACTGCATAATATGGGTAATAATGCACGTTATATTGCTAATAATATAAGTAATGAGTACAATTATTACAGTTCTAGCGATAATAACTGCATAATATGGGTAATAATGCACGTTATATTGCTAATAATATAAGTAATAAGTATAATTATTACAGTTCTAGCAATAATACCTCCATTATATGGGTAATAATGCATGTTATATTGATAATAACATAGGTAATAAGTATAATTATTACAGTTCTAGCGATAATAACTGCATTATATGGGTAATAATGCATGTTATATTGATAATATCGGGGGTAATAAGTATAATTATTATAGTTCTAGCGATAATAATAGTAAAATATGGCTAATAGTGCATGATATATTGATAATAGTAAAAGTAATAAGTATAATTATTACAGTTCTAGCGATAATAACTGCATAATATGGGTAATAATGCATGTTATATTGATGATAATAAAAGTAATACGTATATTTATTATAGTTCTAGCGATAATAACTGCATAATATGGGTAACAATGCATGTTATATTGAGAATAATATAAGTAATAAGTATAATGATTACAGTTCTGGCGATAATAATTGCATTATATGGGTAATAATGCACGTTATATTGCTAATAGTATAAGTAATAAGTATAATTATTACAGTTCTAGCGATAATACCTCCATTATACGGGTAATAATGCATGTTATATTGATAATAATATAAGTAATAAGTATATTTATTACAGTTATATCGATAATAACTGCATAATATGGGTAATAATGCATGTTATATTGATGATAATAAAAGTAATACGTATATTTATTATAGTTCTAGCAATAATAACTGCATAATATGGGTAATAATGCATGTTATATTGATAATAATATAAGTAATAAGTATAATTATTACAGTTCTAGCGATAATAACTGCATTATATGGGTAATGATGCACGTTATATTGCTAGTAGTATAAGTAATAAGTATAATTATTACAGTTCTAGCGATAATAACTGCATAATATGGGTAATAATGCACGTTATATTGCTAATAATATAAGTAATGAGTACAATTATTACAGTTCTAGCGATATAAACTGCATTATATGGGTAATAATGCATGTTATATTGATAATAGTATAAGTAATAAGTATAATTATTACAGTTCTAGCGATAATAACTGCATTATATGGGTAATAATGCACGTTATATTGCTAACAATATAAGTAATAAGTATAATTATTACAGCTCTAGCGATAATAACTGCATAATATGGGTAATAATGCATGTTATATTGATAATAATATAAGTAATAAGTATAATTATTACAGTTCTAGCGATAATACCTCCATTATATGGGTAATAATGCATGTTATATTGATAATGATATAAGTAATAAGTATAATTATTACAGTTCTAGCGATAATAACTGCATAATATGGGTAATAATGCACGTTATATTGCTAATAATATAAGTAATGAGTACAATTATTACAGTTCTAGCGATAATAACTGCATAATATGGGTAATAATGCACGTTATATTGCTAATAATATAAGTAATAAGTATAATTATTACAGTTCTAGCAATAATACCTCCATTATATGGGTAATAATGCATGTTATATTGATAATAATATAAGTAATAAGTATAATTATTACAGTTCTAGCGATAATAACTGCATTATATGGGTAATAATGCATGTTATATTCATAATATTGGGAGTAATAAGTATATTTATTATAGTTCTAGCGATAATAACTGCAGAATATGGGTAATAATGCATGTTATATTGATAATAGTATAAGTAATAAGTATAATTATTACAGTCCTAGCGATAATAACTGCATAATATGGGTAATAATGCATGTTATATTGATGATAATAAAAGTAATACGTATATTTATTATAGTTCTAGCGATAATAACTGCATAATATGGGTAATAATGCATGTTATATTGATATCAATATAAGTAATAAGTATAATTATTACAGTTCTAGCGATAATAACTGCACTATATGGCTAATAATGCACGTTATATTGCTAACAATATAAGTAATAAGTATAATTATTACAGTTCTAGCGATAATAATAGTAAAATATGGCTAATAGTGCATGATATATTGATAATAGTAAAAGTAATAAGTATATTTATTACAGTTCTGTCGATAATAACTGCATAATATGGGTAATAATGCATGTTATATTGATGATAATAAAGGTAATACGTATATTTATTATAGTTCTAGCGATAATAACTGCATAATATGGGTAATAATGCATGTTATATTGAGAATAATATAAGTAATAAGTATAATTATTACAGTTATGGCGATAATAACTGCATTATATGGGTAATAATGCACGTTATATTGCTAATAGTATAAGTAATAAGTATAATTATTACAATTCTAGCGATAATACCTCCATTATATGGGTAATAATGCATGTTATATTGATAATAATATAAGTAATAAGTATAATTATTACAGTTCTAGCAATAATAACTGCATAATATGGGTAATAATGCATGTTATATTGATAATAATAAAAGTAATAAGTATATTTACTATCGTTCTATCGATAATAACTTCTTAATATGGGTAATAATGCATGTTATATTGATGATAATGAAAGTAGTAAGTATATTTATTACAGTTCTAGCGATAATAACTGCATTATATGCGTAATAAGGCATGTTATATTGATAATATCGGGGGTAATAAGTATAATTATTATAGTTCTAGCGATAATAATAGTAAAATATGGCTAATAGTGCATGATATATTGATAATAGTAAAAGTAATAAGTATATTTATTACAGTTCTATCGATAATAACTGCATAATATGGGTAATAATGCATGTTATATTGATGATAATGAAAGTAATACATATATTTATTATAGTTCTAGCGATAATAACTGCATAATATGGGTAACAATGCATGTTATATTGAGAATAATATAAGTAATAAGTATAATGATTACAGTTCTGGCGATAATAACTGCATTATATGGGTAATAATGCACGTTATATTGCTAATAGTATAAGTAATAAGTATAATTATTACAGTTCTAGCGATAATACCTCCATTATATGGGTAATAATGCATGTTATATTGATAATAATATAAGTAATAAGTATATTTATTACAGTTATATCGATAATAACTGCATAATATGGGTAATAATGCATGTTATATTGATGATAATAAAAGTAATACGTATATTTATTATAGTTCTAGCAATAATAACTGCATAATATGGGTAATAATGCATGTTATATTGATAATAATATAAGTAATAAGTATAATTATTACAGTTCTAGCGATAATAACTGCATTATATGGGTAATAATGCACGTTATATTGCTAACAATATAAGTAATAAGTATAATTATTACAGTTCTACCGATAATAACTGCATTATAAGGGTAATAATGCACGTTATATTGCTAACAATATAAGTAATAAGTATAATTATTACAGTTCTAGCGATAATAACTGCATTATATGGGTAATAATGCATGTTATATTGATAATATTGGGAGTAATAAGTATATTTATTATAGTTCTAGCGATAATAACTGCAGAATATGGGTAATAATGCATGTTATATTGATAATAGTATAAGTAATAAGTATAATTATTACAATTCTAGCGATAATACCTCCATTATATGGGTAATAATGCATGTTATATTGATAATAATATAAGTAATAAGTATAATTATTACAGTTCTAGCGATAATAACTGCATAATACGGGTAATAATGCACGTTATATTGCTAATAATATAAGTAATGAGTATAATTATTACAGTTCTAGCGATAATAACTGCATTATATGGGTAATAATGCATGTTATATTGATAATAATAAAAGTAATAAGTATATTTATTATCGTTCTATCGATAATAACTTCTTAATATGGGTTATAATGCATGTTATATTGATGATAATGAAAGTAGTAAGTATATTTATTACAGTTCTAGCGATAATAACTGCATTATATGCGTAATAAGGCATGTTATATTGATAATATCGGGGGTAATAAGTATAATTATTATAGTTCTAGCGATAATAATAGTAAAATATGGCTAATAGTGCATAATATATTGATAATAGTAAAAGTAATAAGTATATTTATTACAGTTCTATCGATAATAACTGCATAATATGGGTAATAATGCATGTTATATTGATGATAATGAAAGTAATACGTATATTTATTATAGTTCTAGCGATAATAACTGCATAATATGGGTAACAATGCATGTTATATTGAGAATAATATAAGTAATAAGTATAATTATTACAGTTCTGGCGATAATAACTGCATTATATGGGTAATAATGCACGTTATATTGCTAATAGTATAAGTAATAAGTATAATTATTACAGTTCTAGCGATAATACCTCCATTATATGGGTAATAATGCATGTTATATTGATAATGATATAAGTAATAAGTATAATTATTACAGTTCTAGCGATAATAACTGCATAATATGGGTAATAATGCACGTTATATTGCTAATAATATAAGTAATGAGTACAATTATTACAGTTCTAGCGATAATAACTGCATAATATGGGTAATAATGCACGTTATATTGCTAATAATATAAGTAATAAGTATAATTATTACAGTTCTAGCAATAATACCTCCATTATATGGGTAATAATGCATGTTATATTGATAATAACATAGGTAATAAGTATAATTATTACAGTTCTAGCGATAATAACTGCATTATATGGGTAATAATGCATGTTATATTGATAATATCGGGGGTAATAAGTATAATTATTATAGTTCTAGCGATAATAATAGTAAAATATGGCTAATAGTGCATGATATATTGATAATAGTAAAAGTAATAAGTATAATTATTACAGTTCTAGCGATAATAACTGCATAATATGGGTAATAATGCATGTTATATTGATGATAATAAAAGTAATACGTATATTTATTATAGTTCTAGCGATAATAACTGCATAATATGGGTAACAATGCATGTTATATTGAGAATAATATAAGTAATAAGTATAATGATTACAGTTCTGGCGATAATAATTGCATTATATGGGTAATAATGCACGTTATATTGCTAATAGTATAAGTAATAAGTATAATTATTACAGTTCTAGCGATAATACCTCCATTATACGGGTAATAATGCATGTTATATTGATAATAATATAAGTAATAAGTATATTTATTACAGTTATATCGATAATAACTGCATAATATGGGTAATAATGCATGTTATATTGATGATAATAAAAGTAATACGTATATTTATTATAGTTCTAGCAATAATAACTGCATAATATGGGTAATAATGCATGTTATATTGATAATAATATAAGTAATAAGTATAATTATTACAGTTCTAGCGATAATAACTGCATTATATGGGTAATGATGCACGTTATATTGCTAGTAGTATAAGTAATAAGTATAATTATTACAGTTCTAGCGATAATAACTGCATAATATGGGTAATAATGCACGTTATATTGCTAATAATATAAGTAATGAGTACAATTATTACAGTTCTAGCGATATAAACTGCATTATATGGGTAATAATGCATGTTATATTGATAATAGTATAAGTAATAAGTATAATTATTACAGTTCTAGCGATAATAACTGCATTATATGGGTAATAATGCACGTTATATTGCTAACAATATAAGTAATAAGTATAATTATTACAGCTCTAGCGATAATAACTGCATAATATGGGTAATAATGCATGTTATATTGATAATAATATAAGTAATAAGTATAATTATTACAGTTCTAGCGATAATACCTCCATTATATGGGTAATAATGCATGTTATATTGATAATGATATAAGTAATAAGTATAATTATTACAGTTCTAGCGATAATAACTGCATAATATGGGTAATAATGCACGTTATATTGCTAATAATATAAGTAATGAGTACAATTATTACAGTTCTAGCGATAATAACTGCATAATATGGGTAATAATGCACGTTATATTGCTAATAATATAAGTAATAAGTATAATTATTACAGTTCTAGCAATAATACCTCCATTATATGGGTAATAATGCATGTTATATTGATAATAATATAAGTAATAAGTATAATTATTACAGTTCTAGCGATAATAACTGCATTATATGGGTAATAATGCATGTTATATTCATAATATTGGGAGTAATAAGTATATTTATTATAGTTCTAGCGATAATAACTGCAGAATATGGGTAATAATGCATGTTATATTGATAATAGTATAAGTAATAAGTATAATTATTACAGTCCTAGCGATAATAACTGCATAATATGGGTAATAATGCATGTTATATTGATGATAATAAAAGTAATACGTATATTTATTATAGTTCTAGCGATAATAACTGCATAATATGGGTAATAATGCATGTTATATTGATATCAATATAAGTAATAAGTATAATTATTACAGTTCTAGCGATAATAACTGCACTATATGGCTAATAATGCACGTTATATTGCTAACAATATAAGTAATAAGTATAATTATTACAGTTCTAGCGATAATAATAGTAAAATATGGCTAATAGTGCATGATATATTGATAATAGTAAAAGTAATAAGTATATTTATTACAGTTCTGTCGATAATAACTGCATAATATGGGTAATAATGCATGTTATATTGATGATAATAAAGGTAATACGTATATTTATTATAGTTCTAGCGATAATAACTGCATAATATGGGTAATAATGCATGTTATATTGAGAATAATATAAGTAATAAGTATAATTATTACAGTTATGGCGATAATAACTGCATTATATGGGTAATAATGCACGTTATATTGCTAATAGTATAAGTAATAAGTATAATTATTACAATTCTAGCGATAATACCTCCATTATATGGGTAATAATGCATGTTATATTGATAATAATATAAGTAATAAGTATAATTATTACAGTTCTAGCGATAATAACTGCATAATATGGGTAATAATGCATGTTATATTGATGATAATAAAAGTAATACGTATATTTATTATAGTTCTAGCAATAATAACTGCATAATATGGGTAATAATGCATGTTATATTGATAATAATAAAAGTAATAAGTATATTTACTATCGTTCTATCGATAATAACTTCTTAATATGGGTAATAATGCATGTTATATTGATGATAATGAAAGTAGTAAGTATATTTATTACAGTTCTAGCGATAATAACTGCATTATATGCGTAATAAGGCATGTTATATTGATAATATCGGGGGTAATAAGTATAATTATTATAGTTCTAGCGATAATAATAGTAAAATATGGCTAATAGTGCATGATATATTGATAATAGTAAAAGTAATAAGTATATTTATTACAGTTCTATCGATAATAACTGCATAATATGGGTAATAATGCATGTTATATTGATGATAATGAAAGTAATACATATATTTATTATAGTTCTAGCGATAATAACTGCATAATATGGGTAACAATGCATGTTATATTGAGAATAATATAAGTAATAAGTATAATGATTACAGTTCTGGCGATAATAACTGCATTATATGGGTAATAATGCACGTTATATTGCTAATAGTATAAGTAATAAGTATAATTATTACAGTTCTAGCGATAATACCTCCATTATATGGGTAATAATGCATGTTATATTGATAATAATATAAGTAATAAGTATATTTATTACAGTTATATCGATAATAACTGCATAATATGGGTAATAATGCATGTTATATTGATGATAATAAAAGTAATACGTATATTTATTATAGTTCTAGCAATAATAACTGCATAATATGGGTAATAATGCATGTTATATTGATAATAATATAAGTAATAAGTATAATTATTACAGTTCTAGCGATAATAACTGCATTATATGGGTAATAATGCACGTTATATTGCTAACAATATAAGTAATAAGTATAATTATTACAGTTCTACCGATAATAACTGCATTATAAGGGTAATAATGCACGTTATATTGCTAACAATATAAGTAATAAGTATAATTATTACAGTTCTAGCGATAATAACTGCATTATATGGGTAATAATGCATGTTATATTGATAATATTGGGAGTAATAAGTATATTTATTATAGTTCTAGCGATAATAACTGCAGAATATGGGTAATAATGCATGTTATATTGATAATAGTATAAGTAATAAGTATAATTATTACAATTCTAGCGATAATACCTCCATTATATGGGTAATAATGCATGTTATATTGATAA
This sequence comes from Megachile leachella, assembly GCA_963576845.1. Lineage (NCBI taxonomy): Eukaryota > Metazoa > Arthropoda > Insecta > Hymenoptera > Megachilidae > Megachile > Megachile leachella. Next base: position 657,891 of record CAUYWW010000068.1, read on the forward strand.
TAATATAAGTAATAAGTATAATTATTACAGTTCTAGCGATAATAACTGCATAATACGGGTAATAATGCACGTTATATTGCTAATAATATAAGTAATGAGTATAATTATTACAGTTCTAGCGATAATAACTGCATTATATGGGTAATAATGCATGTTATATTGATAATAATAAAAGTAATAAGTATATTTATTATCGTTCTATCGATAATAACTTCTTAATATGGGTTATAATGCATGTTATATTGATGATAATGAAAGTAGTAAGTATATTTATTACAGTTCTAGCGATAATAACTGCATTATATGCGTAATAAGGCATGTTATATTGATAATATCGGGGGTAATAAGTATAATTATTATAGTTCTAGCGATAATAATAGTAAAATATGGCTAATAGTGCATAATATATTGATAATAGTAAAAGTAATAAGTATATTTATTACAGTTCTATCGATAATAACTGCATAATATGGGTAATAATGCATGTTATATTGATGATAATGAAAGTAATACGTATATTTATTATAGTTCTAGCGATAATAACTGCATAATATGGGTAACAATGCATGTTATATTGAGAATAATATAAGTAATAAGTATAATTATTACAGTTCTGGCGATAATAACTGCATTATATGGGTAATAATGCATGTTATATTGATAATATTGGGAGTAATAAGTATATTTATTATAGTTCCAGCGATAATAACTGCAGAATATGGGTAATAATGCATGTTATATTGATAATAGTATAAGTAATAAGTATAATTATTACAATTCTAGCGATAATACCTCCATTATATGGGTAATAATGCATGTTATATTGATAATAATATAAGTAATAAGTATAATTATTACAGTTCTAGCGATAATAACTGCATAATACGGGTAATAATGCACGTTCTATTGCTAATAATATAAGTAATGAGTATAATTATTACAGTTCTAGCGATAATAACTGCATTATATGGGTAATAATGCATGTTATATTGATAATAATAAAAGTAATAAGTATATTTATTATCGTTCTATCGATAATAACTTCTTAATATGGGTAATAATGCATGTTATATTGATGATAATGAAAGTAGTAAGTATATTTATTACAGTTCTAGCGATAATAACTGCATTATATGCGTAATAAGGCATGTTATATTGATAATATCGGGGGTAATAAGTATAATTATTACAGTTCTGGCGATAATAACTGCATTATATGGGTAATAATGCACGTTATATTGCTAATAGTATAAGTAATAAGTATAATTATTACAGTTCTAGCGATAATACCTCCATTATATGGGTAATAATGCATGTTATATTGATAATAATATAAGTAATAAGTATATTTATTACAGTTATATCGATAATAACTGCATAATATGGGTAATAATGCATGTTATATTGATGATAATAAAAGTAATACGTAAATTTATTATAGTTCTAGCAATAATAACTGCATAATATGGGTAATAATGCATGTTATATTGATAATAATATAAGAAATAAGTATAATTATTACAGTTATAGCGATAATTACTGCATTATATGGGTAATAATGCACGTTATATTGCTAGCAATATAAGTAATAAGTATAATTATTACAGTTCTAGCGATAATAACTGCATAATATGGGTAATAATGCACGTTATATTGCTAACAATATAAGTAATAAGTATAATTATTACAGTTCTAGCGATAATAACTGCATAATATGGGTAATAATGCACGTTATATTGCTAACAATATAAGTAATAAGTATAATTATTACAGTTCTAGCGATAATACCTCCATTATATGGGTAATAATGCATGTTATATTGATGATAATGAAAGTAATACGTATATTTATTATAGTTCTTGCGATAATAACTGCATAATATGGGTAATAATGCATGTTATATTGATAATAATATAAGTAATAAGTATAATTATTACAGTTCTAGCGATAATAACTGCATTATATGGGTAATAATGCATGTTATATTGATAATATTGGGAGTAATAAGTATATTTATTATAGTTCTAGCGATAATAACTGCAGAATATGGGTAATAATGCATGTTATATTGATAATAGTATAAGTAATAAGTATAATTATTACAATTCTAGCGATAATACCTCCATTATATGGGTAATAATGCATGTTATATTGATAATAATATAAGTAATAAGTATAATTATTACAGTTCTAGCGATAATAACTGCATAATACGGGTAATAATGCACGTTATATTGCTAATAATATAAGTAATGAGTATAATTATTACAGTTCTAGCGATAATAACTGCATTATATGGGTAATAATGCATGTTATATTGATAATAATAAAAGTAATAAGTATATTTATTATCGTTCTATCGATAATAACTGCATAATATGGGTAATAATGCATGTTATATTGCTAATAATATAAGTAATGAGTATAATTATTACAGTTCTAGCGATAATAACTGCATTATATGGGTAATAATGCATGTTATATTGATAATAATAAAAGTAATAAGTATATTTATTATCGTTCTATCGATAATAACTGCATAATATGGGTAATAATGCATGTTATATTGATGATAATGAAAGTAATACGTAAATTTATTATAGTTCTAGCAATAATAACTGCATAATGTGGGTAATAATGCATGTTATATTGATAATAATATAAGTAATAAGTATAATTATTACAGTTCTAGCGATAATAACTGCATTATATGGGTAATAATGCACGTTATATTGCTAACAATATAAGTAATAAGTATAATTATTACAGTTCTAGCGATAATAACTGCATTATATGGGTAATAATGCACGTTATATTGCTAATAGTGTAAGTAATAAGTATAACTATTACAGTTCTAGCGATAATACCTCCATTATATGGGTAATAATGCATGTTATATTGATAATAATATAAGTAATAAGTATATTTATTACAGTTATATCGATAATAACTGCATAATATGGGTAATAATGCATGTTATATTGATGATAATAAAAGTAATACGTAAATTTATTATAGTTCTAGCAATAATAACTGCATAATATGGGTAATAATGCATGTTATATTGATAATAATATAAGTAATAAGTATAATTATTACAGTTCTAGCGATAATAACTGCATTATATGGGTAATAATGCATGTTATATTGATAATAATATAAGTAATAAGTATATTTATTACAGTTATATCGATAATAACTGCATAATATGGGTAATAATGCATGTTATATTGATGATAATAAAAGTAATACGTAAATTTATTATAGTTCTAGCAATAATAACTGCATAATATGGGTAATAATGCATGTTATATTGATAATAATATAAGAAATAAGTATAATTATTACAGTTCTAGCGATAATTACTGCATTATATGGGTAATAATGCACGTTATATTGATAATAATATAAGTAATAAGTATATTTATTACAGTTCTATCGATAATAACTGCATAATATGGGTAATAATGCATGTTATATTGATGATAATAAAAGTAATACGTATATATATTATAGTTCTAGCAATAATAACTGCATAATGTGGGTAATAATGCATGTTATATTGATAATAATATAAGTAATAAGTATAATTATTACAGTTCTAGCGATAATAACTGCATTATATGGGTAATAATGCACGTTATATTGATAATAATCTAAGTAATAAGTATAATTATTAGAGTTCTAGCGATAATAACTGCATTATATGGGTAATAATGCACGTTATATTGCTAACAATATAAGTAATAAGTATAATTATTACAGTTCTAGCGATAATACCTCCATTATATGGGTAATAATGCATGTTATATTGATAATGATATAAGTAATAAGTATAATTATTACAGTTCTAGCGATAATAACTGCATAATATGGGTAATAATGCACGTTATATTGCTAATAATATAAGTAATGAGTACAATTATTACAGTTCTAGCGATAATAACTGCATAATATGGGTAATAATGCATGTTATATTGATAATATCGGGAGTAATAAGTATAATTATTATAGTTCTAGCGATAATAATAGTAAAATATGGCAAATAGTGCATGTTATATTGATAATAATAAAAGTAATAAATATATTTATTACAGTTCTATCGATAATAACTGCATAATATGGGTAAAAATGCATGTTATATTGATGATAATAAAAGTAATACGTATATTTATTATAGTTCTAGCGATAATAACTGCATAATATGGGTAATAATGCATGTTATATTGATAATAATCTAAGTAATAAGTATAATTATTAGAGTTCTAGCGATAATAACTGCATTATATGGGTAATAATGCACGTTATATTGCTAACAATATAAGTAATAAGTATAATTATTACAGCTCTAGCGATAATAACTGCATAATATGGGTAATAATGCATGTTATATTGAGAATAATATAAGTATTAAGTATAATTATTACAGTTCTGGCGATAATAACTGCATTATATGGGTAATAATGCACGTTATATTGCTAATAGTATTTAATAAGTATAATTATTACAGTTCTAGCGATAATACCTCCATTATATGGGTAATAATGCATGTTATATTGATAATGATATAAGTAATAAGTATAATTATTACAGTTCTAGCGATAATAACTGCATAATATGGGTAATAATGCACGTTATATTGCTAATAATATAAGTAATGAGTACAATTATTACAGTTCTAGCGATAATAACTGCATAATATGGGTAATAATGCACGTTATATTGCTAATAATATAAGTAATAAGTATAATTATTACAGTTCTAGCGATAATAACTGCATTATATGGGTACTAATGAATGTTATATTGATAATATTGGGAGTAATAAGTATATTTATTATAGTTCTAGCGATAATAACTGCAGAATATGGGTAATAATGCATGTTATATTGATAATAGTATAAGTAATAAGTATAATTATTACAGTTCTAGCGATAATACCTCCATTATATGGGTAATAATGCATGTTATATTGATAATAGTATAAGTAATAAGTATAATTATTACAGTTCTAGCGATAATAACTGCATTATATGGGTAATAATGCACGTTATATTGCTAACAATATAAGTAATAAGTATAATTATTACAGCTCTAGCGATAATACCTCCATTATATGGGTAATAATGCATGTTATATTGATAATGATATAAGTAATAAGTATAATTATTACAGTTCTAGCGATAATAACTGCATAATATGGGTAATAATGCACGTTATATTGCTAATAATATAAGTAATGAGTACAATTATTACAGTTCTAGCGATAATAACTGCATAATATGGGTAATAATGCACGTTATATTGCTAATAATATAAGTAATAAGTATAATTATTACAGTTCTAGCAATAATACCTCCATTATATGGGTAATAATGCATGTTATATTGATAATAACATAGGTAATAAGTATAATTATTACAGTTCTAGCGATAATAACTGCATTATATGGGTAATAATGCATGTTATATTGATAATATCGGGGGTAATAAGTATAATTATTATAGTTCTAGCGATAATAATAGTAAAATATGGCTAATAGTGCATGATATATTGATAATAGTAAAAGTAATAAGTATAATTATTACAGTTCTAGCGATAATAACTGCATAATATGGGTAATAATGCATGTTATATTGATGATAATAAAAGTAATACGTATATTTATTATAGTTCTAGCGATAATAACTGCATAATATGGGTAACAATGCATGTTATATTGAGAATAATATAAGTAATAAGTATAATGATTACAGTTCTGGCGATAATAATTGCATTATATGGGTAATAATGCACGTTATATTGCTAATAGTATAAGTAATAAGTATAATTATTACAGTTCTAGCGATAATACCTCCATTATATGGGTAATAATGCATGTTATATTGATAATAATATAAGTAATAAGTATATTTATTACAGTTATATCGATAATAACTGCATAATATGGGTAATAATGCATGTTATATTGATGATAATAAAAGTAATACGTATATTTATTATAGTTCTAGCAATAATAACTGCATAATATGGGTAATAATGCATGTTATATTGATAATAATATAAGTAATAAGTATAATTATTACAGTTCTAGCGATAATAACTGCATTATATGGGTAATGATGCACGTTATATTGCTAGTAGTATAAGTAATAAGTATAATTATTACAGTTCTAGCGATAATAACTGCATAATATGGGTAATAATGCACGTTATATTGCTAATAATATAAGTAATGAGTACAATTATTACAGTTCTAGCGATATAAACTGCATTATATGGGTAATAATGCATGTTATATTGATAATAGTATAAGTAATAAGTATAATTATTACAGTTCTAGCGATAATAACTGCATTATATGGGTAATAATGCACGTTATATTGCTAACAATATAAGTAATAAGTATAATTATTACAGCTCTAGCGATAATAACTGCATAATATGGGTAATAATGCATGTTATATTGATAATAATATAAGTAATAAGTATAATTATTACAGTTCTAGCGATAATACCTCCATTATATGGGTAATAATGCATGTTATATTGATAATGATATAAGTAATAAGTATAATTATTACAGTTCTAGCGATAATAACTGCATAATATGGGTAATAATGCACGTTATATTGCTAATAATATAAGTAATGAGTACAATTATTACAGTTCTAGCGATAATAACTGCATAATATGGGTAATAATGCACGTTATATTGCTAATAATATAAGTAATAAGTATAATTATTACAGTTCTAGCAATAATACCTCCATTATATGGGTAATAATGCATGTTATATTGATAATAATATAAGTAATAAGTATAATTATTACAGTTCTAGCGATAATAACTGCATTATATGGGTAATAATGCATGTTATATTCATAATATTGGGAGTAATAAGTATATTTATTATAGTTCTAGCGATAATAACTGCAGAATATGGGTAATAATGCATGTTATATTGATAATAGTATAAGTAATAAGTATAATTATTACAGTCCTAGCGATAATAACTGCATAATATGGGTAATAATGCATGTTATATTGATGATAATAAAAGTAATACGTATATTTATTATAGTTCTAGCGATAATAACTGCATAATATGGGTAATAATGCATGTTATATTGATATCAATATAAGTAATAAGTATAATTATTACAGTTCTAGCGATAATAACTGCACTATATGGCTAATAATGCACGTTATATTGCTAACAATATAAGTAATAAGTATAATTATTACAGTTCTAGCGATAATAATAGTAAAATATGGCTAATAGTGCATGATATATTGATAATAGTAAAAGTAATAAGTATATTTATTACAGTTCTGTCGATAATAACTGCATAATATGGGTAATAATGCATGTTATATTGATGATAATAAAGGTAATACGTATATTTATTATAGTTCTAGCGATAATAACTGCATAATATGGGTAATAATGCATGTTATATTGAGAATAATATAAGTAATAAGTATAATTATTACAGTTATGGCGATAATAACTGCATTATATGGGTAATAATGCACGTTATATTGCTAATAGTATAAGTAATAAGTATAATTATTACAATTCTAGCGATAATACCTCCATTATATGGGTAATAATGCATGTTATATTGATAATAATATAAGTAATAAGTATAATTATTACAGTTCTAGCGATAATAACTGCATAATATGGGTAATAATGCATGTTATATTGATGATAATAAAAGTAATACGTATATTTATTATAGTTCTAGCAATAATAACTGCATAATATGGGTAATAATGCATGTTATATTGATAATAATAAAAGTAATAAGTATATTTACTATCGTTCTATCGATAATAACTTCTTAATATGGGTAATAATGCATGTTATATTGATGATAATGAAAGTAGTAAGTATATTTATTACAGTTCTAGCGATAATAACTGCATTATATGCGTAATAAGGCATGTTATATTGATAATATCGGGGGTAATAAGTATAATTATTATAGTTCTAGCGATAATAATAGTAAAATATGGCTAATAGTGCATGATATATTGATAATAGTAAAAGTAATAAGTATATTTATTACAGTTCTATCGATAATAACTGCATAATATGGGTAATAATGCATGTTATATTGATGATAATGAAAGTAATACATATATTTATTATAGTTCTAGCGATAATAACTGCATAATATGGGTAACAATGCATGTTATATTGAGAATAATATAAGTAATAAGTATAATGATTACAGTTCTGGCGATAATAACTGCATTATATGGGTAATAATGCACGTTATATTGCTAATAGTATAAGTAATAAGTATAATTATTACAGTTCTAGCGATAATACCTCCATTATATGGGTAATAATGCATGTTATATTGATAATAATATAAGTAATAAGTATATTTATTACAGTTATATCGATAATAACTGCATAATATGGGTAATAATGCATGTTATATTGATGATAATAAAAGTAATACGTATATTTATTATAGTTCTAGCAATAATAACTGCATAATATGGGTAATAATGCATGTTATATTGATAATAATATAAGTAATAAGTATAATTATTACAGTTCTAGCGATAATAACTGCATTATATGGGTAATAATGCACGTTATATTGCTAACAATATAAGTAATAAGTATAATTATTACAGTTCTACCGATAATAACTGCATTATAAGGGTAATAATGCACGTTATATTGCTAACAATATAAGTAATAAGTATAATTATTACAGTTCTAGCGATAATAACTGCATTATATGGGTAATAATGCATGTTATATTGATAATATTGGGAGTAATAAGTATATTTATTATAGTTCTAGCGATAATAACTGCAGAATATGGGTAATAATGCATGTTATATTGATAATAGTATAAGTAATAAGTATAATTATTACAATTCTAGCGATAATACCTCCATTATATGGGTAATAATGCATGTTATATTGATAATAATATAAGTAATAAGTATAATTATTACAGTTCTAGCGATAATAACTGCATAATACGGGTAATAATGCACGTTATATTGCTAATAATATAAGTAATGAGTATAATTATTACAGTTCTAGCGATAATAACTGCATTATATGGGTAATAATGCATGTTATATTGATAATAATAAAAGTAATAAGTATATTTATTATCGTTCTATCGATAATAACTTCTTAATATGGGTTATAATGCATGTTATATTGATGATAATGAAAGTAGTAAGTATATTTATTACAGTTCTAGCGATAATAACTGCATTATATGCGTAATAAGGCATGTTATATTGATAATATCGGGGGTAATAAGTATAATTATTATAGTTCTAGCGATAATAATAGTAAAATATGGCTAATAGTGCATAATATATTGATAATAGTAAAAGTAATAAGTATATTTATTACAGTTCTATCGATAATAACTGCATAATATGGGTAATAATGCATGTTATATTGATGATAATGAAAGTAATACGTATATTTATTATAGTTCTAGCGATAATAACTGCATAATATGGGTAACAATGCATGTTATATTGAGAATAATATAAGTAATAAGTATAATTATTACAGTTCTGGCGATAATAACTGCATTATATGGGTAATAATGCACGTTATATTGCTAATAGTATAAGTAATAAGTATAATTATTACAGTTCTAGCGATAATACCTCCATTATATGGGTAATAATGCATGTTATATTGATAATGATATAAGTAATAAGTATAATTATTACAGTTCTAGCGATAATAACTGCATAATATGGGTAATAATGCACGTTATATTGCTAATAATATAAGTAATGAGTACAATTATTACAGTTCTAGCGATAATAACTGCATAATATGGGTAATAATGCACGTTATATTGCTAATAATATAAGTAATAAGTATAATTATTACAGTTCTAGCAATAATACCTCCATTATATGGGTAATAATGCATGTTATATTGATAATAACATAGGTAATAAGTATAATTATTACAGTTCTAGCGATAATAACTGCATTATATGGGTAATAATGCATGTTATATTGATAATATCGGGGGTAATAAGTATAATTATTATAGTTCTAGCGATAATAATAGTAAAATATGGCTAATAGTGCATGATATATTGATAATAGTAAAAGTAATAAGTATAATTATTACAGTTCTAGCGATAATAACTGCATAATATGGGTAATAATGCATGTTATATTGATGATAATAAAAGTAATACGTATATTTATTATAGTTCTAGCGATAATAACTGCATAATATGGGTAACAATGCATGTTATATTGAGAATAATATAAGTAATAAGTATAATGATTACAGTTCTGGCGATAATAATTGCATTATATGGGTAATAATGCACGTTATATTGCTAATAGTATAAGTAATAAGTATAATTATTACAGTTCTAGCGATAATACCTCCATTATACGGGTAATAATGCATGTTATATTGATAATAATATAAGTAATAAGTATATTTATTACAGTTATATCGATAATAACTGCATAATATGGGTAATAATGCATGTTATATTGATGATAATAAAAGTAATACGTATATTTATTATAGTTCTAGCAATAATAACTGCATAATATGGGTAATAATGCATGTTATATTGATAATAATATAAGTAATAAGTATAATTATTACAGTTCTAGCGATAATAACTGCATTATATGGGTAATGATGCACGTTATATTGCTAGTAGTATAAGTAATAAGTATAATTATTACAGTTCTAGCGATAATAACTGCATAATATGGGTAATAATGCACGTTATATTGCTAATAATATAAGTAATGAGTACAATTATTACAGTTCTAGCGATATAAACTGCATTATATGGGTAATAATGCATGTTATATTGATAATAGTATAAGTAATAAGTATAATTATTACAGTTCTAGCGATAATAACTGCATTATATGGGTAATAATGCACGTTATATTGCTAACAATATAAGTAATAAGTATAATTATTACAGCTCTAGCGATAATAACTGCATAATATGGGTAATAATGCATGTTATATTGATAATAATATAAGTAATAAGTATAATTATTACAGTTCTAGCGATAATACCTCCATTATATGGGTAATAATGCATGTTATATTGATAATGATATAAGTAATAAGTATAATTATTACAGTTCTAGCGATAATAACTGCATAATATGGGTAATAATGCACGTTATATTGCTAATAATATAAGTAATGAGTACAATTATTACAGTTCTAGCGATAATAACTGCATAATATGGGTAATAATGCACGTTATATTGCTAATAATATAAGTAATAAGTATAATTATTACAGTTCTAGCAATAATACCTCCATTATATGGGTAATAATGCATGTTATATTGATAATAATATAAGTAATAAGTATAATTATTACAGTTCTAGCGATAATAACTGCATTATATGGGTAATAATGCATGTTATATTCATAATATTGGGAGTAATAAGTATATTTATTATAGTTCTAGCGATAATAACTGCAGAATATGGGTAATAATGCATGTTATATTGATAATAGTATAAGTAATAAGTATAATTATTACAGTCCTAGCGATAATAACTGCATAATATGGGTAATAATGCATGTTATATTGATGATAATAAAAGTAATACGTATATTTATTATAGTTCTAGCGATAATAACTGCATAATATGGGTAATAATGCATGTTATATTGATATCAATATAAGTAATAAGTATAATTATTACAGTTCTAGCGATAATAACTGCACTATATGGCTAATAATGCACGTTATATTGCTAACAATATAAGTAATAAGTATAATTATTACAGTTCTAGCGATAATAATAGTAAAATATGGCTAATAGTGCATGATATATTGATAATAGTAAAAGTAATAAGTATATTTATTACAGTTCTGTCGATAATAACTGCATAATATGGGTAATAATGCATGTTATATTGATGATAATAAAGGTAATACGTATATTTATTATAGTTCTAGCGATAATAACTGCATAATATGGGTAATAATGCATGTTATATTGAGAATAATATAAGTAATAAGTATAATTATTACAGTTATGGCGATAATAACTGCATTATATGGGTAATAATGCACGTTATATTGCTAATAGTATAAGTAATAAGTATAATTATTACAATTCTAGCGATAATACCTCCATTATATGGGTAATAATGCATGTTATATTGATAATAATATAAGTAATAAGTATAATTATTACAGTTCTAGCGATAATAACTGCATAATATGGGTAATAATGCATGTTATATTGATGATAATAAAAGTAATACGTATATTTATTATAGTTCTAGCAATAATAACTGCATAATATGGGTAATAATGCATGTTATATTGATAATAATAAAAGTAATAAGTATATTTACTATCGTTCTATCGATAATAACTTCTTAATATGGGTAATAATGCATGTTATATTGATGATAATGAAAGTAGTAAGTATATTTATTACAGTTCTAGCGATAATAACTGCATTATATGCGTAATAAGGCATGTTATATTGATAATATCGGGGGTAATAAGTATAATTATTATAGTTCTAGCGATAATAATAGTAAAATATGGCTAATAGTGCATGATATATTGATAATAGTAAAAGTAATAAGTATATTTATTACAGTTCTATCGATAATAACTGCATAATATGGGTAATAATGCATGTTATATTGATGATAATGAAAGTAATACATATATTTATTATAGTTCTAGCGATAATAACTGCATAATATGGGTAACAATGCATGTTATATTGAGAATAATATAAGTAATAAGTATAATGATTACAGTTCTGGCGATAATAACTGCATTATATGGGTAATAATGCACGTTATATTGCTAATAGTATAAGTAATAAGTATAATTATTACAGTTCTAGCGATAATACCTCCATTATATGGGTAATAATGCATGTTATATTGATAATAATATAAGTAATAAGTATATTTATTACAGTTATATCGATAATAACTGCATAATATGGGTAATAATGCATGTTATATTGATGATAATAAAAGTAATACGTATATTTATTATAGTTCTAGCAATAATAACTGCATAATATGGGTAATAATGCATGTTATATTGATAATAATATAAGTAATAAGTATAATTATTACAGTTCTAGCGATAATAACTGCATTATATGGGTAATAATGCACGTTATATTGCTAACAATATAAGTAATAAGTATAATTATTACAGTTCTACCGATAATAACTGCATTATAAGGGTAATAATGCACGTTATATTGCTAACAATATAAGTAATAAGTATAATTATTACAGTTCTAGCGATAATAACTGCATTATATGGGTAATAATGCATGTTATATTGATAATATTGGGAGTAATAAGTATATTTATTATAGTTCTAGCGATAATAACTGCAGAATATGGGTAATAATGCATGTTATATTGATAATAGTATAAGTAATAAGTATAATTATTACAATTCTAGCGATAATACCTCCATTATATGGGTAATAATGCATGTTATATTGATAATAATATAAGTAATAAGTATAATTATTACAGTTCTAGCGATAATAACTGCATAATACGGGTAATAATGCACGTTATATTGCTAATAATATAAGTAATGAGTATAATTATTACAGTTCTAGCGATAATAACTGCATTATATGGGTAATAATGCATGTTATATTGATAATAATAAAAGTAATAAGTATATTTATTATCGTTCTATCGATAATAACTTCTTAATATGGGTTATAATGCATGTTATATTGATGATAATGAAAGTAGTAAGTATATTTATTACAGTTCTAGCGATAATAACTGCATTATATGCGTAATAAGGCATGTTATATTGATAATATCGGGGGTAATAAGTATAATTATTATAGTTCTAGCGATAATAATAGTAAAATATGGCTAATAGTGCATAATATATTGATAATAGTAAAAGTAATAAGTATATTTATTACAGTTCTATCGATAATAACTGCATAATATGGGTAATAATGCATGTTATATTGATGATAATGAAAGTAATACGTATATTTATTATAGTTCTAGCGATAATAACTGCATAATATGGGTAACAATGCATGTTATATTGAGAATAATATAAGTAATAAGTATAATTATTACAGTTCTGGCGATAATAACTGCATTATATGGGTAATAATGCACGTTATATTGCTAATAGTATAAGTAATAAGTATAATTATTACAGTTCTAGCGATAATACCTCCATTATATGGGTAATAATGCATGTTATATTGATAATAATATAAGTAATAAGTATAATTATTACAGTTCTAGCGATAATAACTGCATTATATGGGTAATAATGCATGTTATATTGCTAATAATATAAGTAATAAGTATAATTATTACTGTTCTAGCGATAATAACTGCATTATATGGGTAATAATGCACGTTATATTGCTAATAGTATAAGTAATAAGTATAATTATTACAGTTCTCGCGATAATACCTCCATTATATGGGTAATAATGCATGTTATATTGATAATAATATAAGTAATCAGTATAATTATTATAGTTCTAGCGATAATAATAGTAAAAAATTGCAAATAGTGCATGTAATATTGATAATAATAAAAGTAATAAGTATATTTATTACAGTCCTATCGATAATAACTGCACAATATGGGTAATAATGCATGTTATATTGATGATAATAAAAGTAATACGTATATTTATTATAGTTCTAGCGATAATAACTGCATAATATGGGTAATAATGCATGTTATATTCAGAATAATATAAGTAATAAGTATAATTATTACAGGTCTGGCGATAATAACGGCATTATATGGGTAATAATGCACGTTATATTGCTAATAGTATAAGTAATAAGTATAATTATTACAGTTCTTGCGATAATACCTCCATTATATGGGTAATAATGCATGTTATATGGATAATAATATAAGTAATAAGTATAATTATTACAGTTCTAGCGATAATAACTGCATTATGTGGGTAACAATGCACGTTATATTGCTAATAATATAAGTAATGAGTACAATTATTACAGTTCTAGCGATAATAACTGCATTATATGGGTAATAATGCATGTTTTATTGATAATAATATAAGTAATAAGTATAATTATTACAGTTCTAGCGATAATAACTGCATAATATGGGTAATAATGCACGTTATATTGCTAGTAATATAAGTAATGAGTACAATTATTACAGTTCTAGCGATAATAACTGCATTATATGGGTAATAATGCATGTTTTATTGATAATAATATAAGTAATAAGTATAATTATTATAGTTCTAGCGATAATAATAGGAAAAAATGGCAAATAGTGCATGTTATATTGATAATAATAAAAGTAATAAGTATATTTATTACAGTCCTATCGATAATAACTGCATAATATGGGTAATAATGCATGTTATATTGATGATAATAAAAGTAATACGTATATTTATTATAGTTCTAGCGATAATAACTGCATAATATGGGTAATAATGCATGTTATATTGATAATAATATAAGTAATAAGTATAATTATTACAGTTCTAGCGATAATAACTGCATTATATGGGTAATAATGCACGTTTTATTGATAATAATATAAGTAATAAGTATAATTATTACAGTTCTAGCGATAATAACTGCATTATATGGGTAATAATGCATGTTATATTGCTAACAATATAAGTAATAAGTATAATTATTACAGTTCTAGCGATAATAACTGCATTATATGGGTAATAATGCATGTTATATTGATAATATTGGGAGTAATAAGTATAATTATTATAGTTCTAGCGATAATAATAGTAAAATATGGCAAATAGTGCATGTTATATTGCTAATAATAAGAGTAATAAGTATAATTATTATAGTTCTAGCGATAATAATAGTAAAATATGGCAAATAGTGCATGTTATATTGATAATAATAAGAGTAATAAGTATATTTATTACAGTTCTATCGATAATAACTGCATAATATGGGTAATAATGCATGTTACAGTGATGATAATAAAAGTAATACGTATATTTATTATAGCTCTAGCGATAATAACTGCATAATATGGGTAATAATGCATGTTACAGTGATGATAATAAAAGTAATACGTATATTTATTATAGCTCTAGCGATAATAACTGCATAATATGGGTAATAATGCATGTTATATTCAGAATAATATAAGTAATAAGTATAATTATTACAGTTCTAGCGATAATAACTGCATTACATGGGTAATAATGCATGTTTTATTGATAATAATATAAGTAATAAGTATAATTATTACAGTTCTAGCGATAATAACTGCATTATATGGGTAATAATGCATGTTTTATTGATAATAATATAAGTAATAAGTATAATTATTACAGTTCTAGCGATAATAACTGCATTATGTGGGTAACAATGCACGTTATATTGCTAATAATATAAGTAATGAGTACAATTATTACAGTTCTAGCGATAATAACTGCATTATATGGGTAATAATGCATGTTTTATTGATAATAATATAAGTAATAAGTATAATTATTACAGTTCTAGCGATAATAACTGCATTACATGGGTAATAATGCATGTTTTATTGATAATAATATAAGTAATAAGTATAATTATTACAGTTCTAGCGATAATAACTGCATTATATGGGTAATAATGCATGTTATATTGCTAATAATATAAGTAATAAGTATAATTATTACAGTTCTAGCGATAATAACTGCATTATATGGGTAATAATGCATGTTATATTGCTAACAATATAAGTAATAAGTATAATTATTACAGTTCTAGCGATAATAACTGCATTATATGGGTAATAATGCATGTTATATTGATAATATTGGGAGTAATAAGTATAATTATTATAGTTCTAGCGATAATAATAGTAAAATATGGCAAATAGTGCATGTTATATTGCTAATAATATAAGTAATAAGTATAATTATTACAGTTCTAGCGATAATAACTGCATTATATGGGTAATAATGCATGTTATATTGATAATATCGGGAGTAATAAGTATAATTATTATAGTTCTAGCGATAATAATAGTAAAATATGGCAAATAGTGCATGTTATATTGATAATAATAAGAGTAATAAGTATAATTATTATAGTTCTAGCGATAATAATAGTAAAATATGGCAAATAGTGCATGTTATATTGATAATAATAAGAGTAATAAGTATATTTATTACAGTTCTATCGATAATAACTGCATAATATGGGTAATAATGCATGTTACAGTGATGATAATAAAAGTAATACGTATATTTATTATAGCTCTAGCGATAATAACTGCATAATATGGGTAATAATGCATGTTACAGTGATGATAATAAAAGTAATACGTATATTTATTATAGCTCTAGCGATAATAACTGCATAATATGGGTAATAATGCATGTTATATTCAGAATAATATAAGTAATAAGTATAATTATTACAGTTCTAGCGATAATAACTGCATTACATGGGTAATAATGCATGTTTTATTGATAATAATATAAGTAATAAGTATAATTATTACAGTTCTAGCGATAATAACTGCATTATATGGGTAATAATGCATGTTATATTGCTAACAATATAAGTAATAAGTATAATTATTACAGTTCTAGCGATAATAACTGCATTATATGGGTAATAATGCATGTTATATTGATAATATTGGGAGTAATAAGTGTATTTATTACGGTTCTAGAGATAATAACTGCATAATATGGGTAGTAATGCATGTTATATTGATAATAATATAAGTAATAAGTATAATTATTACAGTTCTAGCGATAATACCTCCATTATATGGGTAATAATGCACGTTATATTGCTAACAATATAAGTAATAAGTATAATTATTATAGTTCTAGCGATAATAATAGTAAAATATGGCAAATAGTGCATGTTATATTGATAATAATAAGAGTAATAAGTATAATTATTATAGTTCTAGCGATAATAATAGTAAAATATGGCAAATAGTGCATGTTATATTGATAATAATAAGAGTAATAAGTATATTTATTACAGTTCTATCGATAATAACTGCATCATATGGGTAATAATGCATGTTACATTGATGATAATAAAAGTAATACGTATATTTATTATAGTTCTAGCGATAATAACTGCATAATATGGGTAATAATGCATGTTATATTCAGAATAATATAAGTAATAAGTATAATTATTACAGTTCTGGCGATAATAACGGCATTATATGGGTAATAATGCACGTTATATTGCTAATAGTATAAGTAATAAGTATAATTATTACAGTTCTTGCGATAATACCTCCATTATATGGGTAATAATGCATGTTATATTGATAATAATATAAGTAATAAGTATAATTATTACAGTTCTAGCGATAATAACTGCATTATGTGGGTAACAATGCACGTTATATTGCTAATAATATAAGTAATGAGTACAATTATTACAGTTCTAGCGATAATAACTGCATTATATGGGTAATAATGCATGTTTTATTGATAATAATATAAGTAATAAGTATAATTATTACAGTTCTAGCGATAATAACTGCATTACATGGGTAATAATGCATGTTTTATTGATAATAATATAAGTAATAAGTATAATTATTACAGTTCTAGCGATAATAACTGCATTATATGGGTAATAATGCATGTTATATTGCTAATAATATAAGTAATAAGTATAATTATTACTGTTCTAGCGATAATAACTGCATTATATGGGTAATAATGCACGTTATATTGCTAATAGTATAAGTAATAAGTATAATTATTACAGTTCTCGCGATAATACCTCCATTATATGGGTAATAATGCATGTTATATTGATAATAATATAAGTAATCAGTATAATTATTATAGTTCTAGCGATAATAATAGTAAAAAATGGCAAATAGTGCATGTTAAATTGATAATAATAAAAGTAATAAGTATATTTATTACAGTCCTATCGATAATAACTGCACAATATGGGTAATAATGCATGTTATATTGATGATAATAAAAGTAATACGTATATTTATTATAGTTCTAGCGATAATAACTGCATTATATGGGTAATAATGCATGTTATATTCAGAATAATATAAGTAATAAGTATAATTATTACAGTTCTGGCGATAATAACGGCATTATATGGGTAATAATGCACGTTATATTGCTAATAGTATAAGTAATAAGTATAATTATTACAGTTCTTGCGATAATACCTCCATTATATGGGTAATAATGCATGTTATATGGATAATAATATAAGTAATAAGTATAATTATTACAGTTCTAGCGATAATAACTGCATTATGTGGGTAACAATGCACGTTATATTGCTAATAATATAAGTAATGAGTAAAATTATTACAGTTCTAGCGATAATAACTGCATTATATGGGTAATAATGCATGTTTTATTGATAATAATATAAGTAATAAGTATAATTATTACAGTTCTAGCGATAATAACTGCATAATATGGGTAATAATGCACGTTATATTGCTAGTAATATAAGTAATGAGTACAATTATTACAGTTCTAGCGATAATAACTGCATTATATGGGTAATAATGCATGTTTTATTGATAATAATATAAGTAATAAGTATAATTATTATAGTTCTAGCGATAATAATAGGAAAAAATGGCAAATAGTGCATGTTATATTGATAATAATAAAAGTAATAAGTATATTTATTACAGTCCTATCGATAATAACTGCATAATATGGGTAATAATGCATGTTATATTGATGATAATAAAAGTAATACGTATATTTATTATAGTTCTAGCGATAATAACTGCATAATATGGGTAATAATGCATGTTATATTGATAATAATATAAGTAATAAGTATAATTATTACAGTTCTAGCGATAATAACTGCATTATATGGGTAATAATGCACGTTTTATTGATAATAATATAAGTAATAAGTATAATTATTACAGTTCTAGCGATAATAACTGCATTATATGGGTAATAATGCATGTTATATTGCTAACAATATAAGTAATAAGTATAATTATTACAGTTCTAGCGATAATAACTGCATTATATGGGTAATAATGCATGTTATATTGATAATATTGGGAGTAATAAGTATAATTATTATAGTTCTAGCGATAATAATAGTAAAATATGGCAAATAGTGCATGTTATATTGCTAATAATATAAGTAATACGTATAATTATTACAGTTCTAGCGATAATAACTGCATTATATGGGTAATAATGCATGTTATATTGATAATATCGGGAGTAATAAGTATAATTATTATAGTTCTAGCGATAATAATAGTAAAATATGGCAAATAGTGCATGTTATATTGATAATAATAAGAGTAATAAGTATAATTATTATAGTTCTAGCGATAATAATAGTAAAATATGGCAAATAGTGCATGTTATATTGATAATAATAAGAGTAATAAGTATATTTATTACAGTTCTATCGATAATAACTGCATAATATGGGTAATAATGCATGTTACAGTGATGATAATAAAAGTAATACGTATATTTATTATAGCTCTAGCGATAATAACTGCATAATATGGGTAATAATGCATGTTACAGTGATGATAATAAAAGTAATACGTATATTTATTATAGCTCTAGCGATAATAACTGCATAATATGGGTAATAATGCATGTTATATTCAGAATAATATAAGTAATAAGTATAATTATTACAGTTCTAGCGATAATAACTGCATTACATGGGTAATAATGCATGTTTTATTGATAATAATATAAGTAATAAGTATAATTATTACAGTTCTAGCGATAATAACTGCATTATATGGGTAATAATGCATGTTTTATTGATAATAATATAAGTAATAAGTATAATTATTACAGTTCTAGCGATAATAACTGCATTATGTGGGTAACAATGCACGTTATATTGCTAATAATATAAGTAATGAGTACAATTATTACAGTTCTAGCGATAATAACTGCATTATATGGGTAATAATGCATGTTTTATTGATAATAATATAAGTAATAAGTATAATTATTACAGTTCTAGCGATAATAACTGCATTACATGGGTAATAATGCATGTTTTATTGATAATAATATAAGTAATAAGTATAATTATTACAGTTCTAGCGATAATAACTGCATTATATGGGTAATAATGCATGTTATATTGCTAATAATATAAGTAATAAGTATAATTATTACAGTTCTAGCGATAATAACTGCATTATATGGGTAATAATGCATGTTATATTGCTAACAATATAAGTAATAAGTATAATTATTACAGTTCTAGCGATAATAACTGCATTATATGGGTAATAATGCATGTTATATTGATAATATTGGGAGTAATAAGTATAATTATTATAGTTCTAGCGATAATAATAGTAAAATATGGCAAATAGTGCATGTTATATTGCTAATAATATAAGTAATAAGTATAATTATTACAGTTCTAGCGATAATAACTGCATTATATGGGTAATAATGCATGTTATATTGATAATATCGGGAGTAATAAGTATAATTATTATAGTTCTAGCGATAATAATAGTAAAATATGGCAAATAGTGCATGTTATATTGATAATAATAAGAGTAATAAGTATAATTATTATAGTTCTAGCGATAATAATAGTAAAATATGGCAAATAGTGCATGTTATATTGATAATAATAAGAGTAATAAGTATATTTATTACAGTTCTATCGATAATAACTGCATAATATGGGTAATAATGCATGTTACAGTGATGATAATAAAAGTAATACGTATATTTATTATAGCTCTAGCGATAATAACTGCATAATATGGGTAATAATGCATGTTACAGTGATGATAATAAAAGTAATACGTATATTTATTATAGCTCTAGCGATAATAACTGCATAATATGGGTAATAATGCATGTTATATTCAGAATAATATAAGTAATAAGTATAATTATTACAGTTCTAGCGATAATAACTGCATTACATGGGTAATAATGCATGTTTTATTGATAATAATATAAGTAATAAGTATAATTATTACAGTTCTAGCGATAATAACTGCATTATATGGGTAATAATGCATGTTATATTGCTAACAATATAAGTAATAAGTATAATTATTACAGTTCTAGCGATAATAACTGCATTATATGGGTAATAATGCATGTTATATTGATAATATTGGGAGTAATAAGTGTATTTATTTCGGTTCTAGAGATAATAACTGCATAATATGGGTAGTAATGCATGTTATATTGATAATAATATAAGTAATAAGTATAATTATTACAGTTCTAGCGATAATACCTCCATTATATGGGTAATAATGCACGTTATATTGCTAACAATATAAGTAATAAGTATAATTATTATAGTTCTAGCGATAATAATAGTAAAATATGGCAAATAGTGCATGTTATATTGATAATAATAAGAGTAATAAGTATAATTATTATAGTTCTAGCGATAATAATAGTAAAATATGGCAAATAGTGCATGTTATATTGATAATAATAAGAGTAATAAGTATATTTATTACAGTTCTATCGATAATAACTGCATCATATGGGTAATAATGCATGTTACATTGATGATAATAAAAGTAATACGTATATTTATTATAGTTCTAGCGATAATAACTGCATAATATGGGTAATAATGCATGTTATATTCAGAATAATATAAGTAATAAGTATAATTATTACAGTTCTGGCGATAATAACGGCATTATATGGGTAATAATGCACGTTATATTGCTAATAGTATAAGTAATAAGTATAATTATTACAGTTCTTGCGATAATACCTCCATTATATGGGTAATAATGCATGTTATATTGATAATAATATAAGTAATAAGTATAATTATTACAGTTCTAGCGATAATAACTGCATTATGTGGGTAACAATGCACGTTATATTGCTAATAATATAAGTAATGAGTACAATTATTACAGTTCTAGCGATAATAACTGCATTATATGGGTAATAATGCATGTTTTATTGATAATAATATAAGTAATAAGTATAATTATTACAGTTCTAGCGATAATAACTGCATTACATGGGTAATAATGCATGTTTTATTGATAATAATATAAGTAATAAGTATAATTATTACAGTTCTAGCGATAATAACTGCATTATATGGGTAATAATGCATGTTATATTGCTAATAATATAAGTAATAAGTATAATTATTACTGTTCTAGCGATAATAACTGCATTATATGGGTAATAATGCACGTTATATTGCTAATAGTATAAGTAATAAGTATAATTATTACAGTTCTCGCGATAATACCTCCATTATATGGGTAATAATGCATGTTATATTGATAATAATATAAGTAATCAGTATAATTATTATAGTTCTAGCGATAATAATAGTAAAAAATGGCAAATAGTGCATGTTAAATTGATAATAATAAAAGTAATAAGTATATTTATTACAGTCCTATCGATAATAACTGCACAATATGGGTAATAATGCATGTTATATTGATGATAATAAAAGTAATACGTATATTTATTATAGTTCTAGCGATAATAACTGCATTATATGGGTAATAATGCATGTTATATTCAGAATAATATAAGTAATAAGTATAATTATTACAGTTCTGGCGATAATAACGGCATTATATGGGTAATAATGCACGTTATATTGCTAATAGTATAAGTAATAAGTATAATTATTACAGTTCTTGCGATAATACCTCCATTATATGGGTAATAATGCATGTTATATGGATAATAATATAAGTAATAAGTATAATTATTACAGTTCTAGCGATAATAACTGCATTATGTGGGTAACAATGCACGTTATATTGCTAATAATATAAGTAATGAGTAAAATTATTACAGTTCTAGCGATAATAACTGCATTATATGGGTAATAATGCATGTTTTATTGATAATAATATAAGTAATAAGTATAATTATTACAGTTCTAGCGATAATAACTGCATAATATGGGTAATAATGCACGTTATATTGCTAGTAATATAAGTAATGAGTACAATTATTACAGTTCTAGCGATAATAACTGCATTATATGGGTAATAATGCATGTTTTATTGATAATAATATAAGTAATAAGTATAATTATTATAGTTCTAGCGATAATAATAGGAAAAAATGGCAAATAGTGCATGTTATATTGATAATAATAAAAGTAATAAGTATATTTATTACAGTCCTATCGATAATAACTGCATAATATGGGTAATAATGCATGTTATATTGATGATAATAAAAGTAATACGTATATTTATTATAGTTCTAGCGATAATAACTGCATAATATGGGTAATAATGCATGTTATATTGATAATAATATAAGTAATAAGTATAATTATTACAGTTCTAGCGATAATAACTGCATTATATGGGTAATAATGCACGTTTTATTGATAACAATATAAGTAATAAGTATAATTATTACAGTTCTAGCGATAATAACTGCATTATATGGGTAATAATGCATGTTATATTGCTAACAATATAAGTAATAAGTATAATTATTACAGTTCTAGCGATAATAACTGCATTATATGGGTAATAATGCATGTTATATTGATAATATTGGGAGTAATAAGTATAATTATTATAGTTCTAGCGATAATAATAGTAAAATATGGCAAATAGTGCATGTTATATTGCTAATAATATAAGTAATACGTATAATTATTACAGTTCTAGCGATAATAACTGCATTATATGGGTAATAATGCATGTTATATTGATAATATCGGGAGTAATAAGTATAATTATTATAGTTCTAGCGATAATAATAGTAAAATATGGCAAATAGTGCATGTTATATTGATAATAATAAGAGTAATAAGTATAATTATTATAGTTCTAGCGATAATAATAGTAAAATATGGCAAATAGTGCATGTTATATTGATAATAATAAGAGTAATAAGTATATTTATTACAGTTCTATCGATAATAACTGCATAATATGGGTAATAATGCATGTTACAGTGATGATAATAAAAGTAATACGTATATTTATTATAGCTCTAGCGATAATAACTGCATAATATGGGTAATAATGCATGTTACAGTGATGATAATAAAAGTAATACGTATATTTATTATAGCTCTAGCGATAATAACTGCATAATATGGGTAATAATGCATGTTATATTCAGAATAATATAAGTAATAAGTATAATTGTTACAGTTCTAGCGATAATAACTGCATTACATGGGTAATAATGCATGTTTTATTGATAATAATATAAGTAATAAGTATAATTATTACAGTTCTAGCGATAATAACTGCATTATATGGGTAATAATGCATGTTTTATTGATAATAATATAAGTAATAAGTATAATTATTACAGTTCTAGCGATAATAACTGCATTATATGGGTAATAATGCATGTTATATTGCTAACAATATAAGTAATAAGTATAATTATTACAGTTCTAGCGATAATAACTGCATTATATGGGTAATAATGCATGTTATATTGATAATATTGGGAGTAATAAGTATAATTATTATAGTTCTAGCGATAATAATAGTAAAATATGGCAAATAGTGCATGTTATATTGCTAATAATATAAGTAATAAGTATAATTATTACAGTTCTAGCGATAATAACTGCATTATATGGGTAATAATGCATGTTATATTGATAATATCGGGAGTAATAAGTATAATTATTATAGTTCTAGCGATAATAATAGTAAAATATGGCAAATAGTGCATGTTATATTGATAATAATAAGAGTAATAAGTATAATTATTATAGTTCTAGCGATAATAATAGTAAAATATGGCAAATAGTGCATGTTATATTGATAATAATAAGAGTAATAAGTATATTTATTATAGTTCTAGCGATAATAACTGCATAATATGGGTAATAATGCATGTTATATTCAGAATAATATAAGTAATAAGTATAATTATTACAGTTCTGGCGATAATAACGGCATTATATGGGTAATAATGCACGTTATATTGCTAATAGTATAAGTAATAAGTATAATTATTACAGTTCTTGCGATAATACCTCCATTATATGGGTAATAATGCATGTTATATTGATAATAATATAAGTAATAAGTATAATTATTACAGTTCTAGCGATAATAACTGCATTATGTGGGTAACAATGCACGTTATATTGCTAATAATATAAGTAATGAGTACAATTATTACAGTTCTAGCGATAATAACTGCATTATATGGGTAATAATGCATGTTTTATTGATAATAATATAAGTAATAAGTATAATTATTACAGTTCTAGCGATAATAACTGCATTACATGGGTAATAATGCATGTTTTATTGATAATAATATAAGTAATAAGTATAATTATTACAGTTCTAGCGATAATAACTGCATTATATGGGTAATAATGCATGTTATATTGCTAATAATATAAGTAATAAGTATAATTATTACTGTTCTAGCGATAATAACTGCATTATATGGGTAATAATGCACGTTATATTGCTAATAGTATAAGTAATAAGTATAATTATTACAGTTCTCGCGATAATACCTCCATTATATGGGTAATAATGCATGTTATATTGATAATAATATAAGTAATCAGTATAATTATTATAGTTCTAGCGATAATAATAGTAAAAAATGGCAAATAGTGCATGTTATATTGATAATAATAAAAGTAATAAGTATATTTATTACAGTCCTATCGATAATAACTGCACAATATGGGTAATAATGCATGTTATATTGATGATAATAAAAGTAATACGTATATTTATTATAGTTCTAGCGATAATAACTGCATTATATGGGTAATAATGCATGTTATATTCAGAATAATATAAGTAATAAGTATAATTATTACAGTTCTGGCGATAATAACGGCATTATATGGGTAATAATGCACGTTATATTGCTAATAGTATAAGTAATAAGTATAATTATTACAGTTCTTGCGATAATACCTCCATTATATGGGTAATAATGCATGTTATATGGATAATAATATAAGTAATAAGTATAATTATTACAGTTCTAGCGATAATAACTGCATTATGTGGGTAACAATGCACGTTATATTGCTAATAATATAAGTAATGAGTAAAATTATTACAGTTCTAGCGATAATAACTGCATTATATGGGTAATAATGCATGTTTTATTGATAATAATATAAGTAATAAGTATAATTATTACAGTTCTAGCGATAATAACTGCATAATATGGGTAATAATGCACGTTATATTGCTAGTAATATAAGTAATGAGTACAATTATTACAGTTCTAGCGATAATAACTGCATTATATGGGTAATAATGCATGTTTTATTGATAATAATATAAGTAATAAGTATAATTATTATAGTTCTAGCGATAATAATAGGAAAAAATGGCAAATAGTGCATGTTATATTGATAATAATAAAAGTAATAAGTATATTTATTACAGTCCTATCGATAATAACTGCATAATATGGGTAATAATGCATGTTATATTGATGATAATAAAAGTAATACGTATATTTATTATAGTTCTAGCGATAATAACTGCATAATATGGGTAATAATGCATGTTATATTGATAATAATATAAGTAATAAGTATAATTATTACAGTTCTAGCGATAATAACTGCATTATATGGGTAATAATGCACGTTTTATTGATAATAATATAAGTAATAAGTATAATTATTACAGTTCTAGCGATAATAACTGCATTATATGGGTAATAATGCATGGTATATTGCTAACAATATAAGTAATAAGTATAATTATTACAGTTCTAGCGATAATAACTGCATTATATGGGTAATAATGCATGTTATATTGATAATATTGGGAGTAATAAGTATAATTATTATAGTTCTAGCGATAATAATAGTAAAATATGGCAAATAGTGCATGTTATATTGCTAATAATATAAGTAATAAGTATAATTATTACAGTTCTAGCGATAATAACTGCATTATATGGGTAATAATGCATGTTATATTGATAATATCGGGAGTAATAAGTATAATTATTATAGTTCTAGCGATAATAATAGTAAAATATGGCAAATAGTGCATGTTATATTGATAATAATAAGAGTAATAAGTATAATTATTATAGTTCTAGCGATAATAATAGTAAAATATGGCAAATAGTGCATGTTATATTGATAATAATAAGAGTAATAAGTATATTTATTACAGTTCTATCGATAATAACTGCATAATATGGGTAATAATGCATGTTACAGTGATGATAATAAAAGTAATACGTATATTTATTATAGCTCTAGCGATAATAACTGCATAATATGGGTAATAATGCATGTTACAGTGATGATAATAAAAGTAATACGTATATTTATTATAGCTCTAGCGATAATAACTGCATAATATGGGTAATAATGCATGTTATATTCAGAATAATATAAGTAATAAGTATAATTATTACAGTTCTAGCGATAATAACTGCATTACATGGGTAATAATGCATGTTTTATTGATAATAATATAAGTA
This sequence comes from Megachile leachella, assembly GCA_963576845.1. Classification (NCBI taxonomy): domain Eukaryota; kingdom Metazoa; phylum Arthropoda; class Insecta; order Hymenoptera; family Megachilidae; genus Megachile; species Megachile leachella. The sequence continues at coordinate 686,369 of CAUYWW010000068.1, forward strand.
ATAAGTATAATTATTACAGTTCTAGCGATAATAACTGCATTATATGGGTAATAATGCATGTTTTATTGATAATAATATAAGTAATAAGTATAATTATTACAGTTCTAGCGATAATAACTGCATTATGTGGGTAACAATGCACGTTATATTGCTAATAATATAAGTAATGAGTACAATTATTACAGTTCTAGCGATAATAACTGCATTATATGGGTAATAATGCATGTTTTATTGATAATAATATAAGTAATAAGTATAATTATTACAGTTCTAGCGATAATAACTGCATTACATGGGTAATAATGCATGTTTTATTGATAATAATATAAGTAATAAGTATAATTATTACAGTTCTAGCGATAATAACTGCATTATATGGGTAATAATGCATGTTATATTGCTAATAATATAAGTAATAAGTATAATTATTACTGTTCTAGCGATAATAACTGCATTATATGGGTAATAATGCATGTTATATTGATAATATCGGGAGTAATAAGTATAATTATTATAGTTCTAGCGATAATAACTGCATAATATGGGTAATAATGCACGTTATATTGCTAATAATATAAGTAATGAGTACAATTATTACAGTTCTAGCGATAATAACTGCATTATATGGGTAATAATGCATGTTTTATTGATAATAATATAAGTAATAAGTATAATTATTACAGTTCTAGCGATAATAACTGCATTATATGGGTAATAATGCACGTTTTATTGATAATAATATAAGTAATAAGTATAATTATTACAGTTCTAGCGATAATAACTGCATTATATGGGTAATAATGCATGTTATATTGCTAACAATATAAGTAATAAGTATAATTATTACAGTTCTAGCGATAATAACTGCATTATATGGGTAATAATGCATGTTATATTGATAATATTGGGAGTAATAAGTATAATTATTATAGTTCTAGCGATAATAATAGTAAAATATGGCAAATAGTGCATGTTATATTGCTAATAATATAAGTAATAAGTATAATTATTACAGTTCTAGCGATAATAACTGCATTATATGGGTAATAATGCATGTTATATTGATAATATCGGGAGTAATAAGTATAATTATTATAGTTCTAGCGATAATAATAGTAAAATATGGCAAATAGTGCATGTTATATTGATAATAATAAGAGTAATAAGTATAATTATTATAGTTCTAGCGATAATAATAGTAAAATATGGCAAATAGTGCATGTTATATTGATAATAATAAGAGTAATAAGTATATTTATTACAGTTCTATCGATAATAACTGCATAATATGGGTAATAATGCATGTTACAGTGATGATAATAAAAGTAATACGTATATTTATTATAGCTCTAGCGATAATAACTGCATAATATGGGTAATACTGCATGTTACAGTGATGATAATAAAAGTAATACGTATATTTATTATAGCTCTAGCGATAATAACTGCATAATATGGGTAATAATGCATGTTATATTCAGAATAATATAAGTAATAAGTATAATTATTACAGTTCTAGCGATAATAACTGCATTACATGGGTAATAATGCATGTTTTATTGATAATAATATAAGTAATAAGTATAATTATTACAGTTCTAGCGATAATAACTGCATTATATGGGTAATAATGCATGTTATATTGCTAACAATATAAGTAATAAGTATAATTATTACAGTTCTAGCGATAATAACTGCATTATATGGGTAATAATGCATGTTATATTGATAATATTGGGAGTAATAAGTATAATTATTATAGTTCTAGCGATAATAATAGTAAAATATGGCAAATAGTGCATGTTATATTGCTAATAATATAAGTAATAAGTATAATTATTACAGTTCTAGCGATAATAACTGCATTATATGGGTAATAATGCATGTTGTATTGATAATATCGGGAGTAATAAGTATAATTATTATAGTTCTAGCGATAATAATAGTAAAATATGGCAAATAGTGCATGTTATATTGATAATAATAAGAGTAATAAGTATAATTATTATAGTTCTAGCGATAATAATAGTAAAATATGGCAAATAGTGCATGTTATATTGATAATAATAAGAGTAATAAGTATATTTATTACAGTTCTATCGATAATAACTGCATAATATGGGTAATAATGCATGTTACAGTGATGATAATAAAAGTAATACGTATATTTATTATAGCTCTAGCGATAATAGCTGCATAATATGGGTAATAATGCATGTTACAGTGATGATAATAAAAGTAATACGTATATTTATTATAGCTCTAGCGATAATAACTGCATAATATGGGTAATAATGCATGTTATATTCAGAATAATATAAGTAATAAGTATAATTATTACAGTTCTAGCGATAATAACTGCATTACATGGGTAATAATGCATGTTTTATTGATAATAATATAAGTAATAAGTATAATTATTACAGTTCTAGCGATAATAACTGCATTATATGGGTAATAATGCATGTTTTATTGATAACAATATAAGTAATAAGTATAATTATTACAGTTCTAGCGATAATAACTGCATTATGTGGGTAACAATGCACGTTATATTGCTAATAATATAAGTAATGAGTACAATTATTACAGTTCTAGCGATAATAACTGCATTATATGGGTAATAATGCATGTTTTATTGATAATAATATAAGTAATAAGTATAATTATTACAGTTCTAGCGATAATAACTGCATTACATGGGTAATAATGCATGTTTTATTGATAATAATATAAGTAATAAGTATAATTATTACAGTTCTAGCGATAATAACTGCATTATATGGGTAATAATGCATGTTATATTGATAATATTGGGAGTAATAAGTATAATTATTATAGTTCTAGCGATAATAATAGTAAAATATGGCAAATAGTGCATGTTATATTGCTAATAATATAAGTAATAAGTATAATTATTACAGTTCTAGCGATAATAACTGCATTATATGGGTAATAATGCATGTTATATTGATAATATCGGGAGTAATAAGTATAATTATTATAGTTCTAGCGATAATAATAGTAAAATATGGCAAATAGTGCATGTTATATTGATAATAATAAGAGTAATAAGTATAATTATTATAGTTCTAGCGATAATAATAGTAAAATATGGCAAATAGTGCATGTTATATTGATAATAATAAGAGTAATAAGTATATTTATTACAGTTCTATCGATAATAACTGCATAATATGGGTAATAATGCATGTTACAGTGATGATAATAAAAGTAATACGTATATTTATTATAGCTCTAGCGATAATAACTGCATAATATGGGTAATAATGCATGTTACAGTGATGATAATAAAAGTAATACGTATATTTATTATAGCTCTAGCGATAATAACTGCATAATATGGGTAATAATGCATGTTATATTCAGAATAATATAAGTAATAAGTATAATTATTACAGTTCTAGCGATAATAACTGCATTACATGGGTAATAATGCATGTTTTATTGATAATAATATAAGTAATAAGTATAATTATTACAGTTCTAGCGATAATAACTGCATTATATGGGTAATAATGCATGTTTTATTGATAATAATATAAGTAATAAGTATAATTATTACAGTTCTAGCGATAATAACTGCATTATATGGGTAATAATGCATGTTATATTGCTAACAATATAAGTAATAAGTATAATTATTACAGTTCTAGCGATAATAACTGCATTATATGGGTAATAATGCATGTTATATTGATAATATTGGGAGTAATAAGTATAATTATTATAGTTCTAGCGATAATAATAGTAAAATATGGCAAATAGTGCATGTTATATTGCTAATAATATAAGTAATAAGTATAATTATTACAGTTCTAGCGATAATAACTGCATTATATGGGTAATAATGCATGTTATATTGATAATATCGGGAGTAATAAGTATAATTATTATAGTTCTAGCGATAATAATAGTAAAATATGGCAAATAGTGCATGTTATATTGATAATAATAAGAGTAATAAGTATAATTATTATAGTTCTAGCGATAATAATAGTAAAATATGGCAAATAGTGCATGTTATATTGATAATAATAAGAGTAATAAGTATATTTATTACAGTTCTATCGATAATAACTGCATAATATGGGTAATTATGCATGTTACAGTGATGATAATAAAAGTAATACGTATATTTATTATAGCTCTAGCGATAATAACTGCATAATATGGGTAATACTGCATGTTACAGTGATGATAATAAAAGTAATACGTATATTTATTATAGCTCTAGCGATAATAACTGCATAATATGGGTAATAATGCATGTTATATTCAGAATAATATAAGTAATAAGTATAATTATTACAGTTCTAGCGATAATAACTGCATTACATGGGTAATAATGCATGTTTTATTGATAATAATATAAGTAATAAGTATAATTATTACAGTTCTAGCGATAATAACTGCATTATATGGGTAATAATGCATGTTATATTGCTAACAATATAAGTAATAAGTATAATTATTACAGTTCTAGCGATAATAACTGCATTATATGGGTAATAATGCATGTTATATTGATAATATTGGGAGTAATAAGTATAATTATTATAGTTCTAGCGATAATAATAGTAAAATATGGCAAATAGTGCATGTTATATTGCTAATAATATAAGTAATAAGTATAATTATTACAGTTCTAGCGATAATAACTGCATTATATGGGTAATAATGCATGTTGTATTGATAATATCGGGAGTAATAAGTATAATTATTATAGTTCTAGCGATAATAATAGTAAAATATGGCAAATAGTGCATGTTATATTGATAATAATAAGAGTAATAAGTATAATTATTATAGTTCTAGCGATAATAATAGTAAAATATGGCAAATAGTGCATGTTATATTGATAATAATAAGAGTAATAAGTATATTTATTACAGTTCTATCGATAATAACTGCATAATATGGGTAATAATGCATGTTACAGTGATGATAATAAAAGTAATACGTATATTTATTATAGCTCTAGCGATAATAGCTGCATAATATGGGTAATAATGCATGTTACAGTGATGATAATAAAAGTAATACGTATATTTATTATAGCTCTAGCGATAATAACTGCATAATATGGGTAATAATGCATGTTATATTCAGAATAATATAAGTAATAAGTATAATTATTACAGTTCTAGCGATAATAACTGCATTACATGGGTAATAATGCATGTTTTATTGATAATAATATAAGTAATAAGTATAATTATTACAGTTCTAGCGATAATAACTGCATTATATGGGTAATAATGCATGTTTTATTGATAACAATATAAGTAATAAGTATAATTATTACAGTTCTAGCGATAATAACTGCATTATGTGGGTAACAATGCACGTTATATTGCTAATAATATAAGTAATGAGTACAATTATTACAGTTCTAGCGATAATAACTGCATTATATGGGTAATAATGCATGTTTTATTGATAATAATATAAGTAATAAGTATAATTATTACAGTTCTAGCGATAATAACTGCATTACATGGGTAATAATGCATGTTTTATTGATAATAATATAAGTAATAAGTATAATTATTACAGTTCTAGCGATAATAACTGCATTATATGGGTAATAATGCATGTTATATTGCTAATAATATAAGTAATAAGTATAATTATTACTGTTCTAGCGATAATAACTGCATTATATGGGTAATAATGCATGTTATATTGATAATATCGGGAGTAATAAGTATAATTATTATAGTTCTAGCGATAATAACTGCATAATATGGGTAATAATGCACGTTATATTGCTAATAATATAAGTAATGAGTACAATTATTACAGTTCTAGCGATAATAACTGCATTATATGGGTAATAATGCATGTTTTATTGATAATAATATAAGTAATAAGTATAATTATTACAGTTCTAGCGATAATAACTGCATTATATGGGTAATAATGCACGTTTTATTGATAATAATATAAGTAATAAGTATAATTATTACAGTTCTAGCGATAATAACTGCATTATATGGGTAATAATGCATGTTATATTGCTAACAATATAAGTAATAAGTATAATTATTACAGTTCTAGCGATAATAACTGCATTATATGGGTAATAATGCATGTTATATTGATAATATTGGGAGTAATAAGTATAATTATTATAGTTCTAGCGATAATAATAGTAAAATATGGCAAATAGTGCATGTTATATTGCTAATAATATAAGTAATAAGTATAATTATTACAGTTCTAGCGATAATAACTGCATTATATGGGTAATAATGCATGTTATATTGATAATATCGGGAGTAATAAGTATAATTATTATAGTTCTAGCGATAATAATAGTAAAATATGGCAAATAGTGCATGTTATATTGATAATAATAAGAGTAATAAGTATAATTATTATAGTTCTAGCGATAATAATAGTAAAATATGGCAAATAGTGCATGTTATATTGATAATAATAAGAGTAATAAGTATATTTATTACAGTTCTATCGATAATAACTGCATAATATGGGTAATAATGCATGTTACAGTGATGATAATAAAAGTAATACGTATATTTATTATAGCTCTAGCGATAATAACTGCATAATATGGGTAATAATGCATGTTACAGTGATGATAATAAAAGTAATACGTATATTTATTATAGCTCTAGCGATAATAACTGCATAATATGGGTAATAATGCATGTTATATTCAGAATAATATAAGTAATAAGTATAATTATTACAGTTCTAGCGATAATAACTGCATTACATGGGTAATAATGCATGTTTTATTGATAATAATATAAGTAATAAGTATAATTATTACAGTTCTAGCGATAATAACTGCATTATATGGGTAATAATGCATGTTTTATTGATAATAATATAAGTAATAAGTATAATTATTACAGTTCTAGCGATAATAACTGCATTATGTGGGTAACAATGCACGTTATATTGCTAATAATATAAGTAATGAGTACAATTATTACAGTTCTAGCGATAGTAACTGCATTATATGGGTAATAATGCATGTTTTATTGATAATAATATAAGTAATAAGTATAATTATTACAGTTCTAGCGATAATAACTGCATTACATGGGTAATAATGCATGTTTTATTGATAATAATATAAGTAATAAGTATAATTATTACAGTTCTAGCGATAATAACTGCATTATATGGGTAATAATGCATGTTATATTGCTAATAATATAAGTAATAAGTATAATTATTACTGTTCTAGCGATAATAACTGCATTATATGGGTAATAATGCATGTTATATTGCTAATAATATAAGTAATAAGTATAATTATTACAGTTCTAGCGATAATAACTGCATTATATGGGTAATAATGCATGTTATAGTGATAATATTGGGAGTAATAAGTATAATTATTATAGTTCTAGCGATAATAATAGTAAAAAATGGCAAATAGTGCATGTTATATTGATAATAATAAAAGTAATAAGTATATTTATTACAGTCCTATAGATAATAACTGCATAATATGGGTAATAATGCATGTTATATTGATGATAATAAAAGTAATACCTATATTTATTATAGTTCAAGCGATAATAACTGCATAATATGGGTAATAATGCATGTTATATTGATAATAATATAAGTAATAAGTATAATTATTACAGTTCTAGCGATAATAACTGCATTATATGGGTAATAATGCACGTTATATTGCTAACAATATAAGTAATAAGTATAATTATTACAGTTCTAGCGATAATAACTGCATTATATGGGTAAAAATGCATGTTATATTGATAATATTGGGAGTAATAAGTGTATTTATTACGGTTCTAGAGATAATAACTGCATAATATGGGTAGTAATGCATGTTATATTGATAATAATATAAGTAATAAGTATAATTATTACAGTTCTAGCGATAATACCTCCATTATATGGGTAATAATGCACGTTATATTGCTAACAATATAAGTAATAAGTATAATTATTATAGTTCTAGCGATAATAATAGTAAAATATGGCAAATAGTGCATGTTATATTGATAATAATAAGAGTAATAAGTATAATTATTATAGTTCTAGCGATAATAATAGTAAAATATGGCAAATAGTGCATGTTATATTGATAATAATAAGAGTAATAAGTATATTTATTACAGTTCTATCGATAATAACTGCATAATATGGGTAATAATGCATGTTACAGTGATGATAATAAAAGTAATACGTATATTTATTATAGCTCTAGCGATAATAACTGCATAATATGGGTAATAATGCATGTTACAGTGATGATAATAAAAGTAATACGTATATTTATTATAGCTCTAGCGATAATAACTGCATAATATGGGTAATAATGCATGTTATATTCAGAATAATATAATTAATAAGTATAATTATTACAGTTCTAGCGATAATAACTGCATTACATGGGTAATAATGCATGTTTTATTGATAATAATATAAGTAATAAGTATAATTATTACAGTTCTAGCGATAATAACTGCATTATATGGGTAATAATGCATGTTATATTGCTAACAATATAAGTAATAAGTATAATTATTACAGTTCTAGCGATAATAACTGCATTATATGGGTAATAATGCATGTTATATTGATAATATTGGGAGTAATAAGTATAATTATTATAGTTCTAGCGATAATAATAGTAAAATATGGCAAATAGTGCATGTTATATTGCTAATAATATAAGTAATAAGTATAATTATTACAGTTCTAGCGATAATAACTGCATTATATGGGTAATAATGCATGTTATATTGATAATATCGGGAGTAATAAGTATAATTATTATAGTTCTAGCGATAATAATAGTAAAATATGGCAAATAGTGCATGTTATATTGATAATAATAAGAGTAATAAGTATAATTATTATAGTTCTAGCGATAATAATAGTAAAATATGGCAAATAGTGCATGTTATATTGATAATAATAAGAGTAATAAGTATATTTATTACAGTTCTATCGATAATAACTGCATAATATGGGTAATAATGCATGTTACAGTGATGATAATAAAAGTAATACGTATATTTATTATAGCTCTAGCGATAATAACTGCATAATATGGGTAATACTGCATGTTACAGTGATGATAATAAAAGTAATACGTATATTTATTATAGCTCTAGCGATAATAACTGCATAATATGGGTAATAATGCATGTTATATTCAGAATAATATAAGTAATAAGTATAATTATTACAGTTCTAGCGATAATAACTGCATTACATGGGTAATAATGCATGTTTTATTGATAATAATATAAGTAATAAGTATAATTATTACAGTTCTAGCGATAATAACTGCATTATATGGGTAATAATGCATGTTATATTGCTAACAATATAAGTAATAAGTATAATTATTACAGTTCTAGCGATAATAACTGCATTATATGGGTAATAATGCATGTTATATTGATAATATTGGGAGTAATAAGTATAATTATTATAGTTCTAGCGATAATAATAGTAAAATATGGCAAATAGTGCATGTTATATTGCTAATAATATAAGTAATAAGTATAATTATTACAGTTCTAGCGATAATAACTGCATTATATGGGTAATAATGCATGTTGTATTGATAATATCGGGAGTAATAAGTATAATTATTATAGTTCTAGCGATAATAATAGTAAAATATGGCAAATAGTGCATGTTATATTGATAATAATAAGAGTAATAAGTATAATTATTATAGTTCTAGCGATAATAATAGTAAAATATGGCAAATAGTGCATGTTATATTGATAATAATAAGAGTAATAAGTATATTTATTACAGTTCTATCGATAATAACTGCATAATATGGGTAATAATGCATGTTACAGTGATGATAATAAAAGTAATACGTATATTTATTATAGCTCTAGCGATAATAGCTGCATAATATGGGTAATAATGCATGTTACAGTGATGATAATAAAAGTAATACGTATATTTATTATAGCTCTAGCGATAATAACTGCATAATATGGGTAATAATGCATGTTATATTCAGAATAATATAAGTAATAAGTATAATTATTACAGTTCTAGCGATAATAACTGCATTACATGGGTAATAATGCATGTTTTATTGATAATAATATAAGTAATAAGTATAATTATTACAGTTCTAGCGATAATAACTGCATTATATGGGTAATAATGCATGTTTTATTGATAACAATATAAGTAATAAGTATAATTATTACAGTTCTAGCGATAATAACTGCATTATGTGGGTAACAATGCACGTTATATTGCTAATAATATAAGTAATGAGTACAATTATTACAGTTCTAGCGATAATAACTGCATTATATGGGTAATAATGCATGTTTTATTGATAATAATATAAGTAATAAGTATAATTATTACAGTTCTAGCGATAATAACTGCATTACATGGGTAATAATGCATGTTTTATTGATAATAATATAAGTAATAAGTATAATTATTACAGTTCTAGCGATAATAACTGCATTATATGGGTAATAATGCATGTTATATTGCTAATAATATAAATAATAAGTATAATTATTACTGTTCTAGCGATAATAACTGCATTATATGGGTAATAATGCATGTTATATTGATAATATCGGGAGTAATAAGTATAATTATTATAGTTCTAGCGATAATAACTGCATAATATGGGTAATAATGCACGTTATATTGCTAATAATATAAGTAATGAGTACAATTATTACAGTTCTAGCGATAATAACTGCATTATATGGGTAATAATGCATGTTTTATTGATAATAATATAAGTAATAAGTATAATTATTACAGTTCTAGCGATAATAACTGCATTATATGGGTAATAATGCACGTTTTATTGATAATAATATAAGTAATAAGTATAATTATTACAGTTCTAGCGATAATAACTGCATTATATGGGTAATAATGCATGTTATATTGCTAACAATATAAGTAATAAGTATAATTATTACAGTTCTAGCGATAATAACTGCATTATATGGGTAATAATGCATGTTATATTGATAATATTGGGAGTAATAAGTATAATTATTATAGTTCTAGCGATAATAATAGTAAAATATGGCAAATAGTGCATGTTATATTGCTAATAATATAAGTAATAAGTATAATTATTACAGTTCTAGCGATAATAACTGCATTATATGGGTAATAATGCATGTTATATTGATAATATCGGGAGTAATAAGTATAATTATTATAGTTCTAGCGATAATAATAGTAAAATATGGCAAATAGTGCATGTTATATTGATAATAATAAGAGTAATAAGTATAATTATTATAGTTCTAGCGATAATAATAGTAAAATATGGCAAATAGTGCATGTTATATTGATAATAATAAGAGTAATAAGTATATTTATTACAGTTCTATCGATAATAACTGCATAATATGGGTAATAATGCATGTTACAGTGATGATAATAAAAGTAATACGTATATTTATTATAGCTCTAGCGATAATAACTGCATAATATGGGTAATAATGCATGTTACAGTGATGATAATAAAAGTAATACGTATATTTATTATAGCTCTAGCGATAATAACTGCATAATATGGGTAATAATGCATGTTATATTCAGAATAATATAAGTAATAAGTATAATTATTACAGTTCTAGCGATAATAACTGCATTACATGGGTAATAATGCATGTTTTATTGATAATAATATAAGTAATAAGTATAATTATTACAGTTCTAGCGATAATAACTGCATTATATGGGTAATAATGCATGTTTTATTGATAATAATATAAGTAATAAGTATAATTATTACAGTTCTAGCGATAATAACTGCATTATGTGGGTAACAATGCACGTTATATTGCTAATAATATAAGTAATGAGTACAATTATTACAGTTCTAGCGATAGTAACTGCATTATATGGGTAATAATGCATGTTTTATTGATAATAATATAAGTAATAAGTATAATTATTACAGTTCTAGCGATAATAACTGCATTACATGGGTAATAATGCATGTTTTATTGATAATAATATAAGTAATAAGTATAATTATTACAGTTCTAGCGATAATAACTGCATTATATGGGTAATAATGCATGTTATATTGCTAATAATATAAGTAATAAGTATAATTATTACTGTTCTAGCGATAATAACTGCATTATATGGGTAATAATGCATGTTATATTGCTAATAATATAAGTAATAAGTATAATTATTACAGTTCTAGCGATAATAACTGCATTATATGGGTAATAATGCATGTTATAGTGATAATATTGGGAGTAATAAGTATAATTATTATAGTTCTAGCGATAATAATAGTAAAAAATGGCAAATAGTGCATGTTATATTGATAATAATAAAAGTAATAAGTATATTTATTACAGTCCTATAGATAATAACTGCATAATATGGGTAATAATGCATGTTATATTGATGATAATAAAAGTAATACCTATATTTATTATAGTTCAAGCGATAATAACTGCATAATATGGGTAATAATGCATGTTATATTGATAATAATATAAGTAATAAGTATAATTATTACAGTTCTAGCGATAATAACTGCATTATATGGGTAATAATGCACGTTATATTGCTAACAATATAAGTAATAAGTATAATTATTACAGTTCTAGCGATAATAACTGCATTATATGGGTAAAAATGCATGTTATATTGATAATATTGGGAGTAATAAGTGTATTTATTACGGTTCTAGAGATAATAACTGCATAATATGGGTAGTAATGCATGTTATATTGATAATAATATAAGTAATAAGTATAATTATTACAGTTCTAGCGATAATACCTCCATTATATGGGTAATAATGCACGTTATATTGCTAACAATATAAGTAATAAGTATAATTATTATAGTTCTAGCGATAATAATAGTAAAATATGGCAAATAGTGCATGTTATATTGATAATAATAAGAGTAATAAGTATAATTATTATAGTTCTAGCGATAATAATAGTAAAATATGGCAAATAGTGCATGTTATATTGATAATAATAAGAGTAATAAGTATATTTATTACAGTTCTATCGATAATAACTGCATAATATGGGTAATAATGCATGTTACAGTGATGATAATAAAAGTAATACGTATATTTATTATAGCTCTAGCGATAATAACTGCATAATATGGGTAATAATGCATGTTACAGTGATGATAATAAAAGTAATACGTATATTTATTATAGCTCTAGCGATAATAACTGCATAATATGGGTAATAATGCATGTTATATTCAGAATAATATAATTAATAAGTATAATTATTACAGTTCTAGCGATAATAACTGCATTACATGGGTAATAATGCATGTTTTATTGATAATAATATAAGTAATAAGTATAATTGTTACAGTTCTAGCGATAATAACTGCATTATATGGGTAATAATGCATGTTATATTGCTAACAATATAAGTAATAAGTATAATTATTACAGTTCTAGCGATAATAACTGCATTATATGGGTAATAATGCATGTTATATTGATAATATTGGGAGTAATAAGTATAATTATTATAGTTCTAGCGATAATAATAGTAAAATATGGCAAATAGTGCATGTTATATTGCTAATAATATAAGTAATAAGTATAATTATTACAGTTCTAGCGATAATAACTGCATTATATGGGTAATAATGCATGTTATATTGATAATATCGGGAGTAATAAGTATAATTATTATAGTTCTAGCGATAATAATAGTAAAATATGGCAAATAGTGCATGTTATATTGATAATAATAAGAGTAATAAGTATAATTATTATAGTTCTAGCGATAATAATAGTAAAATATGGCAAATAGTGCATGTTATATTGATAATAATAAGAGTAATAAGTATATTTATTACAGTTCTATCGATAATAACTGCATAATATGGGTAATAATGCATGTTACAGTGATGATAATAAAAGTAATACGTATATTTATTATAGCTCTAGCGATAATAACTGCATAATATGGGTAATAATGCATGTTACAGTGATTATAATAAAAGTAATACGTATATTTATTATAGCTCTAGCGATAATAACTGCATAATATGGGTAATAATGCATGTTATATTCAGAATAATATAAGTAATAAGTATAATTATTACAGTTCTAGCGATAATAACTGCATTACATGGGTAATAATGCATGTTTTATTGATAATAATATAAGTAATAAGTATAATTATTACAGTTCTAGCGATAATAACTGCATTATATGGGTAATAATGCATGTTTTATTGATAACAATATAAGTAATAAGTATAATTATTACAGTTCTAGCGATAATAACTGCATTATGTGGGTAACAATGCACGTTATATTGCTAATAATATAAGTAATGAGTACAATTATTACAGTTCTAGCGATAATAACTGCATTATATGGGTAATAATGCATGTTTTATTGATAATAATATAAGTAATAAGTATAATTATTACAGTTCTAGCGATAATAACTGCATTACATGGGTAATAATGCATGTTTTATTGATAATAATATAAGTAATAAGTATAATTATTACAGTTCTAGCGATAATAACTGCATTATATGGGTAATAATGCATGTTATATTGCTAATAATATAAGTAATAAGTATAATTATTACTGTTCTAGCGATAATAACTGCATTATATGGGTAATAATGCATGTTATATTGATAATATCGGGAGTAATAAGTATAATTATTATAGTTCTAGCGATAATAACTGCATAATATGGGTAATAATGCACGTTATATTGCTAATAATATAAGTAATGAGTACAATTATTACAGTTCTAGCGATAATAACTGCATTATATGGGTAATAATGCATGTTTTATTGATAATAATATAAGTAATAAGTATAATTATTACAGTTCTAGCGATAATAACTGCATTATATGGGTAATAATGCACGTTTTATTGATAATAATATAAGTAATAAGTATAATTATTACAGTTCTAGCGATAATAACTGCATTATATGGGTAATAATGCATGTTATATTGCTAACAATATAAGTAATAAGTATAATTATTACAGTTCTAGCGATAATAACTGCATTATATGGGTAATAATGCATGTTATATTGATAATATTGGGAGTAATAAGTATAATTATTATAGTTCTAGCGATAATAATAGTAAAATATGGCAAATAGTGCATGTTATATTGCTAATAATATAAGTAATAAGTATAATTATTACAGTTCTAGCGATAATAACTGCATTATATGGGTAATAATGCATGTTATATTGATAATATCGGGAGTAATAAGTATAATTATTATAGTTCTAGCGATAATAATAGTAAAATATGGCAAATAGTGCATGTTATATTGATAATAATAAGAGTAATAAGTATAATTATTATAGTTCTAGCGATAATAATAGTAAAATATGGCAAATAGTGCATGTTATATTGATAATAATAAGAGTAATAAGTATATTTATTACAGTTCTATCGATAATAACTGCATAATATGGGTAATAATGCATGTTACAGTGATGATAATAAAAGTAATACGTATATTTATTATAGCTCTAGCGATAATAACTGCATAATATGGGTAATAATGCATGTTACAGTGATGATAATAAAAGTAATACGTATATTTATTATAGCTCTAGCGATAATAACTGCATAATATGGGTAATAATGCATGTTATATTCAGAATAATATAAGTAATAAGTATAATTATTACTGTTCTAGCGATAATAACTGCATTATATGGGTAATAATGCATGTTATATTGCTAATAATATAAGTAATAAGTATAATTATTACAGTTCTAGCGATAATAACTGCATTATATGGGTAATAATGCATGTTATAGTGATAATATTGGGAGTAATAAGTATAATTATTATAGTTCTAGCGATAATAATAGTAAAAAATGGCAAATAGTGCATGTTATATTGATAATAATAAAAGTAATAAGTATATTTATTACAGTCCTATAGATAATAACTGCATAATATGGGTAATAATGCATGTTATATTGATGATAATAAAAGTAATACCTATATTTATTATAGTTCAAGCGATAATAACTGCATAATATGGGTAATAATGCATGTTATATTGATAATAATATAAGTAATAAGTATAATTATTACAGTTCTAGCGATAATAACTGCATTATATGGGTAATAATGCACGTTATATTGCTAACAATATAAGTAATAAGTATAATTATTACAGTTCTAGCGATAATAACTGCATTATATGGGTAAAAATGCATGTTATATTGATAATATTGGGAGTAATAAGTGTATTTATTACGGTTCTAGAGATAATAACTGCATAATATGGGTAGTAATGCATGTTATATTAATAATAATATAAGTAATAAGTATAATTATTACAGTTCTAGCGATAATACCTCCATTATATGGGTAATAATGCACGTTATATTGCTAACAATATAAGTAATAAGTATAATTATTATAGTTCTAGCGATAATAATAGTAAAATATGGCAAATAGTGCATGTTATATTGATAATAATAAGAGTAATAAGTATAATTATTATAGTTCTAGCGATAATAATAGTAAAATATGGCAAATAGTGCATGTTATATTGATAATAATAAGAGTAATAAGTATATTTATTACAGTTCTATCGATAATAACTGCATCATATGGGTAATAATGCATGTTACATTGATGATAATAAAAGTAATACGTATATTTATTATAGTTCTAGCGATAATAACTGCATAATATGGGTAATAATGCATGTTATATTCAGAATAATATAAGTAATAAGTATAATTATTACAGTTCTGGCGATAATAACGGCATTATATGGGTAATAATGCACGTTATATTGCTAATAGTATAAGTAATAAGTATAATTATTACAGTTCTTGCGATAATACCTCCATTATATGGGTAATAATGCATGTTATATTGATAATAATATAAGTAATAAGTATAATTATTACAGTTCTAGCGATAATAACTGCATTATATGGGTAATAATGCATGTTATATTGCTAATAATATAAGTAATAAGTATAATTATTACTGTTCTAGCGATAATAACTGCATTATATGGGTAATAATGCATGTTATATTGATAATATCGGGAGTAATAAGTATAATTATTATAGTTCTAGCGATAATAACTACATAATATGGGTAATAATGCACGTTATATTGCTAATAATATAAGTAATGAGTACAATTATTACAGTTCTAGCGATAACAACTGCATTATATGGGTAATAATGCATGTTTTATTGATAATAATATAAGTAATAAGTATAATTATTACAGTTCTAGCGATAATAACTGCATTATATGGGTAATAATGCACGTTTTATTGATAATAATATAAGTAATAAGTATAATTATTACAGTTCTAGCGATAATAACTGCATTATATGGGTAATAATGCATGTTATAGTGATAATATTGGGAGTAATAAGTATAATTATTACAGTTCTAGCGATAATAACTGCATTATATGGGTAATAATGCATGTTATATTGCTAATAATATAAGTAATAAGTATAATTATTACTGTTCTAGCGATAATAACTGCATTATATGGGTAATAATGCATGTTATATTGATAATATCGGGAGTAATAAGTATAATTATTATAGTTCTAGCGATAATAACTGCATAATATGGGTAATAATGCACGTTTTATTGATAATAATATAAGTAATAAGTATAATTATTACAGTTCTAGCGATAATAACTGCATTATATGGGTAATAATGCATGTTATATTGCTAATAATATAAGTAATAAGTATAATTATTACTGTTCTAGCGATAATAACTGCATTATATGGGTAATAATGCATGTTATATTGATAATATCGGGAGTAATAAGTATAATTATTATAGTTCTAGCGATAATAACTGCATAATATGGGTAATAATGCACGTTATATTGCTAATAATATAAGTAATGAGTACAATTATTACAGTTCTAGCGATAATAACTGCATTATATGGGTAATAATGCATGTTTTATTGATAATAATATAAGTAATAAGTATAATTATTACAGTTCTAGCGATAATAACTGCATAATATGGGTAATAATGCACGTTATATTGCTAGTAATATAAGTAATGAGTACAATTATTACAGTTCTAGCGATAATAACTGCATTATATGGGTAATAATGCACGTTTTATTGATAATAATATAAGTAATAAGTATAATTATTACAGTTCTAGCGATAATAACTGCATTATATGGGTAAAAATGCATGTTATATTGATAATATTGGGAGTAATAAGTGTATTTATTACGGTTCTAGAGATAATAACTGCATAATATGGGTAGTAATGCATGTTATATTGATAATAATATAAGTAATCAGTATAATTATTATAGTTCTAGCGATAATAATAGTAAAAAATGGCAAATAGTGCATGTTATATTGATAATAATAAAAGTAATAAGTATATTTATTACAGTCCTATCGATAATAACTGCACAATATGGGTAATAATGCATGTTATATTGATGATAATAAATGTAATACGTATATTTATTATAGTTCTAGCGATAATAACTGCATAATATGGGTAATAATGCATGTTATATTCAGAATAATATAAGTAATAAGTATAATTATTACAGTTCTGGCGATAATAACGGCATTACATGGGTAATAATGCACGTTATATTGCTAATAGTATAAGTAATAAGTATAATTATTACAGTTCTTGCGATAATACCTCCATTATATGGGTAATAATGCACGTTATATTGCTAATAATATAAGTAATGAGTACAATTATTACAGTTCTAGCGATAATAACTGCATTATACGGGTAATAATGCATGTTTTATTGATAATAATATAAGTAATAAGTATAATTATTACAGTTCTAGCGATAATAACTGCATTATATGGGTAATAATGCATGTTTTATTGATAATAATATAAGCAATAAGTATAATTATTACAGTTCTAGCGATAATAACTGCATTACATGGGTAATAATGCATGTTTTATTGATAATAATATAAGTAATAAGTATAATTATTACAGTTCTAGCGATAATAACTGCATTATATGGGTAATAATGCATGTTATATTGCTAATAATATAAGTAATAAGTATAATTATTACTGTTCTAGCGATAATAACTGCATTATATGGGTAATAATGCATGTTATATTGATAATATCGGGAGTAATAAGTATAATTATTATAGTTCTAGCGATAATAACTGCATAATATGGGTAATAATGCACGTTATATTGCTAATAATATAAGTAATGAGTATAATTATTACAGTTCTAGCGATAATAACTGCATTATGTGGGTAACAATGCACGTTATATTGCTAATAATATAAGTAATGAGTACAATTATTACAGTTCTAGCGATAATAACTGCATTATATGGGTAATAATGCATGTTTTATTGATAATAATATAAGCAATAAGTATAATTATTACAGTTCTAGCGATAATAACTGCATTACATGGGTAATAATGCATGTTTTATTGATAATAATATAAGTAATAAGTATAATTATTACAGTTCTAGCGATAATAACTGCATTATATGGGTAATAATGCATGTTATATTGCTAATAATATAAGTAATAAGTATAATTATTACTGTTCTAGCGATAATAACTGCATTATATGGGTAATAATGCATGTTATATTGATAATATCGGGAGTAATAAGTATAATTATTATAGTTCTAGCGATAATAACTGCATAATATGGGTAATAATGCACGTTATATTGCTAATAATATAAGTAATGAGTACAATTATTACAGTTCTAGCGATAATAACTGCATTATATGGGTAATAATGCATGTTTTATTGATAATAATATAAGTAATAAGTATAATTATTACAGTTCTAGCGATAATAACTGCATAATATGGGTAATAATGCACGTTATATTGCTAGTAATATAAGTAATGAGTACAATTATTACAGTTCTAGCGATAATAACTGCATTATATGGGTAATAATGCACGTTTTATTGATAATAATATAAGTAATAAGTATAATTATTACAGTTCTAGCGATAATAACTGCATTATATGGGTAAAAATGCATGTTATATTGATAATATTGGGAGTAATAAGTGTATTTATTACGGTTCTAGAGATAATAACTGCATAATATGGGTAGTAATGCATGTTATATTGATAATAATATAAGTAATCAGTATAATTATTATAGTTCTAGCGATAATAATAGTAAAAAATGGCAAATAGTGCATGTTATATTGATAATAATAAAAGTAATAAGTATATTTATTACAGTCCTATCGATAATAACTGCACAATATGGGTAATAATGCATGTTATATTGATGATAATAAATGTAATACGTATATTTATTATAGTTCTAGCGATAATAACTGCATAATATGGGTAATAATGCATGTTATATTCAGAATAATATAAGTAATAAGTATAATTATTACAGTTCTGGCGATAATAACGGCATTACATGGGTAATAATGCACGTTATATTGCTAATAGTATAAGTAATAAGTATAATTATTACAGTTCTTGCGATAATACCTCCATTATATGGGTAATAATGCACGTTATATTGCTAATAATATAAGTAATGAGTACAATTATTACAGTTCTAGCGATAATAACTGCATTATACGGGTAATAATGCATGTTTTATTGATAATAATATAAGTAATAAGTATAATTATTACAGTTCTAGCGATAATAACTGCATTATATGGGTAATAATGCATGTTTTATTGATAATAATATAAGCAATAAGTATAATTATTACAGTTCTAGCGATAATAACTGCATTACATGGGTAATAATGCATGTTTTATTGATAATAATATAAGTAATAAGTATAATTATTACAGTTCTAGCGATAATAACTGCATTATATGGGTAATAATGCATGTTATATTGCTAATAATATAAGTAATAAGTATAATTATTACTGTTCTAGCGATAATAACTGCATTATATGGGTAATAATGCATGTTATATTGATAATATCGGGAGTAATAAGTATAATTATTATAGTTCTAGCGATAATAACTGCATAATATGGGTAATAATGCACGTTATATTGCTAATAATATAAGTAATGAGTACAATTATTACAGTTCTAGCGATAATAACTGCATTATATGGGTAATAATGCATGTTTTATTGATAATAATATAAGTAATAAGTATAATTATTACAGTTCTAGCGATAATAACTGCATAATATGGGTAATAATGCACGTTATATTGCTAGTAATATAAGTAATGAGTACAATTATTACAGTTCTAGCGATAATAACTGCATTATATGGGTAATAATGCATGTTTTATTGATAATAATATAAGTAATCAGTATAATTATTATAGTTCTAGCGATAATAATAGTAAAAAATGGCAAATAGTGCATGTTATATTGATAATAATAAAAGTAATAAGTATATTTATTACAGTCCTATCGATAATAACTGCACAATATGGGTAATAATGCATGTTATATTGATGATAATAAAAGTAATACGTATATTTATTATAGTTCTAGCGATAATAACTGCATAATATGGGTAATAATGCATGTTATATTGCTAATAATATAAGTAATAAGTATAATTATTACAGTTCTAGCGATAATAACTGCATTATATGGGTAATAATGCACGTTTTATTGATAATAATATAAGTAATAAGTATAATTATTACAGTTCTAGCGATAATAACTGCATTATATGGGTAAAAATGCATGTTATATTGATAATATTGGGAGTAATAAGTGTATTTATTACGGTTCTAGAGATAATAACTGCATAATATGGGTAGTAATGCATGTTATATTGATAATAATATAAGTAATCAGTATAATTATTATAGTTCTAGCGATAATAATAGTAAAAAATGGCAAATAGTGCATGTTATATTGATAATAATAAAAGTAATAAGTATATTTATTACAGTCCTATCGATAATAACTGCACAATATGGGTAATAATGCATGTTATATTGATGATAATAAATGTAATACGTATATTTATTATAGTTCTAGCGATAATAACTGCATAATATGGGTAATAATGCATGTTATATTCAGAATAATATAAGTAATAAGTATAATTATTACAGTTCTGGCGATAATAACGGCATTCTATGGGTAATAATGCACGTTATATTGCTAATAGTATAAGTAATAAGTATAATTATTACAGTTCTTGCGATAATACCTCCATTATATGGGTAATAATGCATGTTATATGGATAATAATATAAGTAATAAGTATAATTATTACAGTTCTAGCGATAATAACTGCATTATGTGGGTAACAATGCACGTTATATTGCTAATAATATAAGTAATGAGTACAATTATTACAGTTCTAGCGATAATAACTGCATTATATGGGTAATAAAGCATGTTTTATTGATAATAATATAAGCAATAAGTCTAATTATTACAGTTCTAGCGATAATAACTGCATTACATGGGTAATAATGCATGTTTTATTGATAATAATATAAGTAATAAGTATAATTATTACAGTTCTAGCGATAATAACTGCATTATATGGGTAATAATGCATGTTATATTGCTAATAATATAAGTAATAAGTATAATTATTACTGTTCTAGCGATAATAACTGCATTATATGGGTAATAATGCATGTTATATTGATAATATCGGGAGTAATAAGTATAATTATTATAGTTCTAGCGATAATAACTGCATAATATGGGTAATAATGCACGTTATATTGCTAATAATATAAGTAATGAGTACAATTATTACAGTTCTAGCGATAATAACTGCATTATATGGGTAATAATGCATGTTTTATTGATAATAATATAAGTAATAAGTATAATTATTACAGTTCTAGCGATAATAACTGCATAATATGGGTAATAATGCACGTTATATTGCTAGTAATATAAGAAATGAGTACAATTATTACAGTTCTAGCGATAATAACTGCATTATATGGGTAATAATGCATGTTTTATTGATAATAACATAAGTAATCAGTATAATTATTATAGTTCTAGCGATAATAATAGTAAAAAATGGCAAATAGTGCATGTTATATTGATAATAATAAAAGTAATAAGTATATTTATTACAGTCCTATCGATAATAACTGCATAATATGGGTAATAATGCATGTTATATTGATGATAATAAAAGAAATACGTATATTTATTATAGTTCTAGCGATCATAATAGTAAAATATGGCAAATAGTGCATGTTATATTGCTAATAATATAAGTAATATGTATAATTATTACAGTTCTAGCGATAATAACTGCATTATATGGGTAATAATGCATGTTATATTGATAACATCGGGAGTAATAAGTATAATTATTATAGTTCTAGCGATAATAATAGTAAAATATGGCAAATAGTGCATGTTATATTGATAATAATAAGAGTAATAAGTATATTTATTACAGTTCTATCGATAATAACTGCATAATATGGGTAATAATGCATGTTACAGTGATGATAATAAAAGTAATACGTATATTTATTATAGTTCTAGCGATAATAACTGCATAATATGGGTAATAATGCATGTTATATTCAGAATAATATAAGTAATAAGTATAATTATTACAGTTCTGGCGATAATAACGGCATTATATTGGTAATAATGCACGTTATATTGCTAATAGTATAAGTAATAAGTAAAATTATTACAGTTCTTGCGATAATACCTCCATTATATGGGTAATAATGCATGTAATATTGATAATAATATAAGTAATAAGTATAATTATTACAGTTCTAGCGATAATAACTGCATTATATGGGTAATAATGCATGTTATATTGATAATATCGGGAGTAATAAGTATAATTATTATAGTTCTAGCGATAATAACTGCATAATATGGGTAATAATGCACGTTATATTGCTAATAATATAAGTAATGAGTACAATTATTACAGTTCTAGCGATAATAACTGCATTATATGGGTAATAATGCATGTTTTATTGATAATAATATAAGTAATAAGTATAATTATTACAGTTCTAGCGATAATAACTGCATAATATGGGTAATAATGCACGTTATATTGCTAGTAATATAAGTAATGAGTACAATTATTACAGTTCTAGCGATAATAACTGCATTATATGGGTAATAATGCATGTTTTATTGATAATAATATAAGTAATAAGTATAATTATTATAGTTCTAGCGATAATAATAGTAAAAAATGGCAAATAGTGCATGTTATATTGATAATAATAAAAGTAATAAGTATATTTATTACAGTCCTATCGATAATAACTGCATAATATGGGTAATAATGCATGTTATATTGATGATAATAAAAGAAATACGTATATTTATTATAGTTCTAGCGATCATAATAGTAAAATATGGCAAATAGTGCATGTTATATTGCTAATAATATAAGTAATAAGTATAATTATTACAGTTCTAGCGATAATAACTGCATTATATGGGTAATAATGCATGTTATATTGATAACATCGGGAGTAATAAGTATAATTATTATAGTTCTAGCGATAATAATAGTAAAATATGGCAAATAGTGCATGTTATATTGATAATAATAAGAGTAATAAGTATATTTATTACAGTTCTATCGATAATAACTGCATAATATGGGTAATAATGCATGTTACAGTGATGATAATAAAAGTAATACGTATATTTATTACAGTTCTAGCGATAATCACTGCATAATATGGGTAATAATGCATGTTATATTCAGAATAATATAAGTAATAAGTATAATTATTACAGTTCTAGCGATAATAACTGCATTATATGGGTAATAATGCATGTTTTATTGATAATAATATAAGTAATAAGTATAATTATTACAGTTCTAGCGATAATAACTGCATTACATGGGTAATAATGCATGTTTTATTGATAATAATATAAGTAATGAGTATAATTATTACAGTTCTAGCGATAATAACTGCATTATATGGGTAATAATGCATGTTATATTGATAATATCGGGAGTAATAAGTATAATTATTATAGTTCTAGCGATAATAACTGCATAATATGGGTAATAATGCACATTATATTGCTAATAATATAAGTAATGAGTGCAATTATTACAGTTCTAGCGATAATAACTGCATTATATGGGTAATAATGCATGTTTTATTGATAATAATATAAGTAATAAGTATAATTATTACAGTTCTAGCGATAATAACTGCATAATATGGGTAATAATGCACGTTATATTGCTAGTAATATAAGTAATGGGTACAATTATTACAGTTCTAGCGATAATAACTGCATTATATGGGTAATAATGCATGTTTTATTGATAATAATATAAGTAATAAGTATAATAATTATAGTTCTAGCGATAATAATAGTAAAAAATGGCAAATAGTGCATGTTATATTGATAATAATAAAAGTAATAAGTATATTTATTACAGTCCTATCGATAATAACTGCATAATATGGGTAATAATGCATGTTATATTGATGATAATAAAAGTAATACGTATATTTATTATAGTTCTAGCGATAATGACTGCATAATATGGGTAATAATGCATGTTATATTGATAATAATATAAGTAATAAGTATAATTATTACAGTTCTAGCGATAATAACTGCATTATATGGGTAATAATGCACGTTATATTGCTAACAATATAAGTAATAAGTATAATTATTACAGTTCTAGCGATAATAACTGCATAATATGGGTAATAATGCATGTTATATTGATAATAATATAAGTAATAAGTATAATTATTACAGTTCTAGCGATAATAACTGCATTATATGGGTAATAATGCATGTTATATTGATAATATTGTGAGTAATAAGTATATTTATTATAGTTCTAGCGATAATAACTGCAGAATATGGGTAATAATGCACGTTATATTGCTAACAATATAAGTAATAAGTATAATTATTACAGTTCTAGCGATCATAACTGCATTATATGGGTAATAAGGCATGTTATATTGATAATATCGGGGGTAATAAGTATAATTATTATAGTTCTAGCGATAATAATAGTAAAATATGGCTAATAGTGCATGATATATTGATAATAGTAAAAGTAATAAGTATATTTATTACAGTTCTATCGATAATAACTGCATAATATGGGTAATAATGCATGTTATATTGATGATAATGAAAGTAATACGTATATTTATTATAGTTCTAGCGATAATAACTGCATAATATGGGTAACAATGCATGTTATATTGAGAATAATATAAGTAATAAGTATAATGATTACAGTTCTGGCGATAATAACTGCATTATATGGGTAATAATGCACGTTATATTGCTAATAGTATAAGTAATAAGTATAATTATTACAGTTCTAGCGATAATACCTCCATTATATGGGTAATAATGCATGTTATATTGATAATAATATAAGTAATAAGTATATTTATTACAGTTATATCGATAATAACTGCATAATATGGGTAATAATGCATGTTATATTGATGATAATAAAAGTAATACGTATATTTATTATAGTTCTAGCAATAATAACTGCATAATATGGGTAATAATGCATGTTATATTGATAATAATATAAGTAATAAGTATAATTATTACAGTTCTAGCGATAATTACTGCATTATATGGGTAATAATGCACGTTATATTGCTAGCAATATAAGTAATAAGTATAATTATTACAGTTCTAGCGATAATAACTGCAGAATATGGGTAATAATGCACGTTATATTGCTAACAATATAAGTAATAAGTATAATTATTACAGTTCTAGCGATAATAACTGCATTATATGGGTAATAATGCATGTTATATTGATAATATTGGGAGTAATAAGTATATTTATTATAGTTCTAGCGATAATAACTGCAGAATATGGGTAATAATGCATGTTATATTGATAATAGTATAAGTAATAAGTATAATTATTACAATTCTAGCGATAATACCTCCATTATATGGGTAATAATGCATGTTATATTGATAATAATATAAGTAATAAGTATAATTATTACAGTTCTAGCGATAATAACTGCATAATACGGGTAATAATGCACGTTATATTGCTAATAATATAAGTAATGAGTATAATTATTACAGTTCTAGCGATAATAACTGCATTATATGGGTAATAATGCATGTTATATTGATAATAATAAAAGTAATAAGTATATTTATTATCGTTCTATCGATAATAACTTCTTAATATGGGTTATAATGCATGTTATATTGATGATAATGAAAGTAGTAAGTATATTTATTACAGTTCTAGCGATAATAACTGCATTATATGCTTTATAAGGCATGTTATATTGATAATATCGGGGGTAATAAGTATAATTATTATAGTTCTAGCGATAATAATAGTAAAATATGGCTAATAGTGCATAATATATTGCTAATAGTATAAGTAATAAGTATAATTATTACAGTTCTAGCGATAATACCTCCATTATATGGGTAATAATGCATGTTATATTGATAATAATATAAGTAATAAGTATATTTATTACAGTTATATCGATAATAACTGCATAATATGGGTAATAATGCATGTTATATTGATGATAATAAAAGTAATACGTAAATTTATTATAGTTCTAGCAATAATAACTGCATAATATGGGTAATAATGCATGTTATATTGATAATAATATAAGTAATAAGTATAATTATTACAGTTCTAGCGATAATACCTCCATTATATGGGTAATAATGCATGTTATATTGATAATGATATAAGTAATAAGTATAATTATTACAGTTCTAGCGATAATAACTGCATAATATGGGTAATAATGCACGTTATATTGCTAATAATATAAGTAATGAGTACAATTATTACAGTTCTAGCGATAATAACTGCATAATATGGGTAATAATGCACGTTATATTGATAATGATATAAGTAATAAGTATAATTATTACAGTTCTAGCAATAATACCTCCATTATATGGGTAATAATGCATGTTACGTTGATAATAATATAAGTAATAAGTATAATTATTACAGTTCTAGCGATAATAACTGCAGAATATGGGTAATAATTCACGTTATATTGCTAATAATGTAAGTAATAAGTATAATTATTACAGTTCTAGCGATAATAACTGCATAATACGGGTAATAATGTACGTTATAATGCTAATAATATAAGTAATAAGTATAATTATTAGAGTTCTAGCGATAATAACTGCATTATATGGGTAATAATGCACGTTATATTGCTAACAATATAAGTAATAAGTATAATTATTACAGTTCTAGCGATAATACCTCCATTATATGGGTAATAATGCATGTTATATTGATAATGACATAAGTAATAAGTATAATTATTATAGTTCTAGCGATAATAACTGCATAATATGGGTAATAATGCACGTTATATTGCTAATAATATAAGTAATGAGTACAATTATTACAGTTCTAGCGATAATAACTGCATAATATGGGTAATAATGCATGTTTTATTGATAATATCGGGAGTAATAAGTATAATTATTATAGTTCTAGCGATAATAATAGTAAAATATGGCAAATAGTGCATGTTATATTGATAATAATAAAAGTAATAAATATATTTATTACAGTTCTATCGATAATAACTGCATAATATGGGTAATAATGCATGTTATATTGATGATAATAAAAGTAATACGTATATTTATTAAAGTTCTAGCGATAATAACTGCATAATATGGGTAATAATGCATGTTATATTGATAATAATCTAAGTAATAAGTATAATTATTAGAGTTCTAGCGATAATAACTGCATTATATGGGTAATAATGCACGTTATATTGCTAACAATATAAGTAATAAGTATAATTATTACAGCTCTAGCGATAATAACTGCATAATATGGGTAATAATGCATGTTATATTGATAATAATATAAGTAATAAGTATAATTATTACAGTTCTAGCGATAATACCTCCATTATATGGGTAATAATGCATGTTATATTGATAATGATATAAGTAATAAGTATAATTATTACAGTTCTAGCGATAATAACTGCATAATATGGGTAATAATGCACGTTATATTGCTAATAATATAAGTAATTAGTACAATTATTACAGTTCTAGCGATAATAACTGCATAATATGGGTAATAATGCACGTTATATTGCTAATAATATAAGTAATAAGTATAATTATTACAGTTCTAGCAATAATACCTCCATTATATGGGTAATAATGCATGTTATATTGATAATAATATAAGTAATAAGTATAATTATTACAGTTCTAGCGATAATAACTGCATTATATGGGTAATAATGCATGTTATATTGATAATATTGGGAGTAATAAGTATATTTATTATAGTTCTAGCGATAATAACTGCAGAATATGGGTAATAATGCATGTTATATTGATAATAGTATAAGTAATAAGTATAATTATTACAGTTCTAGCGATAATAACTGCATAATATGGGTAATAATGCATGTTATATTGATGATAATAAAAGTAATACGTATATTTATTATAGTTCTAGCGATAATAACTGCATAATATGGGTAATAATGCATGTTATATTGATATCAATATAAGTAATAAGTATAATTATTACAGTTCTAGCGATAATAACTGCACTATATGGCTAATAATGCACGTTATATTGCTAACAATATAAATAATAAGTATAATTATTACAGTTCTAGCGATAATAATAGTAAAATATGGCTAATAGTGCATGATATATTGATAATAGTAAAAGTAATAAGTATATTTATTACAGTTCTGTCGATAATAACTGCATAATATGGGTAATAATGCATGTTATATTGATGATAATAAAGGTAATACGTATATTTATTATAGTTCTAGCGATAATAACTGCATAATATGGGTAATAATGCATGTTATATTGAGAATAATATAAGTAATAAGTATAATTATTACAGTTATGGCGATAATAACTGCATTATATGGGTAATAATGCACGTTATATTGCTAATAGTATAAGTAATAAGTATAATTATTACAATTCTAGCGATAATACCTCCATTATATGAGTAATAATGCATGTTATATTGATAATAATATAAGTAATAAGTATAATTATTACAGTTCTAGCGATAATAACTGCATAATACGGGTAATAATGCACGTTATATTGCTAATAATATAAGTAATGAGTATAATTATTACAGTTCTAGCGATAATAACTGCATTATATGGGTAATAATGCATGTTATATTGATAATAATAAAAGTAATAAGTATATTTACTATCGTTCTATCGATAATAACTTCTTAATATGGATAATAATGCATGTTATATTGATGATAATGAAAGTAGTAAGTATATTTATTACAGTTCTAGCGATAATAACTGCATTATATGCGTAATAAGGCATGTTATATTGATAATATCGGGGGTAATAAGTATAATTATTATAGTTCTAGCGATAATAATAGTAAAATATGGCTAATAGTGCATGATATATTGATAATAGTAAAAGTAATAAGCATATTTATTACAGTTCTATCGATAATAACTGCATAATATGGGTAATAATGCATGTTATATTGATGATAATAAAAGTAATACGTATATTTATTATAGTTCTAGCAATAATAACTGCATAATATGGGTAATAATGCATGTTATATTGATAATAATATAAGTAATAAGTATAATTATTACAGTTCTAGCGATAATTACTGCATTATATGGGTAATAATGCACGTTATATTGCTAGCAATATAAGTAATAAGTATAATTATTACAGTTCTAGCGATAATAACTGCAGAATATGGGTAATAATGCACGTTATATTGCTAACAATATAAGTAATAAGTATAATTATTACAGTTCTAGCGATAATAACTGCATTATATGGGTAATAATGCATGTTATATTGATAATATTGGGAGTAATAAGTATATTTATTATAGTTCTAGCGATAATAACTGCAGAATATGGGTAATAATGCATGTTATATTGATAATAGTATAAGTAATAAGTATAATTATTACAATTCTAGCGATAATACCTCCATTATATGGGTAATAATGCATGTTATATTGATAATAATATAAGTAATAAGTATAATTATTACAGTTCTAGCGATAATAACTGCATAATACGGGTAATAATGCACGTTATATTGCTAATAATATAAGTAATGAGTATAATTATTACAGTTCTAGCGATAATAACTGCATTATATGGGTAATAATGCATGTTATATTGATAATAATAAAAGTAATAAGTATATTTATTATCGTTCTATCGATAATAACTTCTTAATATGGGTTATAATGCATGTTATATTGATGATAATGAAAGTAGTAAGTATATTTATTACAGTTCTAGCGATAATAACTGCATTATATGCTTTATAAGGCATGTTATATTGATAATATCGGGGGTAATAAGTATAATTATTATAGTTCTAGCGATAATAATAGTAAAATATGGCTAATAGTGCATAATATATTGCTAATAGTATAAGTAATAAGTATAATTATTACAGTTCTAGCGATAATACCTCCATTATATGGGTAATAATGCATGTTATATTGATAATAATATAAGTAATAAGTATATTTATTACAGTTATATCGATAATAACTGCATAATATGGGTAATAATGCATGTTATATTGATGATAATAAAAGTAATACGTAAATTTATTATAGTTCTAGCAATAATAACTGCATAATATGGGTAATAATGCATGTTATATTGATAATAATATAAGTAATAAGTATAATTATTACAGTTCTAGCGATAATACCTCCATTATATGGGTAATAATGCATGTTATATTGATAATGATATAAGTAATAAGTATAATTATTACAGTTCTAGCGATAATAACTGCATAATATGGGTAATAATGCACGTTATATTGCTAATAATATAAGTAATGAGTACAATTATTACAGTTCTAGCGATAATAACTGCATAATATGGGTAATAATGCACGTTATATTGATAATGATATAAGTAATAAGTATAATTATTACAGTTCTAGCAATAATACCTCCATTATATGGGTAATAATGCATGTTACGTTGATAATAATATAAGTAATAAGTATAATTATTACAGTTCTAGCGATAATAACTGCAGAA
The DNA here is from genome assembly GCA_963576845.1 of Megachile leachella. Taxonomy (NCBI): domain Eukaryota; kingdom Metazoa; phylum Arthropoda; class Insecta; order Hymenoptera; family Megachilidae; genus Megachile; species Megachile leachella. Next base: position 718,449 of record CAUYWW010000068.1, read on the forward strand.
TATGGGTAATAATTCACGTTATATTGCTAATAATGTAAGTAATAAGTATAATTATTACAGTTCTAGCGATAATAACTGCATAATACGGGTAATAATGTACGTTATAATGCTAATAATATAAGTAATAAGTATAATTATTAGAGTTCTAGCGATAATAACTGCATTATATGGGTAATAATGCACGTTATATTGCTAACAATATAAGTAATAAGTATAATTATTACAGTTCTAGCGATAATACCTCCATTATATGGGTAATAATGCATGTTATATTGATAATGACATAAGTAATAAGTATAATTATTATAGTTCTAGCGATAATAACTGCATAATATGGGTAATAATGCACGTTATATTGCTAATAATATAAGTAATGAGTACAATTATTACAGTTCTAGCGATAATAACTGCATAATATGGGTAATAATGCATGTTTTATTGATAATATCGGGAGTAATAAGTATAATTATTATAGTTCTAGCGATAATAATAGTAAAATATGGCAAATAGTGCATGTTATATTGATAATAATAAAAGTAATAAATATATTTATTACAGTTCTATCGATAATAACTGCATAATATGGGTAATAATGCATGTTATATTGATGATAATAAAAGTAATACGTATATTTATTAAAGTTCTAGCGATAATAACTGCATAATATGGGTAATAATGCATGTTATATTGATAATAATCTAAGTAATAAGTATAATTATTAGAGTTCTAGCGATAATAACTGCATTATATGGGTAATAATGCACGTTATATTGCTAACAATATAAGTAATAAGTATAATTATTACAGCTCTAGCGATAATAACTGCATAATATGGGTAATAATGCATGTTATATTGATAATAATATAAGTAATAAGTATAATTATTACAGTTCTAGCGATAATACCTCCATTATATGGGTAATAATGCATGTTATATTGATAATGATATAAGTAATAAGTATAATTATTACAGTTCTAGCGATAATAACTGCATAATATGGGTAATAATGCACGTTATATTGCTAATAATATAAGTAATTAGTACAATTATTACAGTTCTAGCGATAATAACTGCATAATATGGGTAATAATGCACGTTATATTGCTAATAATATAAGTAATAAGTATAATTATTACAGTTCTAGCAATAATACCTCCATTATATGGGTAATAATGCATGTTATATTGATAATAATATAAGTAATAAGTATAATTATTACAGTTCTAGCGATAATAACTGCATTATATGGGTAATAATGCATGTTATATTGATAATATTGGGAGTAATAAGTATATTTATTATAGTTCTAGCGATAATAACTGCAGAATATGGGTAATAATGCATGTTATATTGATAATAGTATAAGTAATAAGTATAATTATTACAGTTCTAGCGATAATAACTGCATAATATGGGTAATAATGCATGTTATATTGATGATAATAAAAGTAATACGTATATTTATTATAGTTCTAGCGATAATAACTGCATAATATGGGTAATAATGCATGTTATATTGATATCAATATAAGTAATAAGTATAATTATTACAGTTCTAGCGATAATAACTGCACTATATGGCTAATAATGCACGTTATATTGCTAACAATATAAATAATAAGTATAATTATTACAGTTCTAGCGATAATAATAGTAAAATATGGCTAATAGTGCATGATATATTGATAATAGTAAAAGTAATAAGTATATTTATTACAGTTCTGTCGATAATAACTGCATAATATGGGTAATAATGCATGTTATATTGATGATAATAAAGGTAATACGTATATTTATTATAGTTCTAGCGATAATAACTGCATAATATGGGTAATAATGCATGTTATATTGAGAATAATATAAGTAATAAGTATAATTATTACAGTTATGGCGATAATAACTGCATTATATGGGTAATAATGCACGTTATATTGCTAATAGTATAAGTAATAAGTATAATTATTACAATTCTAGCGATAATACCTCCATTATATGAGTAATAATGCATGTTATATTGATAATAATATAAGTAATAAGTATAATTATTACAGTTCTAGCGATAATAACTGCATAATACGGGTAATAATGCACGTTATATTGCTAATAATATAAGTAATGAGTATAATTATTACAGTTCTAGCGATAATAACTGCATTATATGGGTAATAATGCATGTTATATTGATAATAATAAAAGTAATAAGTATATTTACTATCGTTCTATCGATAATAACTTCTTAATATGGATAATAATGCATGTTATATTGATGATAATGAAAGTAGTAAGTATATTTATTACAGTTCTAGCGATAATAACTGCATTATATGCGTAATAAGGCATGTTATATTGATAATATCGGGGGTAATAAGTATAATTATTATAGTTCTAGCGATAATAATAGTAAAATATGGCTAATAGTGCATGATATATTGATAATAGTAAAAGTAATAAGCATATTTATTACAGTTCTATCGATAATAACTGCATAATATGGGTAATGATGCATGTTATATTGATGATAATGAAAGTAATACGTATATTTATTATAGTTCTAGCGATAATAACTGCATAATATGGGTAACAATGCATGTTATATTGAGAATAATATAAGTAATAAGTATAATGATTACAGTTCTGGCGATAATAACTGCATTATATGGGTAATAATGCACGTTATATTGCTAGCAATATAAGTAATAAGTGTAATTATTACAGTTCTAGCGATAATAACTGCATTATATGGGTAATAATGCATGTTATATTGATAATAATATAAGTAATAAGTATAATTATTACAGTTCTAGCGATAATAACTGCATTATATGGGTAATAATGCATGTTATATTGATAATATTGTGAGTAATAAGTATATTTATTATAGTTCTAGCGATAATAACTGCAGAATATGGGTAATAATGCACGTTATATTGCTAACAATATAAGTAATAAGTATAATTATTACAGTTCTAGCGATAATAACTGCATTATATGGGTAATAATGCATGTTATATTGATAATATTGGGAGTAATAAGTATATTTATTATAGTTCTAGCGATAATAACTGCAGAATATGGGTAATAATGCATGTTATATTGATAATAGTATAAGTAATAAGTATAATTATTACAATTCTAGCGATAATACCTCCATTATATGGGTAATAATGCATGTTATATTGATAATAATATAAGTAATAAGTATAATTATTACAGTTCTAGCGATAATAACTGCATAATACGGGTAATAATGCACGTTATATTGCTAATAATATAAGTAATGAGTATAATTATTACAGTTCTAGCGATAATAACTGCATTATATGGGTAATAATGCATGTTATATTGATAATAATAAAAGTAATAAGTATATTTATTATCGTTCTATCGATAATAACTTCTTAATATGGGTTATAATGCATGTTATATTGATGATAATGAAAGTAGTAAGTATATTTATTACAGTTATATCGATAATAACTGCATAATATGGGTAATAATGCATGTTATATTGATGATAATAAAAGTAATACGTAAATTTATTATAGTTCTAGCAATAATAACTGCATAATATGGGTAATAATGCATGTTATATTGATAATAATATAAGAAATAAGTATAATTATTACAGTTCTAGCGATAATTACTGCATTATATGGGTAATAATGCACGTTATATTGATAATAATATAAGTAATAAGTATATTTATTACAGTTCTATCGATAATAACTGCATAATATGGGTAATAATGCATGTTATATTGATGATAATAAAAGTAATACGTATATTTATTATAGTTCTAGCAATAATAACTGCATAATGTGGGTAATAATGCATGTTATATTGATAATAATATAAGTAATAAGTATAATTATTACAGTTCTAGCGATAATAACTGCATTATATGGGTAATAATGCACGTTATATTGCTAACAATATAAGTAATAAGTATAATTATTACAGTTCTAGCGATAATAACTGCATTATATGGGTAATAATGCATGTTATATTGATAATGATATAAGTAATAAGTATAATTATTACAGTTCTAGCGATAATAACTGCATTATATGGGTAATAATGCATGTTATATTGATGATAATGAAAGTAATACGTATATTTATTATAGTTCTTGCGATAATAACTGCATAATATGTGTAATAATGCATGTTATATTGATGATAATAAAAGTAATACGTATATTTATTATAGTTTTAGCGATAATAACTGCATTATATGGGTAATAATGCACGTTATATTGCTAATAGTATAAGTAATAAGTATAATTATTACAGTTCTAGCGATAATACCTCCATTATATGGGTAATAATGCATGTTATATTGATAATAATATAAGTAATAAGTATATTTATTACAGTTATATCGATAATAACTGCATAATATGGGCAATAATGCATGTTATATTGATGATAATAAAAGTAATACGTAAATTTATTATAGTTCTAGCAATAATAACTGCATAATATGGGTAATAATGCATGTTATATTGATAATAATATAAGAAATAAGTATAATTATTACAGTTCTAGCGATAATTACTGCATTATATGGGTAATAATGCACGTTATATTGATAATAATATAAGTAATAAGTATATTTATTACAGTTCTATCGATAATAACTGCATAATATGGGTAATAATGCATGTTATATTGATGATAATAAAAGTAATACGTATATTTATTATAGTTCTAGCAATAATAACTGCATAATGTGGGTAATAATGCATGTTATATTGATAATAATATAAGTAATAAGTATAATTATTACAGTTCTAGCGATAATAACTGCATTATATGGGTAATAATGCACGTTATATTGATAATAATCTAAGTAATAAGTATAATTATTAGAGTTCTAGCGATAATAACTGCATTATATGGGTAATAATGCACGTTATATTGCTAACAATATAAGTAATAAGTATAATTATTACAGTTCTAGCGATAATACCTCCATTATATGGGTAATAATGCATGTTATATTGATAATGATATAAGTAATAAGTATATCGATAATAACTGCATAATATGGGTAATAATGCATTGTTATATTGATGATAATAAAAGTAATTCGTATATTTATCATAGTTCTAGGCGATAATAACTGCATAATATGGGTAAGTAATGCACGTTATATTGCTAATAATGTATGTAATAAGTATAATTATTATAGTTCTAGCGATAATAACTGCAGTAATATGGGGTAATAATGGATGTTATATTGATAATATCGGGAGTAATAAGTATAATTATTACATTTTTTAACGATAATACTATTAAAATATGGCTAAGAGTGCATGTTATATTCATATAATAAAGTATTAAGTATATTTATTATACTTCTATCGATAATAACTGCATAATAGGGTAATAATGCTCGTTATATTGCTAATAATATAAGTAATAAGTATATTTATTATAGTTCTACCAATTATAACTGCATAATATGGGGTAATCATGCATGTTATATTGATAATAATATAAGTAATGAAGTAAAACTATTACAGTTCTTAAGATTAATAACTGCATAATATGGGTAATATTGCATGTTATATTGATAATAATATAAGTAATACGTATATTTATTATAGTTCTAGCGATTTGTAACTGCATAATATGGGTTTATGAATGCATGTTTATTGATAATAATATAAGTAATAAGTATATTTATTACAGTTCCTATCGATAATAACTGCAATAATATGGGTAATAATGCACGTTATATTGATAATATTGGAGTAATAAGTATAACTATTATAGTTTCTAGCGATAATAATAGTAAAATATGGCTAATAGTGCATGTTATAGTTGATAATAATAAAAGTAATAAGGTATAATTTATTACAATTCTGTGGATAATGAACTGCATAATATGGGTAATAATGCATGTTATATTGATGATAATAAAAGTACTAAGTATATTTATTGTAGTTCTAGCATTGTAACTGCATAATATGGGGTAATAATGCATGTTATATTGATAATAATATAAGTAATAAGTATAGAGTATTACAGTTCTAGCGATAATAACTGCATTATATGGGTAATAATGCACGTTATATTGATAATAATGTAAGTAATAAGTATAATTATTACAGCTCTAGCGATAATAATAGTAAAATATGGCTAATAATGCATGTTATATTGATAATAATATAAGTAATAAGTATATTTATTACAGTTATATCGATAATAACTGCATAATATGGGTAATAATGCATGTTATATTGATGATAATAAAAGTAATACGTAAATTTATTATAGTTCTAGCAATAATAACTGCATAATATGGGTAATAATGCATGTTATATTGATAATAATATAAGAAATAAGTATAATTTTTACAGTTCTAGCAATAATTACTGCATTATATGGGTAATAATGCACGTTATATTGCTAGCAATATAAGTAATAAGTATAATTATTACAGTTCTAGCGATAATAACTGCATTATATGGGTAATAATGCATGTTATATTGCTAATAGTATTTAATAAGTATAATTATTACAGTTCTAGCGATAATACCTCCATTATATGGGTAATAATGCATGTTATATTGATAATGATATAGGTAATAAGTATAATTATTACAGTTCTAGCGATAATAACTGCATAATATGGGTAATAATGCACGTTATATTGCTAACAATATAAGTAATAAGTATAATTATTACAGTTCTAGCGATAATACTTCCATTATATGGGTAATAATGCATGTTATATTGATGATAATGAAAGTAATACGTATATTTATTATAGTTCTTGCGATAATAACTGCATAATATGGGTAATAATGCATGTTATATTGAGAATAATATAAGTAATAAGTATAATTATTACAGTTCTAGCGATAATAACTGCATAATACGGGTAATAATGCACGTTATGTTGCTAATAATATAAGTAATGAGTATAATTATTACAGTTCTAGCGATAATAACTGCATTATATGGGTAATAATGCATGTTATATTGATAATAATAAAAGTAATAAGTATATTTACTATCGTTCTATCGATAATAACTTCTTAATATGGATAATAATGCATGTTATATTGATGATAATGAAAGTAGTAAGTATATTTAATACAGTTCTAGCGATAATAACTGCATTATATGCGTAATAAGGCATGTTATATTGATAATATCGGGGGTAATAAGTATAATTATTATAGTTCTAGCGATAATAATAGTAAAATATGGCTAATAGTGCATGATATATTGATAATAGTAAAAGTAATAAGTATATTTATTACAGTTCTATCGATAATAACTGCATAATATGGGTAATAATGCATGTTATATTGATGATAATGAAAGTAATACGTATATTTATTATAGTTCTAGCGATAATAACTGCATAATATGGGTAACAATGCATGTTATATTGAGAATAATATAAGTAATAAGTATAATGATTACAGTTCTGGCGATAATAACTGCATTATATGGGTAATAATGCACGTTATATTGCTAATAGTATAAGTAATAAGTATAATTATTACAGTTCTAGCGATAATACCTCCATTATATGGGTAATAATGCATGTTCTATTGATAATAATATAAGTAATAAGTATATTTATTACAGTTATATCGATAATAACTGCATAATATGGGTAATAATGCATGTTATATTGATGATAATAAAAGTAATACGTATATTTATTATAGTTCTAGCAATAATAACTGCATAATATGGGTAATAATGCATGTTATATTGATAATAATATAAGTAATAAGTATAATTATTACAGTTCTAGCGATAATAACTGCATTATGTGGGTAACAATGCACGTTATATTGCTAATAATATAAGTAATGAGTACAATTATTACAGTTCTAGCGATAATAACTGCATTATATGGGTAATAATGCATGTTTTATTGATAATAATATAAGTAATAAGTATAATTATTACAGTTCTAGCGATAATAACTGCAGTACATGGGTAATAATGCATGTTTTATTGATAATAATATAAGTAATAAGTATAATTATTACAGTTCTAGCGATAATAACTGCATTATATGGGTAATAATGCATGTTATATTGCTAATAATATAAGTAATAAGTATAATTATTACTGTTCTAGCGATAATAACTGCATTATATGGGTAATAATGCATGTTATATTGATAATATCGGGAGTAATAAGTATAATTATTATAGTTCTAGCGATAATAACTGCATAATATGGGTAATAATGCACGTTATATTGCTAATAATATAAGTAATGAGTACAATTATTACAGTTCTAGCGATAATAACTGCATTATATGGGTAATAATGCATGTTTTATTGATAATAATATAAGTAATAAGTATAATTATTACAGTTCTAGCGATAATAACTGCATAATATGGGTAATAATGCACGTTATATTGCTAGTAATATAAGTAATGAGTACAATTATTACAGTTCTAGCGATAATAACTGCATTATATGGGTAATAATGCATGTTTTATTGATAATAATATAAGTAATAAGTATAATTATTATAGTTCTAGCGATAATAATAGTAAAAAATGGCAAATAGTGCATGTTATATTGATAATAATAAAAGTAATAAGTATATTTATTACAGTCCTATCGATAATAACTGCATAATATGGGTAATAATGCATGTTATATTGATGATAATAAAAGAAATACGTATATTTATTATAGTTCTAGCGATCATAATAGTAAAATATGGCAAATAGTGCATGTTATATTGCTAATAATATAAGTAATAAGTATAATTATTACAGTTCTAGCGATAATAACTGCATTATATGGGTAATAATGCATGTTATATTGATAACATCGGGAGTAATAAGTATAATTATTATAGTTCTAGCGATAATAATAGTAAAATATGGCAAATAGTGCATGTTATATTGATAATAATAAGAGTAATAAGTATACTTATTACAGTTCTATCGATAATAACTGCATAATATGGGTAATAATGCATGTTACAGTGATGATAATAAAAGTAATACGTATATTTATTATAGTTCTAGCGATAATAACTGCATAATATGGGTAATAATGCATGTTATATTCAGAATAATATAAGTAATAAGTATAATTATTACAGTTCTGGCGATAATAACGGCATTATATGGGTAATAATGCACGTTATATTGCTAATAGTATAAGTAATAAGTAAAATTATTACAGTTCTTGCGATAGTACCTCCATTATATGGGTAATAATGCATGTAATATTGATAATAATATAAGTAATAAGTATAATTATTACAGTTCTAGCGATAATAACTGCATTATGTGGGTAACAATGCACGTTATATTGCTAATAATATAAGTAATGAGTACAATTATTACAGTTCTAGCGATAATAACTGCATTATATGGGTAATAATGCATGTTTTATTGATAATAATATAAGTAATAAGTATAATTATTACAGTTCTAGCGATAATAACTGCATTACATGGGTAATAATGCATGTTTTATTGATAATAATATAAGTAATGAGTATAATTATTACAGTTCTAGCGATAATAACTGCATTATATGGGTAATAATGCATGTTATATTGATAATATCGGGAGTAATAAGTATAATTATTATAGTTCTAGCGATAATAACTGCATAATATGGGTAATAATGCACATTATATTGCTAATAATATAAGTAATGAGTGCAATTATTACAGTTCTAGCGATAATAACTGCATTATATGGGTAATAATGCATGTTTTATTGATAATAATATAAGTAATAAGTATAATTATTACAGTTCTAGCGATAATAACTGCATAATATGGGTAATAATGCACGTTATATTGCTAGTAATATAAGTAATGAGTACAATTATTACAGTTCTAGCGATAATAACTGCATTATATGGGTAATAATGCATGTTTTATTGATAATAATATAAGTAATAAGTATAATAATTATAGTTCTAGCGATAATAATAGTAAAAAATGGCAAATAGTGCATGTTATATTGATAATAATAAAAGTAATAAGTATATTTATTACAGTCCTATCGATAATAACTGCATAATATGGGTAATAATGCATGTTATATTGATGATAATAAAAGTAATACGTATATTTATTATAGTTCTAGCGATAATGACTGCATAATATGGGTAATAATGCATGTTATATTGATAATAATATAAGTAATAAGTATAATTATTACAGTTCTAGCGATAATAACTGCATTATATGGGTAATAATGCACGTTATATTGCTAACAATATAAGTAATAAGTATAATTATTACAGTTCTAGCGATAATAACTGCATAATATGGGTAATAAAGCATGTTATATTGATAATAATATAAGTAATAAGTATAATTATTACAGTTCTAGCGATAATAACTGCATTATATGGGTAATAATGCATGTTATATTGATAATATTGTGAGTAATAAGTATATTTATTATAGTTCTAGCGATAATAACTGCAGAATATGGGTAATAATGCACGTTATATTGCTAACAATATAAGTAATAAGTATAATTATTACAGTTCTAGCGATCATAACTGCATTATATGGGTAATAAGGCATGTTATATTGATAATATCGGGGGTAATAAGTATAATTATTATAGTTCTAGCGATAATAATAGTAAAATATGGCTAATAGTGCATGATATATTGATAATAGTAAAAGTAATAAGTATATTTATTACAGTTCTATCGATAATAACTGCATAATATGGGTAATAATGCATGTTATATTGATGACAATGAAAGTAATACGTATATTTATTATAGTTCTAGCGATAATAACTGCATAATATGGGTAACAATGCATGTTATATTGAGAATAATATAAGTAATAAGTATAATGATTACAGTTCTGGCGATAATAACTGCATTATATGGGTAATAATGCACGTTATATTGCTAATAGTATAAGTAATAAGTATAATTATTACAGTTCTAGCGATAATACCTCCATTATATGGGTAATAATGCATGTTATATTGATAATAATATAAGTAATAAGTATATTTATTACAGTTATATCGATAATAACTGCATAATATGGGTAATAATGCATGTTATATTGATGATAATAAAAGTAATACGTATATTTATTCTAGTTCTAGCAATAATAACTGCATAATATGGGTAATAATGCATGTTATATTGATAATAATATAAGTAATAAGTATAATTATTACAGTTCTAGCGATAATTACTGCATTATATGGGTAATAATGCACGTTATATTGCTAGCAATATAAGTAATAAGTATAATTATTACAGTTCTAGCGATAATAACTGCATTATATGGGTAATAATGCATGTTATATTGATAATAATATAAGTAATAAGTATAATTATTACAGTTCTAGCGATAATAACTGCATTATATGGGCAATAATGCATGTTATATTGATAATATTGTGAGTAATAAGTATATTTATTATAGTTCTAGCGATAATAACTGCAGAATATGGGTAATAATGCACGTTATATTGCTAACAATATAAGTAATAAGTATAATTATTACAGTTCTAGCGATAATAACTGCATTATATGGGTAATAATGCATGTTATATTGATAATATTGGGAGTAATAAGTATATTTATTATAGTTCTAGCGATAATAACTGCAGAATATGGGTAATAATGCATGTTATATTGATAATAGTATAAGTAATAAGTATAATTATTACAATTCTAGCGATAATACCTCCATTATATGGGTAATAATGCATGTTATATTGATAATAATATAAGTAATAAGTATAATTATTACAGTTCTAGCGATAATAACTGCATAATACGGGTAATAATGCACGTTATATTGCTAATAATATAAGTAATGAGTATAATTATTACAGTTCTAGCGATAATAACTGCATTATATGGGTAATAATGCATGTTATATTGATAATAATAAAAGTAATAAGTATATTTATTATCGTTCTATCGATAATAACTTCTTAATATGGGTTATAATGCATGTTATATTGATGATAATGAAAGTAGTAAGTATATTTATTACAGTTCTAGCGATAATAACTGCATTATATGCTTTATAAGGCATGTTATATTGATAATATCGGGGGTAATAAGTATAATTATTATAGTTCTAGCGATAATAATAGTAAAATATGGCTAATAGTGCATAATATATTGCTAATAGTATAAGTAATAAGTATAATTATTACAGTTCTAGCGATAATACCTCCATTATATGGGTAATAATGCATGTTATATTGATAATAATATAAGTAATAAGTATATTTATTACAGTTATATCGATAATAACTGCATAATATGGGTAATAATGCATGTTATATTGATGATAATAAAAGTAATACGTAAATTTATTATAGTTCTAGCAATAATAACTGCATAATATGGGTAATAATGCATGTTATATTGATAATAATATAAGTAATAAGTATAATTATTACAGTTCTAGCGATAATACCTCCATTATATGGGTAATAATGCATGTTATATTGATAATGATATAAGTAATAAGTATAATTATTACAGTTCTAGCGATAATAACTGCATAATATGGGTAATAATGCACGTTATATTGCTAATAATATAAGTAATGAGTTCAATTATTACAGTTCTAGCGATAATAACTGCATAATATGGGTAATAATGCACGTTATATTGCTAATAATATAAGTAATACGTATAATTATTACAGTTCTAGCAATAATACCTCCATTATATGGGTAATAATGCATGTTATATTGATAATAATATAAGTCATAAGTATAATTATTACAGTTCTAGCGATAATAACTGCATTATATGGGTAATAATGCATGTTATATTGATAATATTGTGAGTAATAAGTATATTTATTATAGTTCTAGCGATAATAACTGCAGAATATGGGTAATAATTCACGTTATATTGCTAATAATGTAAGTAATAAGTATAATTATTACAGTTCTAGCGATAATAACTGCATAATACGGGTAATAATGTACGTTATAATGCTAATAATATAAGTAATAAGTATAATTATTAGAGTTCTAGCGATAATAACTGCATTATATGGGTAATAATGCACGTTATATTGCTAACAATATAAGTAATAAGTATAATTATTACAGTTCTAGCGATAATACCTCCATTATATGGGTAATAATGCATGTTATATTGATAATGACATAAGTAATAAGTATAATTATTATAGTTCTAGCGATAATAACTGCATAATATGGGTAATAATGCACGTTATATTGCTAATAATATAAGTAATGAGTACAATTATTACAGTTCTAGCGATAATAACTGCATAATATGGGTAATAATGCATGGTATATTGATAATATCGGGAGTAATAAGTATAATTATTATAGTTCTAGCGATAATAATAGTAAAATATGGCAAATAGTGCATGTTATATTGATAGTAATAAAAGTAATAAATATATTTATTACAGTTCTATCGATACTAACTGCATAATATGGGTAATAATGCATGTTATATTGATGATAATAAAAGTAATACGTATATTTATTAAAGTTCTAGCGATAATAACTGCATAATATGGGTAATAATGCATGTTATATTGATAATAATCTAAGTAATAAGTATAATTATTAGAGTTCTAGCGATAATAACTGCATTATATGGGTAATAATGCACGTTATATTGCTAACAATATAAGTAATAAGTATAATTATTACAGCTCTAGCGATAATAACTGCATAATATGGGTAATAATGCATGTTATATTGATAATAATATAAGTAATAAGTATAATTATTACAGTTCTAGCGATAATACCTCCATTATATGGGTAATAATGCATGTTATATTGATAATGATATAAGTAATAAGTATAATTATTACAGTTCTAGCGATAATAACTGCATAATATGGGTAATAATGCACGTTATATTGCTAATAATATAAGTAATTAGTACAATTATTACAGTTCTAGCGATAATAACTGCATAATATGGGTAATAATGCACGTTATATTGCTAATAATATAAGTAATAAGTATAATTATTACAGTTCTAGCAATAATACCTCCATTATATGGGTAATAATGCATGTTATATTGATAATAATATAAGTAATAAGTATAATTATTACAGTTCTAGCGATAATAACTGCATTATATGGGTAATAATGCATGTTATATTGATAATATTGGGAGTAATAAGTATATTTATTATAGTTCTAGCGATAATAACTGCAGAATATGGGTAATAATGCATGTTATATTGATAATAGTATAAGTAATAAGTATAATTATTACAGTTCTAGCGATAATAACTGCATAATATGGGTAATAATGCATGTTATATTGATGATAATAAAAGTAATACGTATATTTATTATAGTTCTAGCGATAATAACTGCATAATATGGGTAATAATGCATGTTATATTGATATCAATATAAGTAATAAGTATAATTATTACAGTTCTAGCGATAATAACTGCACTATATGGCTAATAATGCACGTTATATTGCTAACAATATAAGTAATAAGTATAATTATTACAGTTCTAGCGATAATAATAGTAAAATATGGCTAATAGTGCATGATATATTGATAATAGTAAAAGTAATAAGTATATTTATTACAGTTCTGTCGATAATAACTGCATAATATGGGTAATAATGCATGTTATATTGATGATAATAAAGGTAATACGTATATTTATTATAGTTCTAGCGATAATAACTGCAGAATATGGGTAATAATGCATGTTATATTGATAATAGTATAAGTAATAAGTATAATTATTACAATTCTAGCGATAATACCTCCATTATATGGGTAATAATGCATGTTATATTGATAATAATATAAGTAATAAGTATAATTATTACAGTTCTAGCGATAATAACTGCATTATATGGGTAATAATGCACGTTATATTGCTAACAATATAAGTAATAAGTATAATTATTACAGTTCTAGCGATAATAACTGCATTATATGGGTAATAATGCATGTTATATTGATAATATTGTGAGTAATAAGTATATTTATTATAGTTCTAGCGATAATAACTGCAGAATATGGGTAATAATTCACGTTATATTGCTAATAATGTAAGTAATAAGTATAATTATTACAGTTCTAGCGATAATAACTGCATAATACGGGTAATAATGTACGTTATAATGCTAATAATATAAGTAATAAGTATAATTATTAGAGTTCTAGCGATAATAACTGCATTATATGGGTAATAATGCACGTTATATTGCTAACAATATAAGTAATAAGTATAATTATTACAGTTCTAGCGATAATACCTCCATTATATGGGTAATAATGCATGTTATATTGATAATGACATAAGTAATAAGTATAATTATTATAGTTCTAGCGATAATAACTGCATAATATGGGTAATAATGCACGTTATATTGCTAATAATATAAGTAATGAGTACAATTATTACAGTTCTAGCGATAATAACTGCATAATATGGGTAATAATGCATGTTATATTGATAATATCGGGAGTAATAAGTATAATTATTATAGTTCTAGCGATAATAATAGTAAAATATGGCAAATAGTGCATGTTATATTGATAGTAATAAAAGTAATAAATATATTTATTACAGTTCTATCGATACTAACTGCATAATATGGGTAATAATGCATGTTATATTGATGATAATAAAAGTAATACGTATATTTATTAAAGTTCTAGCGATAATAACTGCATAATATGGGTAATAATGCATGTTATATTGATAATAATCTAAGTAATAAGTATAATTATTAGAGTTCTAGCGATAATAACTGCATTATATGGGTAATAATGCACGTTATATTGCTAACAATATAAGTAATAAGTATAATTATTACAGCTCTAGCGATAATAACTGCATAATATGGGTAATAATGCATGTTATATTGATAATAATATAAGTAATAAGTATAATTATTACAGTTCTAGCGATAATACCTCCATTATATGGGTAATAATGCATGTTATATTGATAATGATATAAGTAATAAGTATAATTATTACAGTTCTAGCGATAATAACTGCATAATATGGGTAATAATGCACGTTATATTGCTAATAATATAAGTAATTAGTACAATTATTACAGTTCTAGCGATAATAACTGCATAATATGGGTAATAATGCACGTTATATTGCTAATAATATAAGTAATAAGTATAATTATTACAGTTCTAGCAATAATACCTCCATTATATGGGTAATAATGCATGTTATATTGATAATAATATAAGTAATAAGTATAATTATTACAGTTCTAGCGATAATAACTGCATTATATGGGTAATAATGCATGTTATATTGATAATATTGGGAGTAATAAGTATATTTATTATAGTTCTAGCGATAATAACTGCAGAATATGGGTAATAATGCATGTTATATTGATAATAGTATAAGTAATAAGTATAATTATTACAGTTCTAGCGATAATAACTGCATAATATGGGTAATAATGCATGTTATATTGATGATAATAAAAGTAATACGTATTTTTATTATAGTTCTAGCGATAATAACTGCATAATATGGGTAATAATGCATGTTATATTGATATCAATATAAGTAATAAGTATAATTATTACAGTTCTAGCGATAATAACTGCACTATATGGCTAATAATGCACGTTATATTGCTAACAATATAAGTAATAAGTATAATTATTACAGTTCTAGCGATAATAATAGTAAAATATGGCTAATAGTGCATGATATATTGATAATAGTAAAAGTAATAAGTATATTTATTACAGTTCTGTCGATAATAACTGCATAATATGGGTAATAATGCATGTTATATTGATGATAATAAAGGTAATACGTATATTTATTATAGTTCTAGCGATAATAACTGCAGAATATGGGTAATAATGCATGTTATATTGATAATAGTATAAGTAATAAGTATAATTATTACAATTCTAGCGATAATACCTCCATTATATGGGTAATAATGCATGTTATATTGATAATAATATAAGTAATAAGTATAATTATTACAGTTCTAGCGATAATAACTGCATTATATGGGTAATAATGCACGTTATATTGCTAACAATATAAGTAATAAGTATAATTATTACAGCTCTAGCGATAATAACTGCATAATATGGGTAATAATGCATGTTATATTGATAATAATATAAGTAATAAGTACAATTATTACAGTTCTAGCGATAATACCTCCATTATATGGGTAATAATGCATGTTATATTGATAATGATATAAGTAATAAGTATAATTATTACAGTTCTAGCGATAATAACTGCATAATATGGGCAATAATGCACGTTATATTGCTAATAATATAAGTAATGAGTACAATTATTACAGTTCTAGCGATAATAACTGCATTATATGGGTAATAATGCACGTTATATTGCTAACAATATAAGTAATAAGTATAATTATTACAGCTCTAGCGATAATAACTGCATAATATGGGTAATAATGCATGTTATATTGATAATAATATAAGTAATAAGTACAATTATTACAGTTCTAGCGATAATACCTCCATTATATGGGTAATAATGCATGTTATATTGATAATGATATAAGTAATAAGTATAATTATTACAGTTCTAGCGATAATAACTGCATTATATGGGTAATAATGCATGTTATATTGATAATATTGGGAGTAATAAGTATATTTATTATAGTTCTAGCGATAATAACTGCATTATATGGGTAATAATGCATGTTATATTGATAATATTGTGAGTAATAAGTATATTTATTATAGTTCTAGCGATAATAACTGCAGAATATGGGTAATAATGCACGTTATATTGCTAACAATATAAGTAATAAGTATAATTATTACAGTTCTAGCGATAATAACTGCATTATATGGGTAATAATGCATGTTAAATTGATAATATTGGGAGTAATAAGTATATTTATTATAGTTCTAGCGATAATAACTGCAGAATATGGGTAATAATGCATGTTATATTGATAATAATATAAGTAATAAGTACAATTATTACAGTTCTAGCGATAATACCTCCATTATATGGGTAATAATGCATGTTATATTGATAATGATATAAGTAATAAGTATAATTATTACAGTTCTAGCGATAATAACTGCATTATATGGGTAATAATGCACGTTATATTGCTAACAATATAAGTAATAAGTATAATTATTACAGCTCTAGCGATAATAACTGCATAATATGGGTAATAATGCATGTTATATTGATAATAATATAAGTAATAAGTACAATTATTACAGTTCTAGCGATAATACCTCCATTATATGGGTAATAATGCATGTTATATTGATAATGATATAAGTAATAAGTATAATTATTACAGTTCTAGCGATAATAACTGCATAATATGGGCAATAATGCACGTTATATTGCTAATAATATAAGTAATGAGTACAATTATTACAGTTCTAGCGATAATAACTGCATAATATGGGTAATAATGCACGTTATATTGCTAATAATATAAGTAATAAGTATAATTATTACAGTTCTAGCGATAATACCTCCATTATATGGGTAATAATGCATGTTATATTGATAATAATATAAGTAATAAGTATATTTATTACAGTTATATCGATAATAACTGCATAATATGGGTAATAATGCATGTTATATTGATGATAATAAAAGTAATACGTAAATTTATTATAGTTCTAGCAATAATAACTGCATAATATGGGTAATAATGCATGTTATATTGATAATAATATAAGAAATAAGTATAATTTTTACAGTTCTAGCAATAATTACTGCATTATATGGGTAATAATGCACGTTATATTGCTAGCAATATAAGTAATAAGTATAATTATTACAGTTCTAGCGATAATAACTGCATTATATGGGTAATAATGCATGTTATATTGCTAATAGTATTTAATAAGTATAATTATTACAGTTCTAGCGATAATACCTCCATTATATGGGTAATAATGCATGTTATATTGATAATGATATAGGTAATAAGTATAATTATTACAGTTCTAGCGATAATAACTGCATAATATGGGTAATAATGCACGTTATATTGCTAACAATATAAGTAATAAGTATAATTATTACAGTTCTAGCGATAATACTTCCATTATATGGGTAATAATGCATGTTATATTGATGATAATGAAAGTAATACGTATATTTATTATAGTTCTTGCGATAATAACTGCATAATATGGGTAATAATGCATGTTATATTGAGAATAATATAAGTAATAAGTATAATTATTACAGTTCTAGCGATAATAACTGCATAATACGGGTAATAATGCACGTTATGTTGCTAATAATATAAGTAATGAGTATAATTATTACAGTTCTAGCGATAATAACTGCATTATATGGGTAATAATGCATGTTATATTGATAATAATAAAAGTAATAAGTATATTTACTATCGTTCTATCGATAATAACTTCTTAATATGGATAATAATGCATGTTATATTGATGATAATGAAAGTAGTAAGTATATTTAATACAGTTCTAGCGATAATAACTGCATTATATGCGTAATAAGGCATGTTATATTGATAATATCGGGGGTAATAAGTATAATTATTATAGTTCTAGCGATAATAATAGTAAAATATGGCTAATAGTGCATGATATATTGATAATAGTAAAAGTAATAAGTATATTTATTACAGTTCTATCGATAATAACTGCATAATATGGGTAATAATGCATGTTATATTGATGATAATGAAAGTAATACGTAAATTTATTATAGTTCTAGCAATAATAACTGCATAATATGGGTAATAATGCACGTTATATTGCTAACAATATAAGTAATAAGTATAATTATTACAGTTCTAGCGATAATACTTCCATTATATGGGTAATAATGCATGTTATATTGATGATAATGAAAGTAATACGTATATTTATTATAGTTCTTGCGATAATAACTGCATAATATGGGTAATAATGCATGTTATATTGAGAATAATATAAGTAATAAGTATAATTATTACAGTTCTAGCGATAATAACTGCATTATATGGGTAATAATGCACGTTATATTGCTAACAATATAAGTAATAAGTATAATTATTACAGTTCTAGCGATAATAACTGCATTATATGGGTAATAATGCATGTTATATTGATAATAATAAAAGTAATAAGTATATTTATTATCGTTCTATCGATAATAACTTCTTAATATGGGTTATAATGCATGTTATATTGATGATAATGAAAGTAGTAAGTATATTTATTACAGTTCTAGCGATAATAACTGCATTATATGCTTTATAAGGCATGTTATATTGATAATATCGGGGGTAATAAGTATAATTATTATAGTTCTAGCGATAATAATAGTAAAATATGGCTAATAGTGCATAATATATTGCTAATAGTATAAGTAATAAGTATAATTATTACAGTTCTAGCGATAATACCTCCATTATATGGGTAATAATGCATGTTATATTGATAATAATATAAGTAATAAGTATATTTATTACAGTTATATCGATAATAACTGCATAATATGGGTAATAATGCATGTTATATTGATGATAATAAAAGTAATACGTAAATTTATTATAGTTCTAGCAATAATAACTGCATAATATGGGTAATAATGCATGTTATATTGATAATAATATAAGTAATAAGTATAATTATTACAGTTCTAGCGATAATACCTCCATTATATGGGTAATAATGCATGTTATATTGATAATGATATAAGTAATAAGTATAATTATTACAGTTCTAGCGATAATAACTGCATAATATGGGTAATAATGCACGTTATATTGCTAATAATATAAGTAATGAGTACAATTATTACAGTTCTAGCGATAATAACTGCATAATATGGGTAATAATGCACGTTATATTGCTAATAATATAAGTAATACGTATAATTATTACAGTTCTAGCAATAATACCTCCATTATATGGGTAATAATGCATGTTATATTGATAATAATATTAGTAATAAGTATAATTATTACAGTTCTAGCGATAATAACTGCATTATATGGGTAATAATGCATGTTATATTGATAATATTGTGAGTAATAAGTATATTTATTATAGTTCTAGCGATAATAACTGCAGAATATGGGTAATAATTCACGTTATATTGCTAATAATGTAAGTAATAAGTATAATTATTACAGTTCTAGCGATAATAACTGCATAATACGGGTAATAATGTACGTTATAATGCTAATAATATAAGTAATAAGTATAATTATTAGAGTTCTAGCGATAATAACTGCATTATATGGGTAATAATGCACGTTATATTGCTAACAATATAAGTAATAAGTATAATTATTACAGTTCTAGCGATAATACCTCCATTATATGGGTAATAATGCATGTTATATTGATAATGACATAAGTAATAAGTATAATTATTATAGTTCTAGCGATAATAACTGCATAATATGGGTAATAATGCACGTTATATTGCTAATAATATAAGTAATGAGTACAAGTATTACAGTTCTAGCGATAATAACTGCATAATATGGGTAATAATGCATGTTATATTGATAATATCGGGAGTAATAAGTATAATTATTATAGTTCTAGCGATAATAATAGTAAAATATGGCAAATAGTGCATGTTATATTGATAATAATAAAAGTAATAAATATATTTATTACAGTTCTATCGATACTAACTGCATAATATGGGTAATAATGCATGTTATATTGATGATAATAAAAGTAATAAGTATAATTATTATAGTTCTAGCGATAATAACTGCATTATATGGGTAATAATTCACGTTATATTGCTAACAATATAAGTAATAAGTATAATTATTACAGCTCTAGCGATAATAACTGCATAATATGGGTAATAATGCATGTTATATTGATAATAATATAAGTAATAAGTATAATTATTACAGTTCTAGCGATAATACCTCCATTATATGGGTAATAATGCATGTTATATTGATAATGATATAAGTAATAAGTATAATTATTACAGTTCTAGCGATAATAACTGCATAATATGGGTAATAATGCACGTTATATTGCTAATAATATAAGTAATAAGTATAATTATTACAGTTCTAGCGATAATAACTGCATTATATGGGTAATAATGCATGTTATATTGATAATAATATAAGTAATAAGTATAATTATTACAGTTCTAGCGATAATAACTGCATTATATGGGTAATAATGCATGTTATATTGATAATATTGTGAGTAATAAGTATATTTATTATAGTTCTAGCGATAATAACTGCAGAATATGGGTAATAATGCACGTTATATTGCTAACAATATAAGTAATAAGTATAATTATTACAGTTCTAGCGATAATAACTGCATTATATGGGTAATAATGCATGTTATATTGATAATATTGGGAGTAATAAGTATATTTATTATAGTTCTAGCGATAATAACTGCATAATATGGGTAATAATGCATGTTATATTGATATCAATATAAGTAATAAGTATAATTATTACAGTTCTAGCGATAATAACTGCACTATATGGCTAATAATGCACGTTATATTGCTAACAATATAAGTAATAAGTATAATTATTACAGTTCTAGCGATAATAATAGTAAAATATGGCTAATAGTGCATGATATATTGATAATAGTAAAAGTAATAAGTATATTTATTACAGTTCTATCGATAATAACTGCATAATATGGGTAATGATGCATGTTATATTGATGATAATGAAAGTAATACGTATATTTATTATAGTTCTAGCGATAATAACTGCATAATATGGGTAACAATGCATGTTATATTGAGAATAATATAAGTAATAAGTATAATGATTACAGTTCTGGCGATAATAACTGCATTATATGGGTAATAATGCACGTTATATTGCTAGCAATATAAGTAATAAGTATAATTATTACAGTTCTAGCGATAATAACTGCATTATATGGGTAATAATGCATGTTATATTGATAATAATATAAGTAATAAGTATAATTATTACAGTTCTAGCGATAATAACTGCATTATATGGGTAATAATGCATGTTATATTGATAATATTGTGAGTAATAAGTATATTTATTATAGTTCTAGCGATAATAACTGCAGAATATGGGTAATAATGCACGTTATATTGCTAACAATATAAGTAATAAGTATAATTATTACAGTTCTAGCGATAATAACTGCATTATATGGGTAATAATGCATGTTATATTGATAATATTGGGAGTAATAAGTATATTTATTATAGTTCTAGCGATAA
Organism: Megachile leachella; assembly: GCA_963576845.1. Lineage (NCBI taxonomy): Eukaryota > Metazoa > Arthropoda > Insecta > Hymenoptera > Megachilidae > Megachile > Megachile leachella. Next base: position 741,674 of record CAUYWW010000068.1, read on the forward strand.
TAACTGCAGAATATGGGTAATAATGCATGTTATATTGATAATAGTATAAGTAATAAGTATAATTATTACAATTCTAGCGATAATACCTCCATTATATGGGTAATAATGCATGTTATATTGATAATAATATAAGTAATAAGTATAATTATTACAGTTCTAGCGATAATAACTGCATAATACGGGTAATAATGCACGTTATATTGCTAATAATATAAGTAATGAGTATAATTATTACAGTTCTAGCGATAATAACTGCATTATATGGGTAATAATGCATGTTATATTGATAATAATAAAAGTAATAAGTATATTTATTATCGTTCTATCGATAATAACTTCTTAATATGGGTTATAATGCATGTTATATTGATGATAATGAAAGTAGTAAGTATATTTATTACAGTTATATCGATAATAACTGCATAATATGGGTAATAATGCATGTTATATTGATGATAATAAAAGTAATACGTAAATTTATTATAGTTCTAGCAATAATAACTGCATAATATGGGTAATAATGCATGTTATATTGATAATAATATAAGAAATAAGTATAATTATTACAGTTCTAGCGATAATTACTGCATTATATGGGTAATAATGCACGTTATATTGATAATAATATAAGTAATAAGTATATTTATTACAGTTCTATCGATAATAACTACATAATATGGGTAATAATGCATGTTATATTGATGATAATAAAAGTAATACGTATATTTATTATAGTTCTAGCAATAATAACTGCATAATGTGGGTAATAATGCATGGTATATTGATAATAATATAAGTAATAAGTATAATTATTACAGTTCTAGCGATAATAACTGCATTATATGGGTAATAATGCACGTTATATTGCTAACAATATAAGTAATAAGTATAATTATTACAGTTCTAGCGATAATAACTGCATTATATGGGTAATAATGCATGTTATATTGATAATGATATAAGTAATAAGTATAATTATTACAGTTCTAGCGATAATAACTGCATTATATGGGTAATAATGCATGTTATATTGATGATAATGAAAGTAATACGTATATTTATTATAGTTCTTGCGATAATAACTGCATAATATGTGTAATAATGCATGTTATATTGATGATAATAAAAGTAATACGTATATTTATTATAGTTTTAGCGATAATAACTGCATTATATGGGTAATAATGCACGTTATATTGCTAATAGTATAAGTAATAAGTATAATTATTACAGTTCTAGCGATAATACCTCCATTATATGGGTAATAATGCATGTTATATTGATAATAATATAAGTAATAAGTATATTTATTACAGTTATATCGATAATAACTGCATAATATGGGTAATAATGCATGTTATATTGATGATAATAAAAGTAATACGTAAATTTATTATAGTTCTAGCAATAATAACTGCATAATATGGGTAATAATGCATGTTATATTGATAATAATATAAGAAATAAGTATAATTATTACAGTTCTAGCGATAATTACTGCATTATATGGGTAATAATGCACGTTATATTGATAATAATATAAGTAATAAGTATATTTATTACAGTCCTATCGATAATAACTGCATAATATGGGTAATAATGCATGTTATATTGATGATAATAAAAGTAATACGTATATTTATTATAGTTCTAGCAATAATAACTGCATAATGTGGGTAATAATGCATGTTATATTGATAATAATATAAGTAATAAGTATAATTATTACAGTTCTAGCGATAATAACTGCATTATATGGGTAATAATGCACGTTATATTGATAATAATCTAAGTAATAAGTATAATTATTAGAGTTCTAGCGATAATAACTGCATTATATGGGTAATAATGCACGTTATATTGCTAACAATATAAGTAATAAGTATAATTATTACAGTTCTAGCGATAATACCTCCATTATATGGGTAATAATGCATGTTATATTGATAATGATATAAGTAATAAGTATAATTATTACAGTTCTAGCGATAATAACTGCATAATATGGGTAATAATGCACGTTATATTGCTAATAATATAAGTAATAAGTATATTTATTACAGTCCTATCGATAATAACTGCATAATATGGGTAATAATGCATGTTATATTGATGATAATAAAAGTAATACGTATATTTATTATAGTTCCAGCAATAATAACTGCATAATGTGGGTAATAATGCATGTTACGTTGATAATAATATAAGTAATAAGTATAATTATTACAGTTCTAGCGATAATAACTGCAGAATATGGGTAATAATTCACGTTATATTGCTAATAATGTAAGTAATAAGTATAATTATTACAGTTCTAGCGATAATAACTGCATAATACGGGTAATAATGTACGTTATAATGCTAATAATATAAGTAATAAGTATAATTATTAGAGTTCTAGCGATAATAACTGCATTATATGGGTAATAATGCACGTTATATTGCTAACAATATAAGTAATAAGTATAATTATTACAGTTCTAGCGATAATACCTCCATTATATGGGTAATAATGCATGTTATATTGATAATGACATAAGTAATAAGTATAATTATTATAGTTCTAGCGATAATAACTGCATAATATGGGTAATAATGCACGTTATATTGCTAATAATATAAGTAATGAGTACAATTATTACAGTTCTAGCGATAATAACTGCATAATATGGGTAATAATGCATGTTTTATTGATAATATCGGGAGTAATAAGTATAATTATTATAGTTCTAGCGATAATAATAGTAAAATATGGCAAATAGTGCATGTTATATTGATAATAATAAAAGTAATAAATATATTTATTACAGTTCTATCGATAATAACTGCATAATATGGGTAATAATGCATGTTATATTGATGATAATAAAAGTAATACGTATATTTATTAAAGTTCTAGCGATAATAACTGCATAATATGGGTAATAATGCATGTTATATTGATAATAATCTAAGTAATAAGTATAATTATTAGAGTTCTAGCGATAATAACTGCATTATATGGGTAATAATGCACGTTATATTGCTAACAATATAAGTAATAAGTATAATTATTACAGCTCTAGCGATAATAACTGCATAATATGGGTAATAATGCATGTTATATTGATAATAATATAAGTAATAAGTATAATTATTACAGTTCTAGCGATAATACCTCCATTATATGGGTAATAATGCATGTTATATTGATAATGATATAAGTAATAAGTATAATTATTACAGTTCTAGCGATAATAACTGCATAATATGGGTAATAATGCACGTTATATTGCTAATAATATAAGTAATTAGTACAATTATTACAGTTCTAGCGATAATAACTGCATAATATGGGTAATAATGCACGTTATATTGCTAATAATATAAGTAATAAGTATAATTATTACAGTTCTAGCAATAATACCTCCATTATATGGGTAATAATGCATGTTATATTGATAATAATATAAGTAATAAGTATAATTATTACAGTTCTAGCGATAATAACTGCATTATATGGGTAATAATGCATGTTATATTGATAATATTGGGAGTAATAAGTATATTTATTATAGTTCTAGCGATAATAACTGCAGAATATGGGTAATAATGCATGTTATATTGATAATAGTATAAGTAATAAGTATAATTATTACAGTTCTAGCGATAATAACTGCATAATATGGGTAATAATGCATGTTATATTGATGATAATAAAAGTAATACGTATATTTATTATAGTTCTAGCGATAATAACTGCATAATATGGGTAATAATGCATGTTATATTGATATCAATATAAGTAATAAGTATAATTATTACAGTTCTAGCGATAATAACTGCACTATATGGCTAATAATGCACGTTATATTGCTAACAATATAAATAATAAGTATAATTATTACAGTTCTAGCGATAATAATAGTAAAATATGGCTAATAGTGCATGATATATTGATAATAGTAAAAGTAATAAGTATATTTATTACAGTTCTGTCGATAATAACTGCATAATATGGGTAATAATGCATGTTATATTGATGATAATAAAGGTAATACGTATATTTATTATAGTTCTAGCGATAATAACTGCATAATATGGGTAATAATGCATGTTATATTGAGAATAATATAAGTAATAAGTATAATTATTACAGTTATGGCGATAATAACTGCATTATATGGGTAATAATGCACGTTATATTGCTAATAGTATAAGTAATAAGTATAATTATTACAATTCTAGCGATAATACCTCCATTATATGAGTAATAATGCATGTTATATTGATAATAATATAAGTAATAAGTATAATTATTACAGTTCTAGCGATAATAACTGCATAATACGGGTAATAATGCACGTTATATTGCTAATAATATAAGTAATGAGTATAATTATTACAGTTCTAGCGATAATAACTGCATTATATGGGTAATAATGCATGTTATATTGATAATAATAAAAGTAATAAGTATATTTACTATCGTTCTATCGATAATAACTTCTTAATATGGATAATAATGCATGTTATATTGATGATAATGAAAGTAGTAAGTATATTTATTACAGTTCTAGCGATAATAACTGCATTATATGCGTAATAAGGCATGTTATATTGATAATATCGGGGGTAATAAGTATAATTATTATAGTTCTAGCGATAATAATAGTAAAATATGGCTAATAGTGCATGATATATTGATAATAGTAAAAGTAATAAGCATATTTATTACAGTTCTATCGATAATAACTGCATAATATGGGTAATGATGCATGTTATATTGATGATAATGAAAGTAATACGTATATTTATTATAGTTCTAGCGATAATAACTGCATAATATGGGTAACAATGCATGTTATATTGAGAATAATATAAGTAATAAGTATAATGATTACAGTTCTGGCGATAATAACTGCATTATATGGGTAATAATGCACGTTATATTGCTAGCAATATAAGTAATAAGTGTAATTATTACAGTTCTAGCGATAATAACTGCATTATATGGGTAATAATGCATGTTATATTGATAATAATATAAGTAATAAGTATAATTATTACAGTTCTAGCGATAATAACTGCATTATATGGGTAATAATGCATGTTATATTGATAATATTGTGAGTAATAAGTATATTTATTATAGTTCTAGCGATAATAACTGCAGAATATGGGTAATAATGCACGTTATATTGCTAACAATATAAGTAATAAGTATAATTATTACAGTTCTAGCGATAATAACTGCATTATATGGGTAATAATGCATGTTATATTGATAATATTGGGAGTAATAAGTATATTTATTATAGTTCTAGCGATAATAACTGCAGAATATGGGTAATAATGCATGTTATATTGATAATAGTATAAGTAATAAGTATAATTATTACAATTCTAGCGATAATACCTCCATTATATGGGTAATAATGCATGTTATATTGATAATAATATAAGTAATAAGTATAATTATTACAGTTCTAGCGATAATAACTGCATAATACGGGTAATAATGCACGTTATATTGCTAATAATATAAGTAATGAGTATAATTATTACAGTTCTAGCGATAATAACTGCATTATATGGGTAATAATGCATGTTATATTGATAATAATAAAAGTAATAAGTATATTTATTATCGTTCTATCGATAATAACTTCTTAATATGGGTTATAATGCATGTTATATTGATGATAATGAAAGTAGTAAGTATATTTATTACAGTTATATCGATAATAACTGCATAATATGGGTAATAATGCATGTTATATTGATGATAATAAAAGTAATACGTAAATTTATTATAGTTCTAGCAATAATAACTGCATAATATGGGTAATAATGCATGTTATATTGATAATAATATAAGAAATAAGTATAATTATTACAGTTCTAGCGATAATTACTGCATTATATGGGTAATAATGCACGTTATATTGATAATAATATAAGTAATAAGTATATTTATTACAGTTCTATCGATAATAACTGCATAATATGGGTAATAATGCATGTTATATTGATGATAATAAAAGTAATACGTATATTTATTATAGTTCTAGCAATAATAACTGCATAATGTGGGTAATAATGCATGTTATATTGATAATAATATAAGTAATAAGTATAATTATTACAGTTCTAGCGATAATAACTGCATTATATGGGTAATAATGCACGTTATATTGCTAACAATATAAGTAATAAGTATAATTATTACAGTTCTAGCGATAATAACTGCATTATATGGGTAATAATGCATGTTATATTGATAATGATATAAGTAATAAGTATAATTATTACAGTTCTAGCGATAATAACTGCATTATATGGGTAATAATGCATGTTATATTGATGATAATGAAAGTAATACGTATATTTATTATAGTTCTTGCGATAATAACTGCATAATATGTGTAATAATGCATGTTATATTGATGATAATAAAAGTAATACGTATATTTATTATAGTTTTAGCGATAATAACTGCATTATATGGGTAATAATGCACGTTATATTGCTAATAGTATAAGTAATAAGTATAATTATTACAGTTCTAGCGATAATACCTCCATTATATGGGTAATAATGCATGTTATATTGATAATAATATAAGTAATAAGTATATTTATTACAGTTATATCGATAATAACTGCATAATATGGGTAATAATGCATGTTATATTGATGATAATAAAAGTAATACGTAAATTTATTATAGTTCTAGCAATAATAACTGCATAATATGGGTAATAATGCATGTTATATTGATAATAATATAAGAAATAAGTATAATTATTACAGTTCTAGCGATAATTACTGCATTATATGGGTAATAATGCACGTTATATTGATAATAATATAAGTAATAAGTATATTTATTACAGTTCTATCGATAATAACTGCATAATATGGGTAATAATGCATGTTATATTGATGATAATAAAAGTAATACGTATATTTATTATAGTTCTAGCAATAATAACTGCATAATGTGGGTAATAATGCATGTTATATTGATAATAATATAAGTAATAAGTATAATTATTACAGTTCTAGCGATAATAACTGCATTATATGGGTAATAATGCACGTTATATTGATAATAATCTAAGTAATAAGTATAATTATTAGAGTTCTAGCGATAATAACTGCATTATATGGGTAATAATGCACGTTATATTGCTAACAATATAAGTAATAAGTATAATTATTACAGTTCTAGCGATAATACCTCCATTATATGGGTAATAATGCATGTTATATTGATAATGATATAAGTAATAAGTATAATTATTACAGTTCTAGCGATAATAACTGCATAATATGGGTAATAATGCACGTTATATTGCTAATAATATAAGTAATGAGTACAATTATTACAGTTCTAGCGATAATAACTGCATAATATGGGTAATAATGCATGTTATATTGATAATATCGGGAGTAATAAGTATAATTATTATAGTTCCAGCGATAATAATAGTAAAATATGGCAAATAGTGCATGTTATATTGATAATAATAAAAGTAATAAATATATTTATTACAGTTCTATCGATAATAACTGCATAATATGGGTAATAATGCATGTTATATTGATGATAATAAAAGTAATACGTATATTTATTATAGTTCTAGCGATAATAACTGCATAATATGGGTAATAATGCATGTTATATTGATAATATCGGGAGTAATAAGTATAATTATTATAGTTCTAGCGATAATAATAGTAAAATATGGCAAATAGTGCATGTTATATTGATAATAATAAAAGTAATAAATATATTTATTACAGTTCTATCGATAATAACTGCATAATATGGGTAATAATGCATGTTATATTGATGATAATAAAAGTAATACGTATATTTATTATAGTTCTAGCGATAATAACTGCATAATATGGGTAATAATGCATGTTATATTGATAATAATCTAAGTAATAAGTATAATTATTAGAGTTCTAGCGATAATAACTGCATTATATGGGTAATAATGCATGTTATATTGATAATGATATAAGTAATAAGTATAATTATTACAGTTCTAGCGATAATAACTGCATAATATGGGCAATAATGCACGTTATATTGCTAATAATATAAGTAATGAGTACAATTATTACAGTTCTAGCGATAATAACTGCATAATATGGGTAATAATGCACGTTATATTGCTAATAATATAAGTAATAAGTATAATTATTACAGTTCTAGCGATAGTACCTCCATTATATGGGTAATAATGCATGTTATATTGATAATGATATAAGTAATAAGTATAATTATTGCAGTTCTAGCGATAATAACTGCATAATATGGGTAATAATGCACGTTATATTGCTAATAATATAAGTAATAAGTATAATTATTACAGTTCTAGCGATAATACCTCCATTATATGGGTAATAATGCATGTTATATTGATAATAATATAAGTAATAAGTATATTTATTACAGTTATATCGATAATAACTGCATAATATGGGTAATAATGCATGTTATATTGATGATAATAAAAGTAATACGTAAATTTATTATAGTTCTAGCAATAATAACTGCATAATATGGGTAATAATGCATGTTATATTGATAATAATATAAGAAATAAGTATAATTTTTACAGTTCTAGCAATAATTACTGCATTATATGGGTAATAATGCACGTTATATTGCTAGCAATATAAGTAATAAGTATAATTATTACAGTTCTAGCGATAATAACTGCATTATATGGGTAATAATGCATGTTATATTGCTAATAGTATTTAATAAGTATAATTATTACAGTTCTAGCGATAATACCTCCATTATATGGGTAATAATGCATGTTATATTGATAATGATATAGGTAATAAGTATAATTATTACAGTTCTAGCGATAATAACTGCATAATATGGGTAATAATGCACGTTATATTGCTAACAATATAAGTAATAAGTATAATTATTACAGTTCTAGCGATAATACTTCCATTATATGGGTAATAATGCATGTTATATTGATGATAATGAAAGTAATACGTATATTTATTATAGTTCTTGCGATAATAACTGCATAATATGGGTAATAATGCATGTTATATTGAGAATAATATAAGTAATAAGTATAATTATTACAGTTCTAGCGATAATAACTGCATAATACGGGTAATAATGCACGTTATGTTGCTAATAATATAAGTAATGAGTATAATTATTACAGTTCTAGCGATAATAACTGCATTATATGGGTAATAATGCATGTTATATTGATAATAATAAAAGTAATAAGTATATTTACTATCGTTCTATCGATAATAACTTCTTAATATGGATAATAATGCATGTTATATTGATGATAATGAAAGTAGTAAGTATATTTAATACAGTTCTAGCGATAATAACTGCATTATATGCGTAATAAGGCATGTTATATTGATAATATCGGGGGTAATAAGTATAATTATTATAGTTCTAGCGATAATAATAGTAAAATATGGCTAATAGTGCATGATATATTGATAATAGTAAAAGTAATAAGTATATTTATTACAGTTCTATCGATAATAACTGCATAATATGGGTAATAATGCATGTTATATTGATGATAATGAAAGTAATACGTATATTTATTATAGTTCTAGCGATAATAACTGCATAATATGGGTAACAATGCATGTTATATTGAGAATAATATAAGTAATAAGTATAATGATTACAGTTCTGGCGATAATAACTGCATTATATGGGTAATAATGCACGTTATATTGCTAATAGTATAAGTAATAAGTATAATTATTACAGTTCTAGCGATAATACCTCCATTATATGGGTAATAATGCATGTTCTATTGATAATAATATAAGTAATAAGTATATTTATTACAGTTATATCGATAATAACTGCATAATATGGGTAATAATGCATGTTATATTGATGATAATAAAAGTAATACGTATATTTATTATAGTTCTAGCAATAATAACTGCATAATATGGGTAATAATGCATGTTATATTGATAATAATATAAGTAATAAGTATAATTATTACAGTTCTAGCGATAATAACTGCATTATGTGGGTAACAATGCACGTTATATTGCTAATAATATAAGTAATGAGTACAATTATTACAGTTCTAGCGATAATAACTGCATTATATGGGTAATAATGCATGTTTTATTGATAATAATATAAGTAATAAGTATAATTATTACAGTTCTAGCGATAATAACTGCAGTACATGGGTAATAATGCATGTTTTATTGATAATAATATAAGTAATAAGTATAATTATTACAGTTCTAGCGATAATAACTGCATTATATGGGTAATAATGCATGTTATATTGCTAATAATATAAGTAATAAGTATAATTATTACTGTTCTAGCGATAATAACTGCATTATATGGGTAATAATGCATGTTATATTGATAATATCGGGAGTAATAAGTATAATTATTATAGTTCTAGCGATAATAACTGCATAATATGGGTAATAATGCACGTTATATTGCTAATAATATAAGTAATGAGTACAATTATTACAGTTCTAGCGATAATAACTGCATTATATGGGTAATAATGCATGTTTTATTGATAATAATATAAGTAATAAGTATAATTATTACAGTTCTAGCGATAATAACTGCATAATATGGGTAATAATGCACGTTATATTGCTAGTAATATAAGTAATGAGTACAATTATTACAGTTCTAGCGATAATAACTGCATTATATGGGTAATAATGCATGTTTTATTGATAATAATATAAGTAATAAGTATAATTATTATAGTTCTAGCGATAATAATAGTAAAAAATGGCAAATAGTGCATGTTATATTGATAATAATAAAAGTAATAAGTATATTTATTACAGTCCTATCGATAATAACTGCATAATATGGGTAATAATGCATGTTATATTGATGATAATAAAAGAAATACGTATATTTATTATAGTTCTAGCGATCATAATAGTAAAATATGGCAAATAGTGCATGTTATATTGCTAATAATATAAGTAATAAGTATAATTATTACAGTTCTAGCGATAATAACTGCATTATATGGGTAATAATGCATGTTATATTGATAACATCGGGAGTAATAAGTATAATTATTATAGTTCTAGCGATAATAATAGTAAAATATGGCAAATAGTGCATGTTATATTGATAATAATAAGAGTAATAAGTATACTTATTACAGTTCTATCGATAATAACTGCATAATATGGGTAATAATGCATGTTACAGTGATGATAATAAAAGTAATACGTATATTTATTATAGTTCTAGCGATAATAACTGCATAATATGGGTAATAATGCATGTTATATTCAGAATAATATAAGTAATAAGTATAATTATTACAGTTCTGGCGATAATAACGGCATTATATGGGTAATAATGCACGTTATATTGCTAATAGTATAAGTAATAAGTAAAATTATTACAGTTCTTGCGATAGTACCTCCATTATATGGGTAATAATGCATGTAATATTGATAATAATATAAGTAATAAGTATAATTATTACAGTTCTAGCGATAATAACTGCATTATGTGGGTAACAATGCACGTTATATTGCTAATAATATAAGTAATGAGTACAATTATTACAGTTCTAGCGATAATAACTGCATTATATGGGTAATAATGCATGTTTTATTGATAATAATATAAGTAATAAGTATAATTATTACAGTTCTAGCGATAATAACTGCATTACATGGGTAATAATGCCTGTTTTATTGATAATAATATAAGTAATGAGTATAATTATTACAGTTCTAGCGATAATAACTGCATCATATGGGTAATAATGCATGTTATATTGATAATATCGGGAGTAATAAGTATAATTATTATAGTTCTAGCGATAATAACTGCATAATATGGGTAATAATGCACATTATATTGCTAATAATATAAGTAATGAGTGCAATTATTACAGTTCTAGCGATAATAACTGCATTATATGGGTAATAATGCATGTTTTATTGATAATAATATAAGTAATAAGTATAATTATTACAGTTCTAGCGATAATAACTGCATAATATGGGTAATAATGCACGTTATATTGCTAGTAATATAAGTAATGAGTACAATTATTACAGTTCTAGCGATAATAACTGCATTATATGGGTAATAATGCATGTTTTATTGATAATAATATAAGTAATAAGTATAATAATTATAGTTCTAGCGATAATAATAGTAAAAAATGGCAAATAGTGCATGTTATATTGATAATAATAAAAGTAATAAGTATATTTATTACAGTCCTATCGATAATAACTGCATAATATGGGTAATAATGCATGTTATATTGATGATAATAAAAGTAATACGTATATTTATTATAGTTCTAGCGATAATGACTGCATAATATGGGTAATAATGCATGTTATATTGATAATAATATAAGTAATAAGTATAATTATTACAGTTCTAGCGATAATAACTGCATTATATGGGTAATAATGCACGTTATATTGCTAACAATATAAGTAATAAGTATAATTATTACAGTTCTAGCGATAATAACTGCATAATATGGGTAATAAAGCATGTTATATTGATAATAATATAAGTAATAAGTATAATTATTACAGTTCTAGCGATAATAACTGCATTATATGGGTAATAATGCATGTTATATTGATAATATTGTGAGTAATAAGTATATTTATTATAGTTCTAGCGATAATAACTGCAGAATATGGGTAATAATGCACGTTATATTGCTAACAATATAAGTAATAAGTATAATTATTACAGTTCTAGCGATCATAACTGCATTATATGGGTAATAAGGCATGTTATATTGATAATATCGGGGGTAATAAGTATAATTATTATAGTTCTAGCGATAATAATAGTAAAATATGGCTAATAGTGCATGATATATTGATAATAGTAAAAGTAATAAGTATATTTATTACAGTTCTATCGATAATAACTGCATAATATGGGTAATAATGCATGTTATATTGATGACAATGAAAGTAATACGTATATTTATTATAGTTCTAGCGATAATAACTGCATAATATGGGTAACAATGCATGTTATATTGAGAATAATATAAGTAATAAGTATAATGATTACAGTTCTGGCGATAATAACTGCATTATATGGGTAATAATGCACGTTATATTGCTAATAGTATAAGTAATAAGTATAATTATTACAGTTCTAGCGATAATACCTCCATTATATGGGTAATAATGCATGTTATATTGATAATAATATAAGTAATAAGTATATTTATTACAGTTATATCGATAATAACTGCATAATATGGGTAATAATGCATGTTATATTGATGATAATAAAAGTAATACGTATATTTATTCTAGTTCTAGCAATAATAACTGCATAATATGGGTAATAATGCATGTTATATTGATAATAATATAAGTAATAAGTATAATTATTACAGTTCTAGCGATAATTACTGCATTATATGGGTAATAATGCACGTTATATTGCTAGCAATATAAGTAATAAGTATAATTATTACAGTTCTAGCGATAATAACTGCATTATATGGGTAATAATGCATGTTATATTGATAATAATATAAGTAATAAGTATAATTATTACAGTTCTAGCGATAATAACTGCATTATATGGGCAATAATGCATGTTATATTGATAATATTGTGAGTAATAAGTATATTTATTATAGTTCTAGCGATAATAACTGCAGAATATGGGTAATAATGCACGTTATATTGCTAACAATATAAGTAATAAGTATAATTATTACAGTTCTAGCGATAATAACTGCATTATATGGGTAATAATGCATGTTATATTGATAATATTGGGAGTAATAAGTATATTTATTATAGTTCTAGCGATAATAACTGCAGAATATGGGTAATAATGCATGTTATATTGATAATAGTATAAGTAATAAGTATAATTATTACAATTCTAGCGATAATACCTCCATTATATGGGTAATAATGCATGTTATATTGATAATAATATAAGTAATAAGTATAATTATTACAGTTCTAGCGATAATAACTGCATAATACGGGTAATAATGCACGTTATATTGCTAATAATATAAGTAATGAGTATAATTATTACAGTTCTAGCGATAATAACTGCATTATATGGGTAATAATGCATGTTATATTGATAATAATAAAAGTAATAAGTATATTTATTATCGTTCTATCGATAATAACTTCTTAATATGGGTTATAATGCATGTTATATTGATGATAATGAAAGTAGTAAGTATATTTATTACAGTTCTAGCGATAATAACTGCATTATATGCTTTATAAGGCATGTTATATTGATAATATCGGGGGTAATAAGTATAATTATTATAGTTCTAGCGATAATAATAGTAAAATATGGCTAATAGTGCATAATATATTGCTAATAGTATAAGTAATAAGTATAATTATTACAGTTCTAGCGATAATACCTCCATTATATGGGTAATAATGCATGTTATATTGATAATAATATAAGTAATAAGTATATTTATTACAGTTATATCGATAATAACTGCATAATATGGGTAATAATGCATGTTATATTGATGATAATAAAAGTAATACGTAAATTTATTATAGTTCTAGCAATAATAACTGCATAATATGGGTAATAATGCATGTTATATTGATAATAATATAAGTAATAAGTATAATTATTACAGTTCTAGCGATAATACCTCCATTATATGGGTAATAATGCATGTTATATTGATAATGATATAAGTAATAAGTATAATTATTACAGTTCTAGCGATAATAACTGCATAATATGGGTAATAATGCACGTTATATTGCTAATAATATAAGTAATGAGTTCAATTATTACAGTTCTAGCGATAATAACTGCATAATATGGGTAATAATGCACGTTATATTGCTAATAATATAAGTAATACGTATAATTATTACAGTTCTAGCAATAATACCTCCATTATATGGGTAATAATGCATGTTATATTGATAATAATATAAGTCATAAGTATAATTATTACAGTTCTAGCGATAATAACTGCATTATATGGGTAATAATGCATGTTATATTGATAATATTGTGAGTAATAAGTATATTTATTATAGTTCTAGCGATAATAACTGCAGAATATGGGTAATAATTCACGTTATATTGCTAATAATGTAAGTAATAAGTATAATTATTACAGTTCTAGCGATAATAACTGCATAATACGGGTAATAATGTACGTTATAATGCTAATAATATAAGTAATAAGTATAATTATTAGAGTTCTAGCGATAATAACTGCATTATATGGGTAATAATGCACGTTATATTGCTAACAATATAAGTAATAAGTATAATTATTACAGTTCTAGCGATAATACCTCCATTATATGGGTAATAATGCATGTTATATTGATAATGACATAAGTAATAAGTATAATTATTATAGTTCTAGCGATAATAACTGCATAATATGGGTAATAATGCACGTTATATTGCTAATAATATAAGTAATGAGTACAATTATTACAGTTCTAGCGATAATAACTGCATAATATGGGTAATAATGCATGTTATATTGATAATATCGGGAGTAATAAGTATAATTATTATAGTTCTAGCGATAATAATAGTAAAATATGGCAAATAGTGCATGTTATATTGATAGTAATAAAAGTAATAAATATATTTATTACAGTTCTATCGATACTAACTGCATAATATGGGTAATAATGCATGTTATATTGATGATAATAAAAGTAATACGTATATTTATTAAAGTTCTAGCGATAATAACTGCATAATATGGGTAATAATGCATGTTATATTGATAATAATCTAAGTAATAAGTATAATTATTAGAGTTCTAGCGATAATAACTGCATTATATGGGTAATAATGCACGTTATATTGCTAACAATATAAGTAATAAGTATAATTATTACAGCTCTAGCGATAATAACTGCATAATATGGGTAATAATGCATGTTATATTGATAATAATATAAGTAATAAGTATAATTATTACAGTTCTAGCGATAATACCTCCATTATATGGGTAATAATGCATGTTATATTGATAATGATATAAGTAATAAGTATAATTATTACAGTTCTAGCGATAATAACTGCATAATATGGGTAATAATGCACGTTATATTGCTAATAATATAAGTAATTAGTACAATTATTACAGTTCTAGCGATAATAACTGCATAATATGGGTAATAATGCACGTTATATTGCTAATAATATAAGTAATAAGTATAATTATTACAGTTCTAGCAATAATACCTCCATTATATGGGTAATAATGCATGTTATATTGATAATAATATAAGTAATAAGTATAATTATTACAGTTCTAGCGATAATAACTGCATTATATGGGTAATAATGCATGTTATATTGATAATATTGGGAGTAATAAGTATATTTATTATAGTTCTAGCGATAATAACTGCAGAATATGGGTAATAATGCATGTTATATTGATAATAGTATAAGTAATAAGTATAATTATTACAGTTCTAGCGATAATAACTGCATAATATGGGTAATAATGCATGTTATATTGATGATAATAAAAGTAATACGTATTTTTATTATAGTTCTAGCGATAATAACTGCATAATATGGGTAATAATGCATGTTATATTGATATCAATATAAGTAATAAGTATAATTATTACAGTTCTAGCGATAATAACTGCACTATATGGCTAATAATGCACGTTATATTGCTAACAATATAAGTAATAAGTATAATTATTACAGTTCTAGCGATAATAATAGTAAAATATGGCTAATAGTGCATGATATATTGATAATAGTAAAAGTAATAAGTATATTTATTACAGTTCTGTCGATAATAACTGCATAATATGGGTAATAATGCATGTTATATTGATGATAATAAAGGTAATACGTATATTTATTATAGTTCTAGCGATAATAACTGCAGAATATGGGTAATAATGCATGTTATATTGATAATAGTATAAGTAATAAGTATAATTATTACAATTCTAGCGATAATACCTCCATTATATGGGTAATAATGCATGTTATATTGATAATAATATAAGTAATAAGTATAATTATTACAGTTCTAGCGATAATAACTGCATTATATGGGTAATAATGCACGTTATATTGCTAACAATATAAGTAATAAGTATAATTATTACAGCTCTAGCGATAATAACTGCATAATATGGGTAATAATGCATGTTATATTGATAATAATATAAGTAATAAGTACAATTATTACAGTTCTAGCGATAATACCTCCATTATATGGGTAATAATGCATGTTATATTGATAATGATATAAGTAATAAGTATAATTATTACAGTTCTAGCGATAATAACTGCATAATATGGGCAATAATGCACGTTATATTGCTAATAATATAAGTAATGAGTACAATTATTACAGTTCTAGCGATAATAACTGCATTATATGGGTAATAATGCACGTTATATTGCTAACAATATAAGTAATAAGTATAATTATTACAGCTCTAGCGATAATAACTGCATAATATGGGTAATAATGCATGTTATATTGATAATAATATAAGTAATAAGTACAATTATTACAGTTCTAGCGATAATACCTCCATTATATGGGTAATAATGCATGTTATATTGATAATGATATAAGTAATAAGTATAATTATTACAGTTCTAGCGATAATAACTGCATTATATGGGTAATAATGCATGTTATATTGATAATATTGGGAGTAATAAGTATATTTATTATAGTTCTAGCGATAATAACTGCATTATATGGGTAATAATGCATGTTATATTGATAATATTGTGAGTAATAAGTATATTTATTATAGTTCTAGCGATAATAACTGCAGAATATGGGTAATAATGCACGTTATATTGCTAACAATATAAGTAATAAGTATAATTATTACAGTTCTAGCGATAATAACTGCATTATATGGGTAATAATGCATGTTAAATTGATAATATTGGGAGTAATAAGTATATTTATTATAGTTCTAGCGATAATAACTGCAGAATATGGGTAATAATGCATGTTATATTGATAATAATATAAGTAATAAGTACAATTATTACAGTTCTAGCGATAATACCTCCATTATATGGGTAATAATGCATGTTATATTGATAATGATATAAGTAATAAGTATAATTATTACAGTTCTAGCGATAATAACTGCATTATATGGGTAATAATGCACGTTATATTGCTAACAATATAAGTAATAAGTATAATTATTACAGCTCTAGCGATAATAACTGCATAATATGGGTAATAATGCATGTTATATTGATAATAATATAAGTAATAAGTACAATTATTACAGTTCTAGCGATAATACCTCCATTATATGGGTAATAATGCATGTTATATTGATAATGATATAAGTAATAAGTATAATTATTACAGTTCTAGCGATAATAACTGCATAATATGGGCAATAATGCACGTTATATTGCTAATAATATAAGTAATGAGTACAATTATTACAGTTCTAGCGATAATAACTGCATAATATGGGTAATAATGCACGTTATATTGCTAATAATATAAGTAATAAGTATAATTATTACAGTTCTAGCGATAATACCTCCATTATATGGGTAATAATGCATGTTATATTGATAATAATATAAGTAATAAGTATATTTATTACAGTTATATCGATAATAACTGCATAATATGGGTAATAATGCATGTTATATTGATGATAATAAAAGTAATACGTAAATTTATTATAGTTCTAGCAATAATAACTGCATAATATGGGTAATAATGCATGTTATATTGATAATAATATAAGAAATAAGTATAATTTTTACAGTTCTAGCAATAATTACTGCATTATATGGGTAATAATGCACGTTATATTGCTAGCAATATAAGTAATAAGTATAATTATTACAGTTCTAGCGATAATAACTGCATTATATGGGTAATAATGCATGTTATATTGCTAATAGTATTTAATAAGTATAATTATTACAGTTCTAGCGATAATACCTCCATTATATGGGTAATAATGCATGTTATATTGATAATGATATAGGTAATAAGTATAATTATTACAGTTCTAGCGATAATAACTGCATAATATGGGTAATAATGCACGTTATATTGCTAACAATATAAGTAATAAGTATAATTATTACAGTTCTAGCGATAATACTTCCATTATATGGGTAATAATGCATGTTATATTGATGATAATGAAAGTAATACGTATATTTATTATAGTTCTTGCGATAATAACTGCATAATATGGGTAATAATGCATGTTATATTGAGAATAATATAAGTAATAAGTATAATTATTACAGTTCTAGCGATAATAACTGCATAATACGGGTAATAATGCACGTTATGTTGCTAATAATATAAGTAATGAGTATAATTATTACAGTTCTAGCGATAATAACTGCATTATATGGGTAATAATGCATGTTATATTGATAATAATAAAAGTAATAAGTATATTTACTATCGTTCTATCGATAATAACTTCTTAATATGGATAATAATGCATGTTATATTGATGATAATGAAAGTAGTAAGTATATTTAATACAGTTCTAGCGATAATAACTGCATTATATGCGTAATAAGGCATGTTATATTGATAATATCGGGGGTAATAAGTATAATTATTATAGTTCTAGCGATAATAATAGTAAAATATGGCTAATAGTGCATGATATATTGATAATAGTAAAAGTAATAAGTATATTTATTACAGTTCTATCGATAATAACTGCATAATATGGGTAATAATGCATGTTATATTGATGATAATGAAAGTAATACGTAAATTTATTATAGTTCTAGCAATAATAACTGCATAATATGGGTAATAATGCACGTTATATTGCTAACAATATAAGTAATAAGTATAATTATTACAGTTCTAGCGATAATACTTCCATTATATGGGTAATAATGCATGTTATATTGATGATAATGAAAGTAATACGTATATTTATTATAGTTCTTGCGATAATAACTGCATAATATGGGTAATAATGCATGTTATATTGAGAATAATATAAGTAATAAGTATAATTATTACAGTTCTAGCGATAATAACTGCATTATATGGGTAATAATGCACGTTATATTGCTAACAATATAAGTAATAAGTATAATTATTACAGTTCTAGCGATAATAACTGCATTATATGGGTAATAATGCATGTTATATTGATAATAATAAAAGTAATAAGTATATTTATTATCGTTCTATCGATAATAACTTCTTAATATGGGTTATAATGCATGTTATATTGATGATAATGAAAGTAGTAAGTATATTTATTACAGTTCTAGCGATAATAACTGCATTATATGCTTTATAAGGCATGTTATATTGATAATATCGGGGGTAATAAGTATAATTATTATAGTTCTAGCGATAATAATAGTAAAATATGGCTAATAGTGCATAATATATTGCTAATAGTATAAGTAATAAGTATAATTATTACAGTTCTAGCGATAATACCTCCATTATATGGGTAATAATGCATGTTATATTGATAATAATATAAGTAATAAGTATATTTATTACAGTTATATCGATAATAACTGCATAATATGGGTAATAATGCATGTTATATTGATGATAATAAAAGTAATACGTAAATTTATTATAGTTCTAGCAATAATAACTGCATAATATGGGTAATAATGCATGTTATATTGATAATAATATAAGTAATAAGTATAATTATTACAGTTCTAGCGATAATACCTCCATTATATGGGTAATAATGCATGTTATATTGATAATGATATAAGTAATAAGTATAATTATTACAGTTCTAGCGATAATAACTGCATAATATGGGTAATAATGCACGTTATATTGCTAATAATATAAGTAATGAGTACAATTATTACAGTTCTAGCGATAATAACTGCATAATATGGGTAATAATGCACGTTATATTGCTAATAATATAAGTAATACGTATAATTATTACAGTTCTAGCAATAATACCTCCATTATATGGGTAATAATGCATGTTATATTGATAATAATATTAGTAATAAGTATAATTATTACAGTTCTAGCGATAATAACTGCATTATATGGGTAATAATGCATGTTATATTGATAATATTGTGAGTAATAAGTATATTTATTATAGTTCTAGCGATAATAACTGCAGAATATGGGTAATAATTCACGTTATATTGCTAATAATGTAAGTAATAAGTATAATTATTACAGTTCTAGCGATAATAACTGCATAATACGGGTAATAATGTACGTTATAATGCTAATAATATAAGTAATAAGTATAATTATTAGAGTTCTAGCGATAATAACTGCATTATATGGGTAATAATGCACGTTATATTGCTAACAATATAAGTAATAAGTATAATTATTACAGTTCTAGCGATAATACCTCCATTATATGGGTAATAATGCATGTTATATTGATAATGACATAAGTAATAAGTATAATTATTATAGTTCTAGCGATAATAACTGCATAATATGGGTAATAATGCACGTTATATTGCTAATAATATAAGTAATGAGTACAAGTATTACAGTTCTAGCGATAATAACTGCATAATATGGGTAATAATGCATGTTATATTGATAATATCGGGAGTAATAAGTATAATTATTATAGTTCTAGCGATAATAATAGTAAAATATGGCAAATAGTGCATGTTATATTGATAATAATAAAAGTAATAAATATATTTATTACAGTTCTATCGATACTAACTGCATAATATGGGTAATAATGCATGTTATATTGATGATAATAAAAGTAATAAGTATAATTATTATAGTTCTAGCGATAATAACTGCATTATATGGGTAATAATTCACGTTATATTGCTAACAATATAAGTAATAAGTATAATTATTACAGCTCTAGCGATAATAACTGCATAATATGGGTAATAATGCATGTTATATTGATAATAATATAAGTAATAAGTATAATTATTACAGTTCTAGCGATAATACCTCCATTATATGGGTAATAATGCATGTTATATTGATAATGATATAAGTAATAAGTATAATTATTACAGTTCTAGCGATAATAACTGCATAATATGGGTAATAATGCACGTTATATTGCTAATAATATAAGTAATAAGTATAATTATTACAGTTCTAGCGATAATAACTGCATTATATGGGTAATAATGCATGTTATATTGATAATAATATAAGTAATAAGTATAATTATTACAGTTCTAGCGATAATAACTGCATTATATGGGTAATAATGCATGTTATATTGATAATATTGTGAGTAATAAGTATATTTATTATAGTTCTAGCGATAATAACTGCAGAATATGGGTAATAATGCACGTTATATTGCTAACAATATAAGTAATAAGTATAATTATTACAGTTCTAGCGATAATAACTGCATTATATGGGTAATAATGCATGTTATATTGATAATATTGGGAGTAATAAGTATATTTATTATAGTTCTAGCGATAATAACTGCATAATATGGGTAATAATGCATGTTATATTGATATCAATATAAGTAATAAGTATAATTATTACAGTTCTAGCGATAATAACTGCACTATATGGCTAATAATGCACGTTATATTGCTAACAATATAAGTAATAAGTATAATTATTACAGTTCTAGCGATAATAATAGTAAAATATGGCTAATAGTGCATGATATATTGATAATAGTAAAAGTAATAAGTATATTTATTACAGTTCTATCGATAATAACTGCATAATATGGGTAATGATGCATGTTATATTGATGATAATGAAAGTAATACGTATATTTATTATAGTTCTAGCGATAATAACTGCATAATATGGGTAACAATGCATGTTATATTGAGAATAATATAAGTAATAAGTATAATGATTACAGTTCTGGCGATAATAACTGCATTATATGGGTAATAATGCACGTTATATTGCTAGCAATATAAGTAATAAGTATAATTATTACAGTTCTAGCGATAATAACTGCATTATATGGGTAATAATGCATGTTATATTGATAATAATATAAGTAATAAGTATAATTATTACAGTTCTAGCGATAATAACTGCATTATATGGGTAATAATGCATGTTATATTGATAATATTGTGAGTAATAAGTATATTTATTATAGTTCTAGCGATAATAACTGCAGAATATGGGTAATAATGCACGTTATATTGCTAACAATATAAGTAATAAGTATAATTATTACAGTTCTAGCGATAATAACTGCATTATATGGGTAATAATGCATGTTATATTGATAATATTGGGAGTAATAAGTATATTTATTATAGTTCTAGCGATAATAACTGCAGAATATGGGTAATAATGCATGTTATATTGATAATAGTATAAGTAATAAGTATAATTATTACAATTCTAGCGATAATACCTCCATTATATGGGTAATAATGCATGTTATATTGATAATAATATAAGTAATAAGTATAATTATTACAGTTCTAGCGATAATAACTGCATAATACGGGTAATAATGCACGTTATATTGCTAATAATATAAGTAATGAGTATAATTATTACAGTTCTAGCGATAATAACTGCATTATATGGGTAATAATGCATGTTATATTGATAATAATAAAAGTAATAAGTATATTTATTATCGTTCTATCGATAATAACTTCTTAATATGGGTTATAATGCATGTTATATTGATGATAATGAAAGTAGTAAGTATATTTATTACAGTTATATCGATAATAACTGCATAATATGGGTAATAATGCATGTTATATTGATGATAATAAAAGTAATACGTAAATTTATTATAGTTCTAGCAATAATAACTGCATAATATGGGTAATAATGCATGTTATATTGATAATAATATAAGAAATAAGTATAATTATTACAGTTCTAGCGATAATTACTGCATTATATGGGTAATAATGCACGTTATATTGATAATAATATAAGTAATAAGTATATTTATTACAGTTCTATCGATAATAACTACATAATATGGGTAATAATGCATGTTATATTGATGATAATAAAAGTAATACGTATATTTATTATAGTTCTAGCAATAATAACTGCATAATGTGGGTAATAATGCATGGTATATTGATAATAATATAAGTAATAAGTATAATTATTACAGTTCTAGCGATAATAACTGCATTATATGGGTAATAATGCACGTTATATTGCTAACAATATAAGTAATAAGTATAATTATTACAGTTCTAGCGATAATAACTGCATTATATGGGTAATAATGCATGTTATATTGATAATGATATAAGTAATAAGTATAATTATTACAGTTCTAGCGATAATAACTGCATTATATGGGTAATAATGCATGTTATATTGATGATAATGAAAGTAATACGTATATTTATTATAGTTCTTGCGATAATAACTGCATAATATGTGTAATAATGCATGTTATATTGATGATAATAAAAGTAATACGTATATTTATTATAGTTTTAGCGATAATAACTGCATTATATGGGTAATAATGCACGTTATATTGCTAATAGTATAAGTAATAAGTATAATTATTACAGTTCTAGCGATAATACCTCCATTATATGGGTAATAATGCATGTTATATTGATAATAATATAAGTAATAAGTATATTTATTACAGTTATATCGATAATAACTGCATAATATGGGTAATAATGCATGTTATATTGATGATAATAAAAGTAATACGTAAATTTATTATAGTTCTAGCAATAATAACTGCATAATATGGGTAATAATGCATGTTATATTGATAATAATATAAGAAATAAGTATAATTATTACAGTTCTAGCGATAATTACTGCATTATATGGGTAATAATGCACGTTATATTGATAATAATATAAGTAATAAGTATATTTATTACAGTCCTATCGATAATAACTGCATAATATGGGTAATAATGCATGTTATATTGATGATAATAAAAGTAATACGTATATTTATTATAGTTCTAGCAATAATAACTGCATAATGTGGGTAATAATGCATGTTATATTGATAATAATATAAGTAATAAGTATAATTATTACAGTTCTAGCGATAATAACTGCATTATATGGGTAATAATGCACGTTATATTGATAATAATCTAAGTAATAAGTATAATTATTAGAGTTCTAGCGATAATAACTGCATTATATGGGTAATAATGCACGTTATATTGCTAACAATATAAGTAATAAGTATAATTATTACAGTTCTAGCGATAATACCTCCATTATATGGGTAATAATGCATGTTATATTGATAATGATATAAGTAATAAGTATAATTATTACAGTTCTAGCGATAATAACTGCATAATATGGGTAATAATGCACGTTATATTGCTAATAATATAAGTAATAAGTATATTTATTACAGTCCTATCGATAATAACTGCATAATATGGGTAATAATGCATGTTATATTGATGATAATAAAAGTAATACGTATATTTATTATAGTTCCAGCAATAATAACTGCATAATGTGGGTAATAATGCATGTTATATTGATAATAATATAAGTAATAAGTATAATTATTACAGTTCTAGCGATAATAACTGCATTATATGGGTAATAATGCACGTTATATTGATAATAATCTAAGTAATAAGTATAATTATTACAGTTCTAGCGATAATAACTGCATAATACGGGTAATAATGCACGTTATATTGCTAATAATATAAGTAATGAGTATAATTATTACAGTTCTAGCGATAATAACTGCATTATATGGGTAATAATGCACGTTATATTGATAATAATCTAAGTAATAAGTATAATTATTACAGTTCTAGCGATAATAACTGCATAATACGGGTAATAATGCACGTTATATTGCTAATAATATAAGTAATGAGTATAATTATTACAGTTCTAGCGATAATAACTGCATAATATGGGTAATAATGCACGTTATATTGCTAATAATATAAGTAATAAGTATAATTATTACAGTTCTAGCGATAATACCTCCATTATATGGGTAATAATGCATGTTATATTGATAATGATATAAGTAATAAGTATAATTATTACAGTTCTAGCGATAATAACTGCATAATATGGGTAATAATGCACGTTATATTGCTAATAATATAAGTAATAAGTATATTTATTACAGTCCTATCGATAATAACTGCATAATATGGGTAATAATGCATGTTATATTGATGATAATAAAAGTAATACGTATATTTATTATAGTTCTAGCAATAATAACTGCATAATGTGGGTAATAATGCATGTTATATTGATAATAATATAAGTAATAAGTATAATTATTACAGTTCTAGCGATAATAACTGCATTATATGGGTAATAATGCACGTTATATTGATAATAATCTAAGTAATAAGTATAATTATTACAGTTCTAGCGATAATAACTGCATAATACGGGTAATAATGCACGTTATATTGCTAATAATATAAGTAATGAGTATAATTATTACAGTTCTAGCGATAATAACTGCATTATATGGGTAATAATGCACGTTATATTGATAATAATCTAAGTAATAAGTATAATTATTACAGTTCTAGCGATAATAACTGCATAATACGGGTAATAATGCACGTTATATTGATAATAATCTAAGTAATAAGTATAATTATTACAGTTCTAGCGATAATAACTGCATAATACGGGTAATAATGCACGTTATATTGCTAATAATATAAGTAATGAGTATAATTATTACAGTTCTAGCGATAATAACTGCATTATATGGGTAATAATGCATGTTATATTGATAATAATAAAAGTAATAAGTATATTTATTATCGTTCTATCGATAATAACTTCTTAATATGGGTTATAATGCATGTTATATTGATGATAATGAAAGTAGTAAGTATATTTATTACAGTTATATCGATAATAACTGCATAATATGGGTAATAATGCATGTTATATTGATGATAATAAAAGTAATACGTAAATTTATTATAGTTCTAGCAATAATAACTGCATAATATGGGTAATAATGCATGTTATATTGATAATAATATAAGAAATAAGTATAATTATTACAGTTCTAGCGATAATTACTGCATTATATGGGTAATAATGCACGTTATATTGATAATAATATAAGTAATAAGTATATTTATTACAGTTCTATCGATAATAACTGCATAATATGGGTAATAATGCATGTTATATTGATGATAATAAAAGTAATACGTATATTTATTATAGTTCTAGCAATAATAACTGCATAATGTGGGTAATAATGCATGGTATATTGATAATAATATAAGTAATAAGTATAATTATTACAGTTCTAGCGATAATAACTGCATTATATGGGTAATAATGCACGTTATATTGCTAACAATATAAGTAATAAGTATAATTATTACAGTTCTAGCGATAATAACTGCATTATATGGGTAATAATGCATGTTATATTGATAATGATATAAGTAATAAGTATAATTATTACAGTTCTAGCGATAATAACTGCATTATATGGGTAATAATGCATGTTATATTGATGATAATGAAAGTAATACGTATATTTATTATAGTTCTTGCGATAATAACTGCATAATATGTGTAATAATGCATGTTATATTGATGATAATAAAAGTAATACGTATATTTATTATAGTTTTAGCGATAATAACTGCATTATATGGGTAATAATGCACGTTATATTGCTAATAGTATAAGTAATAAGTATAATTATTACAGTTCTAGCGATAATACCTCCATTATATGGGTAATAATGCATGTTATATTGATAATAATATAAGTAATAAGTATATTTATTACAGTTATATCGATAATAACTGCATAATATGGGTAATAATGCATGTTATATTG
The DNA here is from genome assembly GCA_963576845.1 of Megachile leachella. Lineage (NCBI taxonomy): Eukaryota > Metazoa > Arthropoda > Insecta > Hymenoptera > Megachilidae > Megachile > Megachile leachella. The sequence goes on from CAUYWW010000068.1 coordinate 769,512, forward strand.
ATGATAATAAAGTAATACGTAAATTTATTATAGTTCTAGCAATAATAACTGCATAATATGGGTAATAATGCATGTTATATTGATAATAATATAAGAAATAAGTATAATTATTACAGTTCTAGCGATAATTACTGCATTATATGGGTAATAATGCACGTTATATTGATAATAATATAAGTAATAAGTATATTTATTACAGTCCTATCGATAATAACTGCATAATATGGGTAATAATGCATGTTATATTGATGATAATAAAAGTAATACGTATATTTATTATAGTTCTAGCAATAATAACTGCATAATGTGGGTAATAATGCATGTTATATTGATAATAATATAAGTAATAAGTATAATTATTACAGTTCTAGCGATAATAACTGCATTATATGGGTAATAATGCACGTTATATTGATAATAATCTAAGTAATAAGTATAATTATTAGAGTTCTAGCGATAATAACTGCATTATATGGGTAATAATGCACGTTATATTGCTAACAATATAAGTAATAAGTATAATTATTACAGTTCTAGCGATAATACCTCCATTATATGGGTAATAATGCATGTTATATTGATAATGATATAAGTAATAAGTATAATTATTACAGTTCTAGCGATAATAACTGCATAATATGGGTAATAATGCACGTTATATTGCTAATAATATAAGTAATGAGTACAATTATTACAGTTCTAGCGATAATAACTGCATAATATGGGTAATAATGCACGTTATATTGCTAATAATATAAGTAATACGTATAATTATTACAGTTCTAGCAATAATACCTCCATTATATGGGTAATAATGCATGTTATATTGATAATAATATTAGTAATAAGTATAATTATTACAGTTCTAGCGATAATAACTGCATTATATGGGTAATAATGCATGTTATATTGATAATATTGTGAGTAATAAGTATATTTATTATAGTTCTAGCGATAATAACTGCAGAATATGGGTAATAATTCACGTTATATTGCTAATAATGTAAGTAATAAGTATAATTATTACAGTTCTAGCGATAATAACTGCATAATACGGGTAATAATGTACGTTATAATGCTAATAATATAAGTAATAAGTATAATTATTAGAGTTCTAGCGATAATAACTGCATTATATGGGTAATAATGCACGTTATATTGCTAACAATATAAGTAATAAGTATAATTATTACAGTTCTAGCGATAATACCTCCATTATATGGGTAATAATGCATGTTATATTGATAATGACATAAGTAATAAGTATAATTATTATAGTTCTAGCGATAATAACTGCATAATATGGGTAATAATGCACGTTATATTGCTAATAATATAAGTAATGAGTACAAGTATTACAGTTCTAGCGATAATAACTGCATAATATGGGTAATAATGCATGTTATATTGATAATATCGGGAGTAATAAGTATAATTATTATAGTTCTAGCGATAATAATAGTAAAATATGGCAAATAGTGCATGTTATATTGATAATAATAAAAGTAATAAATATATTTATTACAGTTCTATCGATACTAACTGCATAATATGGGTAATAATGCATGTTATATTGATGATAATAAAAGTAATAAGTATAATTATTATAGTTCTAGCGATAATAACTGCATTATATGGGTAATAATTCACGTTATATTGCTAACAATATAAGTAATAAGTATAATTATTACAGCTCTAGCGATAATAACTGCATAATATGGGTAATAATGCATGTTATATTGATAATAATATAAGTAATAAGTATAATTATTACAGTTCTAGCGATAATACCTCCATTATATGGGTAATAATGCATGTTATATTGATAATGATATAAGTAATAAGTATAATTATTACAGTTCTAGCGATAATAACTGCATAATATGGGTAATAATGCACGTTATATTGCTAATAATATAAGTAATAAGTATAATTATTACAGTTCTAGCGATAATAACTGCATTATATGGGTAATAATGCATGTTATATTGATAATAATATAAGTAATAAGTATAATTATTACAGTTCTAGCGATAATAACTGCATTATATGGGTAATAATGCATGTTATATTGATAATATTGTGAGTAATAAGTATATTTATTATAGTTCTAGCGATAATAACTGCAGAATATGGGTAATAATGCACGTTATATTGCTAACAATATAAGTAATAAGTATAATTATTACAGTTCTAGCGATAATAACTGCATTATATGGGTAATAATGCATGTTATATTGATAATATTGGGAGTAATAAGTATATTTATTATAGTTCTAGCGATAATAACTGCATAATATGGGTAATAATGCATGTTATATTGATATCAATATAAGTAATAAGTATAATTATTACAGTTCTAGCGATAATAACTGCACTATATGGCTAATAATGCACGTTATATTGCTAACAATATAAGTAATAAGTATAATTATTACAGTTCTAGCGATAATAATAGTAAAATATGGCTAATAGTGCATGATATATTGATAATAGTAAAAGTAATAAGTATATTTATTACAGTTCTATCGATAATAACTGCATAATATGGGTAATGATGCATGTTATATTGATGATAATGAAAGTAATACGTATATTTATTATAGTTCTAGCGATAATAACTGCATAATATGGGTAACAATGCATGTTATATTGAGAATAATATAAGTAATAAGTATAATGATTACAGTTCTGGCGATAATAACTGCATTATATGGGTAATAATGCACGTTATATTGCTAGCAATATAAGTAATAAGTATAATTATTACAGTTCTAGCGATAATAACTGCATTATATGGGTAATAATGCATGTTATATTGATAATAATATAAGTAATAAGTATAATTATTACAGTTCTAGCGATAATAACTGCATTATATGGGTAATAATGCATGTTATATTGATAATATTGTGAGTAATAAGTATATTTATTATAGTTCTAGCGATAATAACTGCAGAATATGGGTAATAATGCACGTTATATTGCTAACAATATAAGTAATAAGTATAATTATTACAGTTCTAGCGATAATAACTGCATTATATGGGTAATAATGCATGTTATATTGATAATATTGGGAGTAATAAGTATATTTATTATAGTTCTAGCGATAATAACTGCAGAATATGGGTAATAATGCATGTTATATTGATAATAGTATAAGTAATAAGTATAATTATTACAATTCTAGCGATAATACCTCCATTATATGGGTAATAATGCATGTTATATTGATAATAATATAAGTAATAAGTATAATTATTACAGTTCTAGCGATAATAACTGCATAATACGGGTAATAATGCACGTTATATTGCTAATAATATAAGTAATGAGTATAATTATTACAGTTCTAGCGATAATAACTGCATTATATGGGTAATAATGCATGTTATATTGATAATAATAAAAGTAATAAGTATATTTATTATCGTTCTATCGATAATAACTTCTTAATATGGGTTATAATGCATGTTATATTGATGATAATAAAAGTAATACGTAAATTTATTATAGTTCTAGCAATAATAACTGCATAATATGGGTAATAATGCATGTTATATTGATAATAATATAAGAAATAAGTATAATTATTACAGTTCTAGCGATAATTACTGCATTATATGGGTAATAATGCACGTTATATTGATAATAATATAAGTAATAAGTATATTTATTACAGTTCTATCGATAATAACTACATAATATGGGTAATAATGCATGTTATATTGATGATAATAAAAGTAATACGTATATTTATTATAGTTCTAGCAATAATAACTGCATAATGTGGGTAATAATGCATGGTATATTGATAATAATATAAGTAATAAGTATAATTATTACAGTTCTAGCGATAATAACTGCATTATATGGGTAATAATGCACGTTATATTGCTAACAATATAAGTAATAAGTATAATTATTACAGTTCTAGCGATAATAACTGCATTATATGGGTAATAATGCATGTTATATTGATAATGATATAAGTAATAAGTATAATTATTACAGTTCTAGCGATAATAACTGCATTATATGGGTAATAATGCATGTTATATTGATGATAATGAAAGTAATACGTATATTTATTATAGTTCTTGCGATAATAACTGCATAATATGTGTAATAATGCATGTTATATTGATGATAATAAAAGTAATACGTATATTTATTATAGTTTTAGCGATAATAACTGCATTATATGGGTAATAATGCACGTTATATTGCTAATAGTATAAGTAATAAGTATAATTATTACAGTTCTAGCGATAATACCTCCATTATATGGGTAATAATGCATGTTATATTGATAATAATATAAGTAATAAGTATATTTATTACAGTTATATCGATAATAACTGCATAATATGGGTAATAATGCATGTTATATTGATGATAATAAAAGTAATACGTAAATTTATTATAGTTCTAGCAATAATAACTGCATAATATGGGTAATAATGCATGTTATATTGATAATAATATAAGAAATAAGTATAATTATTACAGTTCTAGCGATAATTACTGCATTATATGGGTAATAATGCACGTTATATTGATAATAATATAAGTAATAAGTATATTTATTACAGTCCTATCGATAATAACTGCATAATATGGGTAATAATGCATGTTATATTGATGATAATAAAAGTAATACGTATATTTATTATAGTTCTAGCAATAATAACTGCATAATGTGGGTAATAATGCATGTTATATTGATAATAATATAAGTAATAAGTATAATTATTACAGTTCTAGCGATAATAACTGCATTATATGGGTAATAATGCACGTTATATTGATAATAATCTAAGTAATAAGTATAATTATTAGAGTTCTAGCGATAATAACTGCATTATATGGGTAATAATGCACGTTATATTGCTAACAATATAAGTAATAAGTATAATTATTACAGTTCTAGCGATAATACCTCCATTATATGGGTAATAATGCATGTTATATTGATAATGATATAAGTAATAAGTATAATTATTACAGTTCTAGCGATAATAACTGCATAATATGGGTAATAATGCACGTTATATTGCTAATAATATAAGTAATAAGTATATTTATTACAGTCCTATCGATAATAACTGCATAATATGGGTAATAATGCATGTTATATTGATGATAATAAAAGTAATACGTATATTTATTATAGTTCTAGCAATAATAACTGCATAATGTGGGTAATAATGCATGTTATATTGATAATAATATAAGTAATAAGTATAATTATTACAGTTCTAGCGATAATAACTGCATTATATGGGTAATAATGCACGTTATATTGATAATAATCTAAGTAATAAGTATAATTATTACAGTTCTAGCGATAATAACTGCATAATACGGGTAATAATGCACGTTATATTGCTAATAATATAAGTAATGAGTATAATTATTACAGTTCTAGCGATAATAACTGCATTATATGGGTAATAATGCATGTTATATTGATGATAATGAAAGTAATACGTATATTTATTATAGTTCTTGCGATAATAACTGCATAATATGTGTAATAATGCATGTTATATTGATGATAATAAAAGTAATACGTATATTTATTATAGTTTTAGCGATAATAACTGCATTATATGGGTAATAATGCACGTTATATTGCTAATAGTATAAGTAATAAGTATAATTATTACAGTTCTAGCGATAATACCTCCATTATATGGGTAATAATGCATGTTATATTGATAATAATATAAGTAATAAGTATATTTATTACAGTTATATCGATAATAACTGCATAATATGGGTAATAATGCATGTTATATTGATGATAATAAAAGTAATACGTAAATTTATTATAGTTCTAGCAATAATAACTGCATAATATGGGTAATAATGCATGTTATATTGATAATAATATAAGAAATAAGTATAATTATTACAGTTCTAGCGATAATTACTGCATTATATGGGTAATAATGCACGTTATATTGATAATAATATAAGTAATAAGTATATTTATTACAGTCCTATCGATAATAACTGCATAATATGGGTAATAATGCATGTTATATTGATGATAATAAAAGTAATACGTATATTTATTATAGTTCTAGCAATAATAACTGCATAATGTGGGTAATAATGCATGTTATATTGATAATAATATAAGTAATAAGTATAATTATTACAGTTCTAGCGATAATAACTGCATTATATGGGTAATAATGCACGTTATATTGATAATAATCTAAGTAATAAGTATAATTATTAGAGTTCTAGCGATAATAACTGCATTATATGGGTAATAATGCACGTTATATTGCTAACAATATAAGTAATAAGTATAATTATTACAGTTCTAGCGATAATACCTCCATTATATGGGTAATAATGCATGTTATATTGATAATGATATAAGTAATAAGTATAATTATTACAGTTCTAGCGATAATAACTGCATAATATGGGTAATAATGCACGTTATATTGCTAATAATATAAGTAATGAGTACAATTATTACAGTTCTAGCGATAATAACTGCATAATATGGGTAATAATGCATGTTATATTGATAATATCGGGAGTAATAAGTATAATTATTATAGTTCTAGCGATAATAATAGTAAAATATGGCAAATAGTGCATGTTATATTGATAATAATAAAAGTAATAAATATATTTATTACAGTTCTATCGATAATAACTGCATAATATGGGTAATAATGCATGTTATATTGATGATAATAAAAGTAATACGTATATTTATTATAGTTCTAGCGATAATAACTGCATAATATGGGTAATAATGCATGTTATATTGATAATAATCTAAGTAATAAGTATAATTATTAGAGTTCTAGCGATAATAACTGCATTATATGGGTAATAATGCACGTTATATTGCTAACAATATAAGTAATAAGTATAATTATTACAGCTCTAGCGATAATAACTGCATAATATGGGTAATAATGCATGTTATATTGATAATAATATAAGTAATAAGTACAATTATTACAGTTCTAGCGATAATACCTCCATTATATGGGTAATAATGCATGTTATATTGATAATGATATAAGTAATAAGTATAATTATTACAGTTCTAGCGATAATAACTGCATAATACGGGTAATAATGCACGTTATATTGCTAATAATATAAGTAATGAGTATAATTATTACAGTTCTAGCGATAATAACTGCATTATATGGGTAATAATGCATGTTATATTGATGATAATGAAAGTAATACGTATATTTATTATAGTTCTTGCGATAATAACTGCATAATATGTGTAATAATGCATGTTATATTGATGATAATAAAAGTAATACGTATATTTATTATAGTTTTAGCGATAATAACTGCATTATATGGGTAATAATGCACGTTATATTGCTAATAGTATAAGTAATAAGTATAATTATTACAGTTCTAGCGATAATACCTCCATTATATGGGTAATAATGCATGTTATATTGATAATAATATAAGTAATAAGTATATTTATTACAGTTATATCGATAATAACTGCATAATATGGGTAATAATGCATGTTATATTGATGATAATAAAAGTAATACGTAAATTTATTATAGTTCTAGCAATAATAACTGCATAATATGGGTAATAATGCATGTTATATTGATAATAATATAAGAAATAAGTATAATTATTACAGTTCTAGCGATAATTACTGCATTATATGGGTAATAATGCACGTTATATTGATAATAATATAAGTAATAAGTATATTTATTACAGTCCTATCGATAATAACTGCATAATATGGGTAATAATGCATGTTATATTGATGATAATAAAAGTAATACGTATATTTATTATAGTTCTAGCAATAATAACTGCATAATGTGGGTAATAATGCATGTTATATTGATAATAATATAAGTAATAAGTATAATTATTACAGTTCTAGCGATAATAACTGCATTATATGGGTAATAATGCACGTTATATTGATAATAATCTAAGTAATAAGTATAATTATTAGAGTTCTAGCGATAATAACTGCATTATATGGGTAATAATGCACGTTATATTGCTAACAATATAAGTAATAAGTATAATTATTACAGTTCTAGCGATAATACCTCCATTATATGGGTAATAATGCATGTTATATTGATAATGATATAAGTAATAAGTATAATTATTACAGTTCTAGCGATAATAACTGCATAATATGGGTAATAATGCACGTTATATTGCTAATAATATAAGTAATGAGTACAATTATTACAGTTCTAGCGATAATAACTGCATAATATGGGTAATAATGCATGTTATATTGATAATATCGGGAGTAATAAGTATAATTATTATAGTTCTAGCGATAATAATAGTAAAATATGGCAAATAGTGCATGTTATATTGATAATAATAAAAGTAATAAATATATTTATTACAGTTCTATCGATAATAACTGCATAATATGGGTAATAATGCATGTTATATTGATGATAATAAAAGTAATACGTATATTTATTATAGTTCTAGCGATAATAACTGCATAATATGGGTAATAATGCATGTTATATTGATAATAATCTAAGTAATAAGTATAATTATTAGAGTTCTAGCGATAATAACTGCATTATATGGGTAATAATGCACGTTATATTGCTAACAATATAAGTAATAAGTATAATTATTACAGCTCTAGCGATAATAACTGCATAATATGGGTAATAATGCATGTTATATTGATAATAATATAAGTAATAAGTACAATTATTACAGTTCTAGCGATAATACCTCCATTATATGGGTAATAATGCATGTTATATTGATAATGATATAAGTAATAAGTATAATTATTACAGTTCTAGCGATAATAACTGCATAATATGGGCAATAATGCACGTTATATTGCTAATAATATAAGTAATGAGTACAATTATTACAGTTCTAGCGATAATAACTGCATAATATGGGTAATAATGCACGTTATATTGCTAATAATATAAGTAATAAGTATAATTATTACAGTTCTAGCGATAGTACCTCCATTATATGGGTAATAATGCATGTTATATTGATAATGATACAAGTAATAAGTATAATTATTGCAGTTCTAGCGATAATAACTGCATAATATGGGTAATAATGCACGTTATATTGCTAATAATATAAGTAATAAGTATAATTATTACAGTTCTAGCGATAATACCTCCATTATATGGGTAATAATGCATGTTATATTGATAATAATATAAGTAATAAGTATAATTATTAGAGTTCTAGCGATAATAACTGCATTATATGGGTAATAATGCACGTTATATTGCTAACAATATAAGTAATAAGTATAATTATTACAGTTCTAGCGATAATACCTCCATTATATGGGTAATAATGCATGTTATATTGATAATGATATAAGTAATAAGTATAATTATTACAGTTCTAGCGATAATAACTGCATAATATGGGTAATAATGCACGTTATATTGCTAATAATATAAGTAATGAGTACAATTATTACAGTTCTAGCGATAATAACTGCATAATATGGGTAATAATGCATGTTATATTGATAATATCGGGAGTAATAAGTATAATTATTATAGTTCTAGCGATAATAATAGTAAAATATGGCAAATAGTGCATGTTATATTGATAATAATAAAAGTAATAAATATATTTATTACAGTTCTATCGATAATAACTGCATAATATGGGTAATAATGCATGTTATATTGATGATAATAAAAGTAATACGTATATTTATTATAGTTCTAGCGATAATAACTGCATAATATGGGTAATAATGCATGTTATATTGATAATAATCTAAGTAATAAGTATAATTATTAGAGTTCTAGCGATAATAACTGCATTATATGGGTAATAATGCACGTTATATTGCTAACAATATAAGTAATAAGTATAATTATTACAGCTCTAGCGATAATAACTGCATAATATGGGTAATAATGCATGTTATATTGATAATAATATAAGTAATAAGTACAATTATTACAGTTCTAGCGATAATACCTCCATTATATGGGTAATAATGCATGTTATATTGATAATGATATAAGTAATAAGTATAATTATTACAGTTCTAGCGATAATAACTGCATAATATGGGCAATAATGCACGTTATATTGCTAATAATATAAGTAATGAGTACAATTATTACAGTTCTAGCGATAATAACTGCATAATATGGGTAATAATGCACGTTATATTGCTAATAATATAAGTAATAAGTATAATTATTACAGTTCTAGCGATAGTACCTCCATTATATGGGTAATAATGCATGTTATATTGATAATGATATAAGTAATAAGTATAATTATTGCAGTTCTAGCGATAATAACTGCATAATATGGGTAATAATGCACGTTATATTGCTAATAATATAAGTAATAAGTATAATTATTACAGTTCTAGCGATAATACCTCCATTATATGGGTAATAATGCATGTTATATTGATAATAATATAAGTAATAAGTATATTTATTACAGTTATATCGATAATAACTGCATAATATGGGTAATAATGCATGTTATATTGATGATAATAAAAGTAATACGTAAATTTATTATAGTTCTAGCAATAATAACTGCATAATATGGGTAATAATGCATGTTATATTGATAATAATATAAGAAATAAGTATAATTTTTACAGTTCTAGCAATAATTACTGCATTATATGGGTAATAATGCACGTTATATTGCTAGCAATATAAGTAATAAGTATAATTATTACAGTTCTAGCGATAATAACTGCATTATATGGGTAATAATGCATGTTATATTGCTAATAGTATTTAATAAGTATAATTATTACAGTTCTAGCGATAATACCTCCATTATATGGGTAATAATGCATGTTATATTGATAATGATATAGGTAATAAGTATAATTATTACAGTTCTAGCGATAATAACTGCATAATATGGGTAATAATGCACGTTATATTGCTAACAATATAAGTAATAAGTATAATTATTACAGTTCTAGCGATAATACTTCCATTATATGGGTAATAATGCATGTTATATTGATGATAATGAAAGTAATACGTATATTTATTATAGTTCTTGCGATAATAACTGCATAATATGGGTAATAATGCATGTTATATTGAGAATAATATAAGTAATAAGTATAATTATTACAGTTCTGGCGATAATAACTGCATTATATGGGTAATAATGCACGTTATATTGCTAATAGTATTTAATAAGTATAATTATTACAGTTCTAGCGATAATACCTCCATTATATGGGTAATAATGCATGTTATATTGATAATGATATAAGTAATAAGTATAATTATTACAGTTCTAGCGATAATAACTGCATTATATGGGTAATAATGCACGTTATATTGCTAACAATATAAGTAATAAGTATAATTATTACAGTTCAAGCGATAATAACTGCATAATATGGGTAATAATGCATGTTATATTGATAATAATATAAGTAATAAGTATAATTATTACAGTTCAAGCGATAATAACTGCAGAATATGGGTAATAATGCATGTTATATTGATAATAGTATAAGTAATAAGTATAATTATTACAGTTCTAGCGATAATACCTCCATTATATGGGTAATAATGCATGTTATATTGATGATAATGAAAGTAATACGTATATTTATTATAGTTCTTGCGATAATAACTGCATAATATGGGTAATAATGCATGTTATATTGAGAATAATATAAGTATTAAGTATAATTATTACAGTTCTGGCGATAATAACTGCATTATATGGGTAATAATGCACGTTATATTGCTAATAGTATTTAATAAGTATAATTATTACAGTTCTAGCGATAATACCTCCATTATATGGGTAATAATGCATGTTATATTGATAATGATATAAGTAATAAGTATATTTATTACAGTTATATCGATAATAACTGCATAATATGGGTAATAATGCATGTTATATTGATGATAATAAAAGTAATACGTATATTTATTATAGTTCTAGCGATAATAACTGCATAATATGGGTAATAATGCATGTTATATTGATAATAATCTAAGTAATAAGTATAATTATTAGAGTTCTAGCGATAATAACTGCATTATATGGGTAATAATGCACGTTATATTGCTAACAATATAAGTAATAAGTATAATTATTACAGCTCTAGCGATAATAACTGCATAATATGGGTAATAATGCATGTTATATTGATAATAATATAAGTAATAAGTACAATTATTACAGTTCTAGCGATAATACCTCCATTATATGGGTAATAATGCATGTTATATTGATAATGATATAAGTAATAAGTATAATTATTACAGTTCTAGCGATAATAACTGCATAATATGGGCAATAATGCACGTTATATTGCTAATAATATAAGTAATGAGTACAATTATTACAGTTCTAGCGATAATAACTGCATAATATGGGTAATAATGCACGTTATATTGCTAATTATATAAGTAATAAGTATAATTATTACAGTTCTAGCGATAGTACCTCCATTATATGGGTAATAATGCATGTTATATTGATAATGATATAAGTAATAAGTATAATTATTGCAGTTCTAGCGATAATAACTGCATAATATGGGTAATAATGCACGTTATATTGCTAATAATATAAGTAATAAGTATAATTATTACAGTTCTAGCGATAATACCTCCATTATATGGGTAATAATGCATGTTATATTGATAATAATATAAGTAATAAGTATATTTATTATAGTTCTAGCAATAATAACTGCATAATATGGGTAATAATGCATGTTATATTGATAATAATATAAGAAATAAGTATAATTTTTACAGTTCTAGCAATAATTACTGCATTATATGGGTAATAATGCACGTTATATTGCTAGCAATATAAGTAATAAGTATAATTATTACAGTTCTAGCGATAATAACTGCATTATATGGGTAATAATGCATGTTATATTGCTAATAGTATTTAATAAGTATAATTATTACAGTTCTAGCGATAATACCTCCATTATATGGGTAATAATGCATGTTATATTGATAATGATATAGGTAATAAGTATAATTATTACAGTTCTAGCGATAATAACTGCATAATATGGGTAATAATGCACGTTATATTGCTAACAATATAAGTAATAAGTATAATTATTACAGTTCTAGCGATAATACTTCCATTATATGGGTAATAATGCATGTTATATTGATGATAATGAAAGTAATACGTATATTTATTATAGTTCTTGCGATAATAACTGCATAATATGGGTAATAATGCATGTTATATTGAGAATAATATAAGTAATAAGTATAATTATTACAGTTCTGGCGATAATAACTGCATTATATGGGTAATAATGCACGTTATATTGCTAATAGTATTTAATAAGTATAATTATTACAGTTCTAGCGATAATACCTCCATTATATGGGTAATAATGCATGTTATATTGATAATGATATAAGTAATAAGTATAATTATTACAGTTCTAGCGATAATAACTGCATTATATGGGTAATAATGCACGTTATATTGCTAACAATATAAGTAATAAGTATAATTATTACAGTTCAAGCGATAATAACTGCATAATATGGGTAATAATGCATGTTATATTGATGATAATATAAGTAATAAGTATAATTATTACAGTTCAAGCGATAATAACTGCAGAATATGGGTAATAATGCATGTTATATTGATAATAGTATAAGTAATAAGTATAATTATTACAGTTCTAGCGATAATACCTCCATTATATGGGTAATAATGCATGTTATATTGATGATAATGAAAGTAATACGTATATTTATTATAGTTCTTGCGATAATAACTGCATAATATGGGTAATAATGCATGTTATATTGAGAATAATATAAGTATTAAGTATAATTATTACAGTTCTGGCGATAATAACTGCATTATATGGGTAATAATGCACGTTATATTGCTAATAGTATTTAATAAGTATAATTATTACAGTTCTAGCGATAATACCTCCATTATATGGGTAATAATGCATGTTATATTGATAATGATATAAGTAATAAGTATAATTATTACAGTTCTAGCGATAATAACTGCATAATATGGGTAATAATGCACGTTATATTGCTAATAATATAAGTAATGAGTACAATTATTACAGTTCTATCGATAATAACTGCATTATATGGGTAATAATGCACGTTATATTGATGATAATAAAGGTAATACGTATATTTATTATAGTTCTAGCGATAATAACTGCATAATATGGGTAATAATACACGTTATATTGCTAATAATATAAGTAATAAGTATAATTATTACAGTTCTAGCGATAATACCTCCATTATATGGGTAATAATGCATGTTATATTGATAATAATATAAGTAATAAGTATATTTATTACAGTTATATCGATAATAACTGCATAATATGGGTAATAATGCATGTTATATTGATGATAATAAAAGTAATACGTAAATTTATTATAGTTCTAGCAATAATAACTGCATAATATGGGTAATAATGCATGTTATATTGATAATAATATAAGAAATAAGTATAATTTTTACAGTTCTAGCAATAATTACTGCATTATATGGGTAATAATGCACGTTATATTGCTAGCAATATAAGTAATAAGTATAATTATTACAGTTCTAGCGATAATAACTGCATTATATGGGTAATAATGCATGTTATATTGCTAATAGTATTTAATAAGTATAATTATTACAGTTCTAGCGATAATACCTCCATTATATGGGTAATAATGCATGTTATATTGATAATGATATAGGTAATAAGTATAATTATTACAGTTCTAGCGATAATACTTCCATTATATGGGTAATAATGCATGTTATATTGATGATAATGAAAGTAATACGTATATTTATTATAGTTCTTGCGATAATAACTGCATAATATGGGTAATAATGCATGTTATATTGAGAATAATATAAGTAATAAGTATAATTATTACAGTTCTGGCGATAATAACTGCATTATATGGGTAATAATGCACGTTATATTGCTAATAGTATTTAATAAGTATATTTATTATAGTTCTAGCGATAATAACTGCATAATATGGGTAATAATGCATGTTATATTGATAATAATCTAAGTAATAAGTATAATTATTAGAGTTCTAGCGATAATAACTGCATTATATGGGTAATAATGCACGTTATATTGCTAACAATATAAGTAATAAGTATAATTATTACAGCTCTAGCGATAATAACTGCATAATATGGGTAATAATGCATGTTATATTGATAATAATATAAGTAATAAGTACAATTATTACAGTTCTAGCGATAATACCTCCATTATATGGGTAATAATGCATGTTATATTGATAATGATATAAGTAATAAGTATAATTATTACAGTTCTAGCGATAATAACTGCATAATATGGGCAATAATGCACGTTATATTGCTAATAATATAAGTAATGAGTACAATTATTACAGTTCTAGCGATAATAACTGCATAATATGGGTAATAATGCACGTTATATTGCTAATTATATAAGTAATAAGTATAATTATTACAGTTCTAGCGATAGTACCTCCATTATATGGGTAATAATGCATGTTATATTGATAATGATATAAGTAATAAGTATAATTATTGCAGTTCTAGCGATAATAACTGCATAATATGGGTAATAATGCACGTTATATTGCTAATAATATAAGTAATAAGTATAATTATTACAGTTCTAGCGATAATACCTCCATTATATGGGTAATAATGCATGTTATATTGATAATAATATAAGTAATAAGTATATTTATTACAGTTATATCGATAATAACTGCATAATATGGGTAATAATGCATGTTATATTGATGATAATAAAAGTAATACGTAAATTTATTATAGTTCTAGCAATAATAACTGCATAATATGGGTAATAATGCATGTTATATTGATAATAATATAAGAAATAAGTATAATTTTTACAGTTCTAGCAATAATTACTGCATTATATGGGTAATAATGCACGTTATATTGCTAGCAATATAAGTAATAAGTATAATTATTACAGTTCTAGCGATAATAACTGCATTATATGGGTAATAATGCATGTTATATTGCTAATAGTATTTAATAAGTATAATTATTACAGTTCTAGCGATAATACCTCCATTATATGGGTAATAATGCATGTTATATTGATAATGATATAGGTAATAAGTATAATTATTACAGTTCTAGCGATAATAACTGCATAATATGGGTAATAATGCACGTTATATTGCTAACAATATAAGTAATAAGTATAATTATTACAGTTCTAGCGATAATACTTCCATTATATGGGTAATAATGCATGTTATATTGATGATAATGAAAGTAATACGTATATTTATTATAGTTCTTGCGATAATAACTGCATAATATGGGTAATAATGCATGTTATATTGAGAATAATATAAGTAATAAGTATAATTATTACAGTTCTGGCGATAATAACTGCATTATATGGGTAATAATGCACGTTATATTGCTAATAGTATTTAATAAGTATAATTATTACAGTTCTAGCGATAATACCTCCATTATATGGGTAATAATGCATGTTATATTGATAATGATATAAGTAATAAGTATAATTATTACAGTTCTAGCGATAATAACTGCATTATATGGGTAATAATGCACGTTATATTGCTAACAATATAAGTAATAAGTATAATTATTACAGTTCAAGCGATAATAACTGCATAATATGGGTAATAATGCATGTTATATTGATGATAATATAAGTAATAAGTATAATTATTACAGTTCAAGCGATAATAACTGCAGAATATGGGTAATAATGCATGTTATATTGATAATAGTATAAGTAATAAGTATAATTATTACAGTTCTAGCGATAATACCTCCATTATATGGGTAATAATGCATGTTATATTGATGATAATGAAAGTAATACGTATATTTATTATAGTTCTTGCGATAATAACTGCATAATATGGGTAATAATGCATGTTATATTGAGAATAATATAAGTATTAAGTATAATTATTACAGTTCTGGCGATAATAACTGCATTATATGGGTAATAATGCACGTTATATTGCTAATAGTATTTAATAAGTATAATTATTACAGTTCTAGCGATAATACCTCCATTATATGGGTAATAATGCATGTTATATTGATAATGATATAAGTAATAAGTATAATTATTACAGTTCTAGCGATAATAACTGCATAATATGGGTAATAATGCACGTTATATTGCTAATAATATAAGTAATGAGTACAATTATTACAGTTCTATCGATAATAACTGCATTATATGGGTAATAATGCACGTTATATTGATGATAATAAAGGTAATACGTATATTTATTATAGTTCTAGCGATAATAACTGCATAATATGGGTAATAATGCATGTTATATTGAGAATAATATAAGTAATAAGTATAATTATTACAGTTCTGGCGATAATAACTGCATTATGTGGGTAATAATGCACGTTATATTGCTAATAGTATAAGTAATAAGTATAATTATTACAGTTCTTGCGATAATACCTCCATTATATGGGTAATAATGCATGTTATATTGATAATAATATAAGTAATAAGTATATTTATTATAGTTCTTGCGATAATAACTGCATAATATGGGTAATAATGCATTTTATATTGAGAATAATATAAGTAATAAGTATAATTATTACAGTTCTGGCGATAATAACTGCATTATATGGGTAACAATGCACGTTATATTGCTAATAGTATAAGTAATAAGTATAATTATTACAGTTCTAGCGATAATAACTGCATAATATGGGTAATAATGCACGTTATATTGCTAATAATATAAGTAATGAGTACAATTATTACAGTTCTAGCGATAATAACTGCATAATATGGGTAATAGTGCACGTTATATTGCTAATAATATAAGTAATACGTATAATTATTACAGTTCTAGCAATAATACCTCCATTATATGGGTAATAATGCATGTTATATTGATAATAATATAAGTAATAAGTATAATTATTACAGTTCTAGCGATAATAACTGCATTATATGGGTAATAATGCATGTTATATTGATAATATTGTGAGTAATAAGTATATTTATTATAGTTCTAGCGATAATAACTGCAGAATATGGGTAATAATGCACGTTATATTGCTAACAATATAAGTAATAAGTATAATTATTACAGTTCTAGCGATAATAACTGCATTATATGGGTAATAATGCATGTTATATTGATAATATTGGGAGTAATAAGTATATTTATTATAGTTCTAGCGATAATAACTGCAGAATATGGGTAATAATGCATGTTATATTGATAATAGTATAAGTAATAAGTATAATTATTACAATTCTAGCGATAATACCTCCATTATATGGGTAATAATACATGTTATATTGATAATAATATAAGTAATAAGTATAATTATTACAGTTCTAGCGATAATAACTGCATAATACGGGTAATAATGCACGTTCTATTGCTAATAATATAAGTAATGAGTATAATTATTACAGTTCTAGCGATAATAACTGCATTATATGGGTAATAATGCATGTTATATTGATAATAATATAAGAAATAAGTATAATTATTACAGTTCTAGCGATAATTACTGCATTATATGGGTAATAATGCACGTTATATTGCTAGCAATATAAGTAATAAGTATAATTATTACAGTTCTAGCGATAATAACTGCATTATATGGGTAATAATGCATGTTATATTGCTAATAGTATTTAATAAGTATAATTATTACAGTTCTAGCGATAATACCTCCATTATATGGGTAATAATGCATGTTATATTGATAATGATATAAGTAATAAGTATAATTATTACAGTTCTAGCGATAATAACTGCATAATATGGGTAATAATGCACGTTATATTGCTAACAATATAAGTAATAAGTATAATTATTACAGTTCTAGCGATAATACCTCCATTATATGGGTAATAATGCATGTTATATTGATGATAATGAAAGTAATACGTATATTTATTATAGTTCTTGCGATAATAACTGCATAATATGGGTAATAATGCATGTTATATTGATAATAATATAAGTAATAAGTATAATTATTACAGTTCTAGCGATAATAACTGCATTATATGGGTAATAATGCATGTTATATTGATAATATTGGGAGTAATAAGTATATTTATTATAGTTCTAGCGATAATAACTGCAGAATATGGGTAATAATGCATGTTATATTGATAATAGTATAAGTAATAAGTATAATTATTACAATTCTAGCGATAATAACTGCATTATGTGGGTAATAATGCACGTTATATTGCTAATAGTATAAGTAATAAGTATAATTATTACAGTTCTTGCGATAATACCTCCATTATATGGGTAATAATGCATGTTATATTGATAATAATATAAGTAATAAGTATATTTATTATAGTTCTTGCGATAATAACTGCATAATATGGGTAATAATGCATTTTATATTGAGAATAATATAAGTAATAAGTATAATTATTACAGTTCTGGCGATAATAACTGCATTATATGGGTAACAATGCACGTTATATTGCTAATAGTATAAGTAATAAGTATAATTATTACAGTTCTAGCAATAATACCACCATTATATGGGTAATAATGCATGTTATATTGATAATAGTATAAGTAATAAGTATAATTATTACAGTTCTAGCGATAATACCTCCATTATATGGGTAATAATGCATGTTATATTGATAATGATATAGGTAATAAGTATAATTATTACAGTTCTAGCGATAATAACTGCATAATATGGGTAATAATGCACGTTATATTGCTAACAATATAAGTAATAAGTATAATTATTACAGTTCTAGCGATAATACTTCCATTATATGGGTAATAATGCATGTTATATTGATGATAATGAAAGTAATACGTATATTTATTATAGTTCTTGCGATAATAACTGCATAATATAGGTAATAATGCATGTTATATTGAGAATAATATAAGTAATAAGTATAATTATTACAGTTCTGGCGATAATAACTGCATTATATGGGTAATAATGCACGTTATATTGCTAATAGTATTTAATAAGTATAATTATTACAGTTCTAGCGATAATACCTCCATTATATGGGTAATAATGCATGTTATATTGATAATGATATAAGTAATAAGTATAATTATTACAGTTCTAGCGATAATAACTGCATTATATGGGTAATAATGCACGTTATATTGCTAACAATATAAGTAATAAGTATAATTATTACAGTTCTAGCGATAATACCTCCATTATATGGGTAATAATGCATGTTATATTGATAATGATATAGGTAATAAGTATAATTATTACAGTTCTAGCGATAATAACTGCATAATATGGGTAATAATGCACGTTATATTGCTAACAATATAAGTAATAAGTATAATTATTACAGTTCTAGCGATAATACTTCCATTATATGGGTAATAATGCATGTTATATTGATGATAATGAAAGTAATACGTATATTTATTATAGTTCTTGCGATAATAACTGCATAATATGGGTAATAATGCATGTTATATTGAGAATAATATAAGTAATAAGTATAATTATTACAGTTCTGGCGATAATAACTGCATTATATGGGTAATAATGCACGTTATATTGCTAATAGTATTTAATAAGTATAATTATTACAGTTCTAGCGATAATACCTCCATTATATGGGTAATAATGCATGTTATATTGATAATGATATAAGTAATAAGTATAATTATTACAGTTCTAGCGATAATAACTGCATTATATGGGTAATAATGCACGTTATATTGCTAACAATATAAGTAATAAGTATAATTATTACAGTTCAAGCGATAATAACTGCATAATATGGGTAATAATGCATGTTATATTGATAATAATATAAGTAATAAGTATAATTATTACAGTTCAAGCGATAATAACTGCAGAATATGGGTAATAATGCATGTTATATTGATAATAGTATAAGTAATAAGTATAATTATTACAGTTCTAGCGATAATACCTCCATTATATGGGTAATAATGCATGTTATATTGATGATAATGAAAGTAATACGTATATTTATTATAGTTCTTGCGATAATAACTGCATAATATGGGTAATAATGCATGTTATATTGAGAATAATATAAGTATTAAGTATAATTATTACAGTTCTGGCGATAATAACTGCATTATATGGGTAATAATGCACGTTATATTGCTAATAGTATTTAATAAGTATAATTATTACAGTTCTAGCGATAATACCTCCATTATATGGGTAATAATGCATGTTATATTGATAATGATATAAGTAATAAGTATAATTATTACAGTTCTAGCGATAATAACTGCATAATATGGGTAATAATGCACGTTATATTGCTAATAATATAAGTAATGAGTACAATTATTACAGTTCTATCGATAATAACTGCATTATATGGGTAATAATGCACGTTATATTGATGATAATAAAGGTAATACGTATATTTATTATAGTTCTAGCGATAATAACTGCATAATATGGGTAATAATGCATGTTATATTGAGAATAATATAAGTAATAAGTATAATTATTACAGTTCTGGCGATAATAACTGCATTATGTGGGTAATAATGCACGTTATATTGCTAATAGTATAAGTAATAAGTATAATTATTACAGTTCTTGCGATAATACCTCCATTATATGGGTAATAATGCATGTTATATTGATAATAATATAAGTAATAAGTATATTTATTATAGTTCTTGCGATAATAACTGCATAATATGGGTAATAATGCATTTTATATTGAGAATAATATAAGTAATAAGTATAATTATTACAGTTCTGGCGATAATAACTGCATTATATGGGTAACAATGCACGTTATATTGCTAATAGTATAAGTAATAAGTATAATTATTACAGTTCTAGCGATAATAACTGCATAATATGGGTAATAATGCACGTTATATTGCTAATAATATAAGTAATGAGTACAATTATTACAGTTCTAGCGATAATAACTGCATAATATGGGTAATAGTGCACGTTATATTGCTAATAATATAAGTAATACGTATAATTATTACAGTTCTAGCAATAATACCTCCATTATATGGGTAATAATGCATGTTATATTGATAATAATATAAGTAATAAGTATAATTATTACAGTTCTAGCGATAATAACTGCATTATATGGGTAATAATGCATGTTATATTGATAATATTGTGAGTAATAAGTATATTTATTATAGTTCTAGCGATAATAACGGCAGAATATGGGTAATAATGCACGTTATATTGCTAACAATATAAGTAATAAGTATAATTATTACAGTTCTAGCGATAATACCTCCATTATATGGGTAATAATGCATGTTATATTGATAATAATATAAGTAATAAGTATATTTATTATAGTTCTTGCGAGAATAACTGCATAATATGGGTAATAATGCATTTTATATTGAGAATAATATAAGTAATAAGTATAATTATTACAGTTCTGGCGATAATAACTGCATTATATGGGTAACAATGCACGTTATATTGCTAATAGTATAAGTAATAAGTATAATTATTACAGTTCTAGCGATAATAACTGCATAATATGGGTAATAATGCACGTTATATTGCTAATAATATAAGTAATGAGTACAATTATTACAGTTCTAGCGATAATAACTGCATAATATGGGTAATAGTGCACGTTATATTGCTAATAATATAAGTAATACGTATAATTATTACAGTTCTAGCAATAATACCTCCATTATATGGGTAATAATGCATGTTATATTGATAATAATATAAGTAATAAGTATAATTATTACAGTTCTAGCGATAATAACTGCATTATATGGGTAATAATGCATGTTATATTGATAATATTGTGAGTAATAAGTATATTTATTATAGTTCTAGCGATAATAACGGCAGAATATGGGTAATAATGCACGTTATATTGCTAACAATATAAGTAATAAGTATAATTATTACAGTTCTAGCGATAATAACTGCATTATATGGGTAATAATGCATGTTATATTGATAATATTGGGAGTAATAAGTATATTTATTATAGTTCTAGCGATAATAACTGCAGAATATGGGTAATAATGCATGTTATATTGATAATAGTATAAGTAATAAGTATAATTATTACAATTCTAGCGATAATACCTCCATTATATGGGTAATAATACATGTTATATTGATAATAATATAAGTAATGAGTATAATTATTACAGTTCTAGCGATAATAACTGCATTATATGGGTAATAATGCATGTTATATTGATAATAATATAAGAAATAAGTATAATTATTACAGTTCTAGCGATAATTACTGCATTATATGGGTAATAATGCACGTTATATTGCTAGCAATATAAGTAATAAGTATAATTATTACAGTTCTAGCGATAATAACTGCATTATATGGGTAATAATGCATGTTATATTGCTAATAGTATTTAATAAGTATAATTATTACAGTTCTAGCGATAATACCTCCATTATATGGGTAATAATGCATGTTATATTGATAATGATATAAGTAATAAGTATAATTATTACAGTTCTAGCGATAATAACTGCATAATATGGGTAATAATGCACGTTATATTGCTAACAATATAAGTAATAAGTATAATTATTACAGTTCTAGCGATAATACCTCCATTATATGGGTAATAATGCATGTTATATTGATGATAATGAAAGTAATACGTATATTTATTATAGTTCTTGCGATAATAACTGCATAATATGGGTAATAATGCATGTTATATTGATAATAATATAAGTAATAAGTATAATTATTACAGTTCTAGCGATAATAACTGCATTATATGGGTAATAATGCATGTTATATTGATAATATTGGGAGTAATAAGTATATTTATTATAGTTCTAGCGATAATAACTGCAGAATATGGGTAATAATGCATGTTATATTGATAATAGTATAAGTAATAAGTATAATTATTACAATTCTAGCGATAATAACTGCATTATGTGGGTAATAATGCACGTTATATTGCTAATAGTATAAGTAATAAGTATAATTATTACAGTTCTTGCGATAATACCTCCATTATATGGGTAATAATGCATGTTATATTGATAATAATATAAGTAATAAGTATATTTATTATATTTCTTGCGATAATAACTGCATAATATGGGTAATAATGCATTTTATATTGAGAATAATATAAGTAATAAGTATAATTATTACAGTTCTGGCGATAATAACTGCATTATATGGGTAACAATGCACGTTATATTGCTAATAGTATAAGTAATAAGTATAATTATTACAGTTCTAGCAATAATACCACCATTATATGGGTAATAATGCATGTTATATTGATAATAGTATAAGTAATAAGTATAATTATTACAGTTCTAGCGATAATACCTCCATTATATGGGTAATAATGCATGTTATATTGATAATAATATAAGTAATAAGTATATTTATTACAGTTCTATCGATAATAACTGCATAATATGGGTAATAATGCATGTTATATTGGTGACAATAAAAGTAATACGTATATTTATTATAGTTCTAGCAATAATAACTGCATAATATGGGTCATAATGCATGTTATATTGATAATAATATAAGTAATAAGTATAATTATTACAGTTCTAGCGATAATAACTGCATTATATGGGTAATAATGCACGTTATATTGCTAACAATATAAGTAATAAGTATAATTATTTCAGTTCTAGCGATAATAACTGCATTATATGGGTAATAATGCATGTTATATTGATGATAATAAAGGTAATACGTATATTTATTATAGTTCTAGCGATAATAACTGCATAATATGGGTAATAATGCATGTTATATTGAGAATAATATAAGTAATAAGTATAATTATTACAGTTCTGGCGATAATAACTGCATTATGTGGGTAATAATGCACGTTATATTGCTAATAGTATAAGTAATAAGTATAATTATTACAGTTCTTGCGATAATACCTCCATTATATGGGTAATAATGCATGTTATATTGATAATAATATAAGTAATAAGTATATTTATTATAGTTCTTGCGATAATAACTGCATAATATGGGTAATAATGCATTTTATATTGAGAATAATATAAGTAATAAGTATAATTATTACAGTTCTGGCGATAATAACTGCATTATATGGGTAACAATGCACGTTATATTGCTAATAGTATAAGTAATAAGTATAATTATTACAGTTCTAGCAATAATACCACCATTATATGGGTAATAATGCATGTTATATTGATAATAATATAAGTAATAAGTATAATTGTTACAGTTCTAGCGATAATAACTGCAGAATATGGGTAATAATGCATGTTATATTGATAATAGTATAAGTAATAAGTATAATTATTACAATTCTAGCGATAATAACTGCATTATGTGGGTAATAATGCACGTTATATTGCTAATAGTATAAGTAATAAGTATAATTATTACAGTTCTTGCGATAATACCTCCATTATATGGGTAATAATGCATGTTATATTGATAATAATATAAGTAATAAGTATATTTATTATAGTTCTTGCGATAATAACTGCATAATATGGGTAATAATGCATTTTATATTGAGAATAATATAAGTAATTAGTATAATTATTACAGTTCTGGCGATAATAACTGCATTATATGGGTAACAATGCACGTTATATTGCTAATAGTATAAGTAATAAGTATAATTATTACAGTTCTAGCAATAATACCACCATTATATGGGTAATAATGCATGTTATATTGATAATAGTATAAGTAATAAGTATAATTATTACAGTTCTAGCGATAATACCTCCATTATATGGGTAATAATGCATGTTATATTGATAATGATATAGGTAATAAGTATAATTATTACAGTTCTAGCGATAATAACTGCATAATATGGGTAATAATGCACGTTATATTGCTAACAATATAAGTAATAAGTATAATTATTACAGTTCTAGCGATAATACTTCCATTATATGGGTAATAATGCATGTTATATTGATGATAATGAAAGTAATACGTATATTTATTATAGTTCTTGCGATAATAACTGCATAATATGGGTAATAATGCATGTTATATTGAGAATAATATAAGTAATAAGTATAATTATTACAGTTCTGGCGATAATAACTGCATTATATGGGTAATAATGCACGTTATATTGCTAATAGTATTTAATAAGTATAATTATTACAGTTCTAGCGATAATACCTCCATTATATGGGTAATAATGCATGTTATATTGATAATGATATAAGTAATAAGTATAATTATTACAGTTCTAGCGATAATAACTGCATTATATGGGTAATAATGCACGTTATATTGCTAACAATATAAGTAATAAGTATAATTATTACAGTTCAAGCGATAATAACTGCATAATATGGGTAATAATGCATGTTATATTGATAATAATATAAGTAATAAGTATAATTATTACAGTTCAAGCGATAATAACTGCAGAATATGGGTAATAATGCATGTTATATTGATAATAGTATAAGTAATAAGTATAATTATTACAGTTCTAGCGATAATACCTCCATTATATGGGTAATAATGCATGTTATATTGATGATAATGAAAGTAATACGTATATTTATTATAGTTCTTGCGATAATAACTGCATAATATGGGTAATAATGCATGTTATATTGAGAATAATATAAGTATTAAGTATAATTATTACAGTTCTGGCGATAATAACTGCATTATATGGGTAATAATGCACGTTATATTGCTAATAGTATTTAATAAGTATAATTATTACAGTTCTAGCGATAATACCTCCATTATATGGGTAATAATGCATGTTATATTGATAATGATATAAGTAATAAGTATAATTATTACAGTTCTAGCGATAATAACTGCATAATATGGGTAATAATGCACGTTATATTGCTAATAATATAAGTAATGAGTACAATTATTACAGTTCTATCGATAATAACTGCATTATATGGGTAATAATGCACGTTATATTGATGATAATAAAGGTAATACGTATATTTATTATAGTTCTAGCGATAATAACTGCATAATATGGGTAATAATGCATGTTATATTGAGAATAATATAAGTAATAAGTATAATTATTACAGTTCTGGCGATAATAACTGCATTATGTGGGTAATAATGCACGTTATATTGCTAATAGTATAAGTAATAAGTATAATTATTACAGTTCTTGCGATAATACCTCCATTATATGGGTAATAATGCATGTTATATTGCTAATAATATAAGTAATACGTATAATTATTACAGTTCTAGCAATAATACCTCCATTATATGGGTAATAATGCATGTTATATTGATAATAATATAAGTAATAAGTATAATTATTACAGTTCTAGCGATAATAACTGCATTATATGGGTAATAATGCATGTTATATTGATAATATTGGGAGTAATAAGTATATTTATTATAGTTCCAGCGATAATAACTGCAGAATATGGGTAATAATGCATGTTATATTGATAATAGTATAAGTAATAAGTATAATTATTACAATTCTAGCGATAATACCTCCATTATATGGGTAATAATGCATGTTATATTGATAATAATGTAAGTAATAAGTATAATTATTACAGTTCTAGCGATAATAACTGCATAATACGGGTAATAATGCACGTTCTATTGCTAATAATATAAGTAATGAGTATAATTATTACAGTTCTAGCGATAATAACTGCATTATATGGGTAATAATGCATGTTATATTGATAATAATAAAAGTAATAAGTATATTTATTATCGTTCTATCGATAATAACTTCTTAATATGGGTAATAATGCATGTTATATTGATGATAATGAAAGTAGTAAGTATATTTATTACAGTTCTAGCGATAATAACTGCATTATATGCGTAATAAGGCATGTTATATTGATAATATCGGGGGTAATAAGTATAATTATTACAGTTCTGGCGATAATAACTGCATTATATGGGTAATAATGCACGTTATATTGCTAATAGTATAAGTAATAAGTATAATTATTACAGTTCTAGCGATAATACCTCCATTATATGGGTAATAATGCATGTTATATTGATAATAATATAAGTAATAAGTATATTTATTACAGTTATATCGATAATAACTGCATAATATGGGTAATAATGCATGTTATATTGATAATAATACAAGTAATAAGTATAATTATTACAGTTCTAGCGATAATAACTGCATTATATGGGTAATAATGCATGTTATATTGATAATATTGGGAGTAATAAGTATATTTATTATAGTTCTAGCGATAATAACTGCAGAATATGGGTAATAATGCATGTTATATTGATAATAGTATAAGTAATAAGTATAATTATTACAATTCTAGCGATAATAACTGCATTATGTGGGTAATAATGCACGTTATATTGCTAATAGTATAAGTAATAAGTATAATTATTACAGTTCTTGCGATAATACCTCCATTATATGGGTAATAATGCATGTTATATTGATAATAATATAAGTAATAAGTATATTTATTATAGTTCTTGCGATAATAACTGCATAATATGGGTAATAATGCATTTTATATTGAGAATAATATAAGTAATAAGTATAATTATTACAGTTCTGGCGATAATAACTGCATTATATGGGTAACAATGCACGTTATATTGCTAATAGTATAAGTAATAAGTATAATTATTACAGTTCTAGCAATAATACCACCATTATATGGGTAATAATGCATGTTATATTGATAATAGTATAAGTAATAAGTATAATTATTACAGTTCTAGCGATAATACCTCCATTATATGGGTAATAATGCATGTTATATTGATAATATTGGGAGTAATAAGTATATTTATTATAGTTCTAGCGATAATAACTGCAGAATATGGGTAATAATGCATGTTATATTGATAATAGTATAAGTAATAAGTATAATTATTACAATTCTAGCGATAATAACTGCATTATGTGGGTAATAATGCACGTTATATTGCTAATAGTATAAGTAATAAGTATAATTATTACAGTTCTTGCGATAATACCTCCATTATATGGGTAATAATGCATGTTATATTGATAATAATATAAGTAATAAGTATATTTATTATAGTTCTTGCGATAATAACTGCATAATATGGGTAATAATGCATTTTGTATTGAGAATAATATAAGTAATAAGTATAATTATTACAGTTCTGGCGATAATAACTGCATTATATGGGTAACAATGCACGTTATATTGCTAATAGTATAAGTAATAAGTATAATTATTACAGTTCTAGCAATAATACCACCATTATATGGGTAATAATGCATGTTATATTGATAATAGTATAAGTAATAAGTATAATTATTACAGTTCTAGCGATAATACCTCCATTATATGGGTAATAATGCATGTTATATTGATGATAATGAAAGTAATACGTATATTTATTATAGTTCTTGCGATAATAACTGCATAATATGGGTAATAATGCATGTTATATTGAGAATAATATAAGTATTAAGTATAATTATTACAGTTCTGGCGATAATAACTGCATTATATGGGTAATAATGCACGTTATATTGCTAATAGTATTTAATAAGTATAATTATTACAGTTCTAGCGATAATACCTCCATTATATGGGTAATAATGCATGTTATATTGATAATGATATAAGTAATAAGTATAATTATTACAGTTCTAGCGATAATAACTGCATAATATGGGTAATAATGCACGTTATATTGCTAATAATATAAGTAATGAGTACAATTATTACAGTTCTATCGATAATAACTGCATTATATGGGTAATAATGCACGTTATATTGATGATAATAAAGGTAATACGTATATTTATTATAGTTCTAGCGATAATAACTGCATAATATGGGTAATAATGCATGTTATATTGAGAATAATATAAGTAATAAGTATAATTATTACAGTTCTGGCGATAATAACTGCATTATGTGGGTAATAATGCACGTTATATTGCTAATAGTATAAGTAATAAGTATAATTATTACAGTTCTTGCGATAATACCTCCATTATATGGGTAATAATGCATGTTATATTGCTAATAATATAAGTAATACGTATAATTATTACAGTTCTAGCAATAATACCTCCATTATATGGGTAATAATGCATGTTATATTGATAATAATATAAGTAATAAGTATAATTATTACAGTTCTAGCGATAATAACTGCATTATATGGGTAATAATGCATGTTATATTGATAATATTGGGAGTAATAAGTATATTTATTATAGTTCCAGCGATAATAACTGCAGAATATGGGTAATAATGCATGTTATATTGATAATAGTATAAGTAATAAGTATAATTATTACAATTCTAGCGATAATACCTCCATTATATGGGTAATAATGCATGTTATATTGATAATAATATAAGTAATAAGTATAATTATTACAGTTCTAGCGATAATAACTGCATAATACGGGTAATAATGCACGTTCTATTGCTAATAATATAAGTAATGAGTATAATTATTACAGTTCTAGCGATAATAACTGCATTATATGGGTAATAATGCATGTTATATTGATAATAATAAAAGTAATAAGTATATTTATTATCGTTCTATCGATAATAACTTCTTAATATGGGTAATAATGCATGTTATATTGATGATAATGAAAGTAGTAAGTATATTTATTACAGTTCTAGCGATAATAACTGCATTATATGCGTAATAAGGCATGTTATATTGATAATATCGGGGGTAATAAGTATAATTATTACAGTTCTGGCGATAATAACTGCATTATATGGGTAATAATGCACGTTATATTGCTAATAGTATAAGTAATAAGTATAATTATTACAGTTCTAGCGATAATACCTCCATTATATGGGTAATAATGCATGTTATATTGATAATAATATAAGTAATAAGTATATTTATTACAGTTATATCGATAATAACTGCATAATATGGGTAATAATGCATGTTATATTGATGATAATAAAAGTAATACGTAAATTTATTATAGTTCTAGCAATAATAACTGCATAATATGGGTAATAATGCATGTTATATTGATAATAATATAAGAAATAAGTATAATTATTACAGTTATAGCGATAATTACTGCATTATATGGGTAATAATGCACGTTATATTGCTAGCAATATAAGTAATAAGTATAATTATTACAGTTCTAGCGATAATAACTGCATAATATGGGTAATAATGCACGTTATATTGCTAACAATATAAGTAATAAGTATAATTATTACAGTTCTAGCGATAATAACTGCATAATATGGGTAATAATGCACGTTATATTGCTAACAATATAAGTAATAAGTATAATTATTACAGTTCTAGCGATAATACCTCCATTATATGGGTAATAATGCATGTTATATTGATGATAATG
This sequence comes from Megachile leachella, assembly GCA_963576845.1. Classification (NCBI taxonomy): domain Eukaryota; kingdom Metazoa; phylum Arthropoda; class Insecta; order Hymenoptera; family Megachilidae; genus Megachile; species Megachile leachella. Next base: position 800,939 of record CAUYWW010000068.1, read on the forward strand.
AAAGTAATACGTATATTTATTATAGTTCTTGCGATAATAACTGCATAATATGGGTAATAATGCATGTTATATTGATAATAATACAAGTAATAAGTATAATTATTACAGTTCTAGCGATAATAACTGCATTATATGGGTAATAATGCATGTTATATTGATAATATTGGGAGTAATAAGTATATTTATTATAGTTCTAGCGATAATAACTGCAGAATATGGGTAATAATGCATGTTATATTGATAATAGTATAAGTAATAAGTATAATTATTACAATTCTAGCGATAATACCTCCATTATATGGGTAATAATGCATGTTATATTGATAATAATATAAGTAATAAGTATAATTATTACAGTTCTAGCGATAATAACTGCATAATACGGGTAATAATGCACGTTATATTGCTAATAATATAAGTAATGAGTATAATTATTACAGTTCTAGCGATAATAACTGCATTATATGGGTAATAATGCATGTTATATTGATAATAATAAAAGTAATAAGTATATTTATTATCGTTCTATCGATAATAACTGCATAATATGGGTAATAATGCATGTTATATTGCTAATAATATAAGTAATGAGTATAATTATTACAGTTCTAGCGATAATAACTGCATTATATGGGTAATAATGCATGTTATATTGATAATAATAAAAGTAATAAGTATATTTATTATCGTTCTATCGATAATAACTGCATAATATGGGTAATAATGCATGTTATATTGATGATAATGAAAGTAATACGTAAATTTATTATAGTTCTAGCAATAATAACTGCATAATGTGGGTAATAATGCATGTTATATTGATAATAATATAAGTAATAAGTATAATTATTACAGTTCTAGCGATAATAACTGCATTATATGGGTAATAATGCACGTTATATTGCTAACAATATAAGTAATAAGTATAATTATTACAGTTCTAGCGATAATAACTGCATTATATGGGTAATAATGCATGTTATATTGATAATGATATAAGTAATAAGTATAATTATTACAGTTCTGGCGATAATAACTGCATTATATGGGTAATAATGCATGTTATATTGATGATAATGAAAGTAATACGTATATTTATTATAGTTCTTGCGATAATAACTGCATAATATGGGTAATAATGCATGTTATATTGATGATAATAAAAGTAATACGTATATTTATTATAGTTCTAGCGATCATAACTGCATTATATGGGTAATAATGCACGTTATATTGCTAATAGTGTAAGTAATAAGTATAACTATTACAGTTCTAGCGATAATACCTCCATTATATGGGTAATAATGCATGTTATATTGATAATAATATAAGTAATAAGTATATTTATTACAGTTATATCGATAATAACTGCATAATATGGGTAATAATGCATGTTATATTGATGATAATAAAAGTAATACGTAAATTTATTATAGTTCTAGCAATAATAACTGCATAATATGGGTAATAATGCATGTTATATTGATAATAATATAAGAAATAAGTATAATTATTACAGTTCTAGCGATAATTACTGCATTATATGGGTAATATTGCACGTTATATTGATAATAATATAAGTAATAAGTATATTTATTACAGTTCTATCGATAATAACTGCATAATATGGGTAATAATGCATGTTATATTGATGATAATAAAAGTAATACGTATATTTATTATAGTTCTAGCAATAATAACTGCATAATGTGGGTAATAATGCATGTTATATTGATAATAATATAAGTAATAAGTATAATTATTACAGTTCTAGCGATAATAACTGCATTATATGGGTAATAATGCACGTTATATTGCTAACAATATAAGTAATAAGTATAATTATTACAGTTCTAGCGATAATAACTGCATTATATGGGTAATAATGCATGTTATATTGCTAATAGTATTTAATAAGTATAATTATTACAGTTCTAGCGATAATACCTCCATTATATGGGTAATAATGCATGTTATATTGATAATGATATAAGTAATAAGTATAATTATTACAGTTCTAGCGATAATAACTGCATAATATGGGTAATAATGCACGTTATATTGCTAACAATATAAGTAATAAGTATAATTATTACAGTTCTAGCGATAATACCTCCATTATATGGGTAATAATGCATGTTATATTGATGATAATGAAAGTAATACGTATATTTATTATAGTTCTTGCGATAATAACTGCATAATATGGGTAATAATGCATGTTATATTGATAATAATATAAGTAATGAGTATAATTATTACAGTTCTAGCGATAATAACTGCATTATATGGGTAATAATGCATGTTATATTGATAATATTGGGAGTAATAAGTATATTTATTATAGTTCTAGCGATAATAACTGCAGAATATGGGTAATAATGCATGTTATATTGATAATAGTATAAGTAATAAGTATAATTATTACAATTCTAGCGATAATAACTGCATTATGTGGGTAATAATGCACGTTATATTGCTAATAGTATAAGTAATAAGTATAATTATTACAGTTCTTGCGATAATACCTCCATTATATGGGTAATAATGCATGTTATATTGATAATAATATAAGTAATAAGTATATTTATTATAGTTCTTGCGATAATAACTGCATAATATGGGTAATAATGCATTTTATATTGAGAATAATATAAGTAATAAGTATAATTATTACAGTTCTGGCGATAATAACTGCATTATATGGGTAACAATGCACGTTATATTGCTAATAGTATAAGTAATAAGTATAATTATTACAGTTCTAGCAATAATACCACCATTATATGGGTAATAATGCATGTTATATTGATAATAGTATAAGTAATAAGTATAATTATTACAGTTCTAGCGATAATACCTCCATTATATGGGTAATAATGCATGTTATATTGATAATGATATAGGTAATAAGTATAATTATTACAGTTCTAGCGATAATAACTGCATAATATGGGTAATAATGCACGTTATATTGCTAACAATATAAGTAATAAGTATAATTATTACAGTTCTAGCGATAATACTTCCATTATATGGGTAATAATGCATGTTATATTGATGATAATGAAAGTAATACGTATATTTATTATAGTTCTTGCGATAATAACTGCATAATATGGGTAATAATGCATGTTATATTGAGAATAATATAAGTAATAAGTATAATTATTACAGTTCTGGCGATAATAACTGCATTATATGGGTAATAATGCACGTTATATTGCTAATAGTATTTAATAAGTATAATTATTACAGTTCTAGCGATAATACCTCCATTATATGGGTAATAATGCATGTTATATTGATAATGATATAAGTAATAAGTATAATTATTACAGTTCTAGCGATAATAACTGCATTATATGGGTAATAATGCACGTTATATTGCTAACAATATAAGTAATAAGTATAATTATTACAGTTCTAGCGATAATACTTCCATTATATGGGTAATAATGCATGTTATATTGATGATAATGAAAGTAATACGTATATTTATTATAGTTCTTGCGATAATAACTGCATAATATGGGTAATAATGCATGTTATATTGAGAATAATATAAGTAATAAGTATAATTATTACAGTTCTGGCGATAATAACTGCATTATATGGGTAATAATGCACGTTATATTGCTAATAGTATTTAATAAGTATAATTATTACAGTTCTAGCGATAATACCTCCATTATATGGGTAATAATGCATGTTATATTGATAATGATATAAGTAATAAGTATAATTATTACAGTTCTAGCGATAATAACTGCATTATATGGGTAATAATGCACGTTATATTGCTAACAATATAAGTAATAAGTATAATTATTACAGTTCAAGCGATAATAACTGCATAATATGGGTAATAATGCATGTTATATTGATAATAATATAAGTAATAAGTATAATTATTACAGTTCAAGCGATAATAACTGCAGAATATGGGTAATAATGCATGTTATATTGATAATAGTATAAGTAATAAGTATAATTATTACAGTTCTAGCGATAATACCTCCATTATATGGGTAATAATGCATGTTATATTGATGATAATGAAAGTAATACGTATATTTATTATAGTTCTTGCGATAATAACTGCATAATATGGGTAATAATGCATGTTATATTGAGAATAATATAAGTATTAAGTATAATTATTACAGTTCTGGCGATAATAACTGCATTATATGGGTAATAATGCACGTTATATTGCTAATAGTATTTAATAAGTATAATTATTACAGTTCTAGCGATAATACCTCCATTATATGGGTAATAATGCATGTTATATTGATAATGATATAAGTAATAAGTATAATTATTACAGTTCTAGCGATAATAACTGCATAATATGGGTAATAATGCACGTTATATTGCTAATAATATAAGTAATGAGTACAATTATTACAGTTCTATCGATAATAACTGCATTATATGGGTAATAATGCACGTTATATTGATGATAATAAAGGTAATACGTATATTTATTATAGTTCTAGCGATAATAACTGCATAATATGGGTAATAATGCATGTTATATTGAGAATAATATAAGTAATAAGTATAATTATTACAGTTCTGGCGATAATAACTGCATTATGTGGGTAATAATGCACGTTATATTGCTAATAGTATAAGTAATAAGTATAATTATTACAGTTCTTGCGATAATACCTCCATTATATGGGTAATAATGCATGTTATATTGATAATAATATAAGTAATAAGTATATTTATTATAGTTCTTGCGATAATAACTGCATAATATGGGTAATAATGCATTTTATATTGAGAATAATATAAGTAATAAGTATAATTATTACAGTTCTGGCGATAATAACTGCATTATATGGGTAACAATGCACGTTATATTGCTAATAGTATAAGTAATAAGTATAATTATTACAGTTCTAGCGATAATAACTGCATAATATGGGTAATAATGCACGTTATATTGCTAATAATATAAGTAATGAGTACAATTATTACAGTTCTAGCGATAATAACTGCATAATATGGGTAATAGTGCACGTTATATTGCTAATAATATAAGTAATACGTATAATTATTACAGTTCTAGCAATAATACCTCTATTATATGGGTAATAATGCATGTTATATTGATAATAATATAAGTAATAAGTATAATTATTACAGTTCTAGCGATAATAACTGCATTATATGGGTAATAATGCATGTTATATTGATAATATTGTGAGTAATAAGTATATTTATTATAGTTCTAGCGATAATAACGGCAGAATATGGGTAATAATGCACGTTATATTGCTAACAATATAAGTAATAAGTATAATTATTACAGTTCTAGCGATAATAACTGCATTATATTGGTAATAATGCATGTTATATTGATAATATTGGGAGTAATAAGTATATTTATTATAGTTCTAGCGATAATAACTGCAGAATATGGGTAATAATGCATGTTATATTGATAATAGTATAAGTAATAAGTATAATTATTACAATTCTAGCGATAATACCTCCATTATATGGGTAATAATACATGTTATATTGATAATAATATAAGTAATAAGTATAATTATTACAGTTCTAGCGATAATAACTGCATAATACGGGTAATAATGCACGTTCTATTGCTAATAATATAAGTAATGAGTATAATTATTACAGTTCTAGCGATAATAACTGCATTATATGGGTAATAATGCATGTTATATTGATAATAATATAAGAAATAAGTATAATTATTACAGTTCTAGCGATAATTACTGCATTATATGGGTAATAATGCACGTTATATTGCTAGCAATATAAGTAATAAGTATAATTATTACAGTTCTAGCGATAATAACTGCATTATATGGGTAATAATGCATGTTATATTGCTAATAGTATTTAATAAGTATAATTATTACAGTTCTAGCGATAATACCTCCATTATATGGGTAATAATGCATGTTATATTGATAATGATATAAGTAATAAGTATAATTATTACAGTTCTAGCGATAATAACTGCATAATATGGGTAATAATGCACGTTATATTGCTAACAATATAAGTAATAAGTATAATTATTACAGTTCTAGCGATAATACCTCCATTATATGGGTAATAATGCATGTTATATTGATGATAATGAAAGTAATACGTATATTTATTATAGTTCTTGCGATAATAACTGCATAATATGGGTAATAATGCATGTTATATTGATAATAATATAAGTAATAAGTATAATTATTACAGTTCTAGCGATAATAACTGCATTATATGGGTAATAATGCATGTTATATTGATAATATTGGGAGTAATAAGTATATTTATTATAGTTCTAGCGATAATAACTGCAGAATATGGGTAATAATGCATGTTATATTGATAACAGTATAAGTAATAAGTATAATTATGACAATTCTAGCGATAATAACTGCATTATGTGGGTAATAATGCACGTTATATTGCTAATAGTATAAGTAATAAGTATAATTATTACAGTTCTTGCGATAATACCTCCATTATATGGGTAATAATGCATGTTATATTGATAATAATATAAGTAATAAGTATATTTATTATATTTCTTGCGATAATAACTGCATAATATGGGTAATAATGCATTTTATATTGAGAATAATATAAGTAATAAGTATAATTATTACAGTTCTGGCGATAATAACTGCATTATATGGGTAACAATGCACGTTATATTGCTAATAGTATAAGTAATAAGTATAATTATTACAGTTCTAGCAATAATACCACCATTATATGGGTAATAATGCATGTTATATTGATAATAGTATAAGTAATAAGTATAATTATTACAGTTCTAGCGATAATACCTCCATTATATGGGTAATAATGCATGTTATATTGATAATATTGGGAGTAATAAGTATATTTATTATAGTTCTAGCGATAATAACTGCAGAATATGGGTAATAATGCATGTTATATTGATAATAGTATAAGTAATAAGTATAATTATTACAATTCTAGCGATAATAACTGCATTATGTGGGTAATAATGCACGTTATATTGCTAATAGTATAAGTAATAAGTATAATTATTACAGTTCTTGCGATAATACCTCCATTATATGGGTAATAATGCATGTTATATTGATAATAATATAAGTAATAAGTATATTTATTATAGTTCTTGCGATAATAACTGCATAATATGGGTAATAATGCATTTTATATTGAGAATAATATAAGTAATAAGTATAATTATTACAGTTCTGGCGATAATAACTGCATTATATGGGTAACAATGCACGTTATATTGCTAATAGTATAAGTAATAAGTATAATTATTACAGTTCTAGCAATAATACCACCATTATATGGGTAATAATGCATGTTATATTGATAATAGTATAAGTAATAAGTATAATTATTACAGTTCTAGCGATAATACCTCCATTATATGGGTAATAATGCATGTTATATTGATAATGATATAGGTAATAAGTATAATTATTACAGTTCTAGCGATAATAACTGCATAATATGGGTAATAATGCACGTTATATTGCTAACAATATAAGTAATAAGTATAATTATTACAGTTCTAGCGATAATACTTCCATTATATGGGTAATAATGCATGTTATATTGATGATAATGAAAGTAATACGTATATTTATTATAGTTCTTGCGATAATAACTGCATAATATGGGTAATAATGCATGTTATATTGAGAATAATATAAGTAATAAGTATAATTATTACAGTTCTGGCGATAATAACTGCATTATATGGGTAATAATGCACGTTATATTGCTAATAGTATTTAATAAGTATAATTATTACAGTTCTAGCGATAATACCTCCATTATATGGGTAATAATGCATGTTATATTGATAATGATATAAGTAATAAGTATAATTATTACAGTTCTAGCGATAATAACTGCATTATATGGGTAATAATGCACGTTATATTGCTAACAATATAAGTAATAAGTATAATTATTACAGTTCAAGCGATAATAACTGCATAATATGGGTAATAATGCATGTTATATTGATAATAATATAAGTAATAAGTATAATTATTACAGTTCAAGCGATAATAACTGCAGAATATGGGTAATAATGCATGTTATATTGATAATAGTATAAGTAATAAGTATAATTATTACAGTTCTAGCGATAATACCTCCATTATATGGGTAATAATGCATGTTATATTGATGATAATGAAAGTAATACGTATATTTATTATAGTTCTTGCGATAATAACTGCATAATATGGGTAATAATGCATGTTATATTGAGAATAATATAAGTATTAAGTATAATTATTACAGTTCTGGCGATAATAACTGCATTATATGGGTAATAATGCACGTTATATTGCTAATAGTATTTAATAAGTATAATTATTACAGTTCTAGCGATAATACCTCCATTATATGGGTAATAATACATGTTATATTGATAATAATATAAGTAATAAGTATAATTATTACAGTTCTAGCGATAATAACTGCATAATACGGGTAATAATGCACGTTCTATTGCTAATAATATAAGTAATGAGTATAATTATTACAGTTCTAGCGATAATAACTGCATTATATGGGTAATAATGCATGTTATATTGATAATAATATAAGAAATAAGTATAATTATTACAGTTCTAGCGATAATTACTGCATTATATGGGTAATAATGCACGTTATATTGCTAGCAATATAAGTAATAAGTATAATTATTACAGTTCTAGCGATAATAACTGCATTATATGGGTAATAATGCATGTTATATTGCTAATAGTATTTAATAAGTATAATTATTACAGTTCTAGCGATAATACCTCCATTATATGGGTAATAATGCATGTTATATTGATAATGATATAAGTAATAAGTATAATTATTACAGTTCTAGCGATAATAACTGCATAATATGGGTAATAATGCACGTTATATTGCTAACAATATAAGTAATAAGTATAATTATTACAGTTCTAGCGATAATACCTCCATTATATGGGTAATAATGCATGTTATATTGATGATAATGAAAGTAATACGTATATTTATTATAGTTCTTGCGATAATAACTGCATAATATGGGTAATAATGCATGTTATATTGATAATAATATAAGTAATAAGTATAATTATTACAGTTCTAGCGATAATAACTGCATTATATGGGTAATAATGCATGTTATATTGATAATATTGGGAGTAATAAGTATATTTATTATAGTTCTAGCGATAATAACTGCAGAATATGGGTAATAATGCATGTTATATTGATAACAGTATAAGTAATAAGTATAATTATGACAATTCTAGCGATAATAACTGCATTATGTGGGTAATAATGCACGTTATATTGCTAATAGTATAAGTAATAAGTATAATTATTACAGTTCTTGCGATAATACCTCCATTATATGGGTAATAATGCATGTTATATTGATAATAATATAAGTAATAAGTATATTTATTATATTTCTTGCGATAATAACTGCATAATATGGGTAATAATGCATTTTATATTGAGAATAATATAAGTAATAAGTATAATTATTACAGTTCTGGCGATAATAACTGCATTATATGGGTAACAATGCACGTTATATTGCTAATAGTATAAGTAATAAGTATAATTATTACAGTTCTAGCAATAATACCACCATTATATGGGTAATAATGCATGTTATATTGATAATAGTATAAGTAATAAGTATAATTATTACAGTTCTAGCGATAATACCTCCATTATATGGGTAATAATGCATGTTATATTGATAATATTGGGAGTAATAAGTATATTTATTATAGTTCTAGCGATAATAACTGCAGAATATGGGTAATAATGCATGTTATATTGATAATAGTATAAGTAATAAGTATAATTATTACAATTCTAGCGATAATAACTGCATTATGTGGGTAATAATGCACGTTATATTGCTAATAGTATAAGTAATAAGTATAATTATTACAGTTCTTGCGATAATACCTCCATTATATGGGTAATAATGCATGTTATATTGATAATAATATAAGTAATAAGTATATTTATTATAGTTCTTGCGATAATAACTGCATAATATGGGTAATAATGCATTTTATATTGAGAATAATATAAGTAATAAGTATAATTATTACAGTTCTGGCGATAATAACTGCATTATATGGGTAACAATGCACGTTATATTGCTAATAGTATAAGTAATAAGTATAATTATTACAGTTCTAGCAATAATACCACCATTATATGGGTAATAATGCATGTTATATTGATAATAGTATAAGTAATAAGTATAATTATTACAGTTCTAGCGATAATACCTCCATTATATGGGTAATAATGCATGTTATATTGATAATGATATAGGTAATAAGTATAATTATTACAGTTCTAGCGATAATAACTGCATAATATGGGTAATAATGCACGTTATATTGCTAACAATATAAGTAATAAGTATAATTATTACAGTTCTAGCGATAATACTTCCATTATATGGGTAATAATGCATGTTATATTGATGATAATGAAAGTAATACGTATATTTATTATAGTTCTTGCGATAATAACTGCATAATATGGGTAATAATGCATGTTATATTGAGAATAATATAAGTAATAAGTATAATTATTACAGTTCTGGCGATAATAACTGCATTATATGGGTAATAATGCACGTTATATTGCTAATAGTATTTAATAAGTATAATTATTACAGTTCTAGCGATAATACCTCCATTATATGGGTAATAATGCATGTTATATTGATAATGATATAAGTAATAAGTATAATTATTACAGTTCTAGCGATAATAACTGCATTATATGGGTAATAATGCACGTTATATTGCTAACAATATAAGTAATAAGTATAATTATTACAGTTCAAGCGATAATAACTGCATAATATGGGTAATAATGCATGTTATATTGATAATAATATAAGTAATAAGTATAATTATTACAGTTCAAGCGATAATAACTGCAGAATATGGGTAATAATGCATGTTATATTGATAATAGTATAAGTAATAAGTATAATTATTACAGTTCTAGCGATAATACCTCCATTATATGGGTAATAATGCATGTTATATTGATGATAATGAAAGTAATACGTATATTTATTATAGTTCTTGCGATAATAACTGCATAATATGGGTAATAATGCATGTTATATTGAGAATAATATAAGTATTAAGTATAATTATTACAGTTCTGGCGATAATAACTGCATTATATGGGTAATAATGCACGTTATATTGCTAATAGTATTTAATAAGTATAATTATTACAGTTCTAGCGATAATACCTCCATTATATGGGTAATAATGCATGTTATATTGATAATGATATAAGTAATAAGTATAATTATTACAGTTCTAGCGATAATAACTGCATAATATGGGTAATAATGCACGTTATATTGCTAACAATATAAGTAATAAGTATAATTATTACAGTTCAAGCGATAATAACTGCATAATATGGGTAATAATGCATGTTATATTGATAATAATATAAGTAATAAGTATAATTATTACAGTTCAAGCGATAATAACTGCAGAATATGGGTAATAATGCATGTTATATTGATAATAGTATAAGTAATAAGTATAATTATTACAGTTCTAGCGATAATACCTCCATTATATGGGTAATAATGCATGTTATATTGATGATAATGAAAGTAATACGTATATTTATTATAGTTCTTGCGATAATAACTGCATAATATGGGTAATAATGCATGTTATATTGAGAATAATATAAGTATTAAGTATAATTATTACAGTTCTGGCGATAATAACTGCATTATATGGGTAATAATGCACGTTATATTGCTAATAGTATTTAATAAGTATAATTATTACAGTTCTAGCGATAATACCTCCATTATATGGGTAATAATGCATGTTATATTGATAATGATATAAGTAATAAGTATAATTATTACAGTTCTAGCGATAATAACTGCATAATATGGGTAATAATGCACGTTATATTGCTAATAATATAAGTAATGAGTACAATTATTACAGTTCTATCGATAATAACTGCATTATATGGGTAATAATGCACGTTATATTGATGATAATAAAGGTAATACGTATATTTATTATAGTTCTAGCGATAATAACTGCATAATATGGGTAATAATGCATGTTATATTGAGAATAATATAAGTAATAAGTATAATTATTACAGTTCTGGCGATAATAACTGCATTATGTGGGTAATAATGCACGTTATATTGCTAATAGTATAAGTAATAAGTATAATTATTACAGTTCTTGCGATAATACCTCCATTATATGGGTAATAATGCATGTTATATTGATAATAATATAAGTAATAAGTATATTTATTATAGTTCTTGCGATAATAACTGCATAATATGGGTAATAATGCATTTTATATTGAGAATAATATAAGTAATAAGTATAATTATTACAGTTCTGGCGATAATAACTGCATTATATGGGTAACAATGCACGTTATATTGCTAATAGTATAAGTAATAAGTATAATTATTACAGTTCTAGCGATAATAACTGCATAATATGGGTAATAATGCACGTTATATTGCTAATAATATAAGTAATGAGTACAATTATTACAGTTCTAGCGATAATAACTGCATAATATGGGTAATAGTGCACGTTATATTGCTAATAATATAAGTAATACGTATAATTATTACAGTTCTAGCAATAATACCTCTATTATATGGGTAATAATGTATGTTATATTGATAATAATATAAGTAATAAGTATAATTATTACAGTTCTAGCGATAATAACTGCATTATATGGGTAATAATGCATGTTATATTGATAATATTGTGAGTAATAAGTATATTTATTATAGTTCTAGCGATAATAACGGCAGAATATGGGTAATAATGCACGTTATATTGCTAACAATATAAGTAATAAGTATAATTATTACAGTTCTAGCGATAATAACTGCATTATATGGGTAATAATGCATGTTATATTGATAATATTGGGAGTAATAAGTATATTTATTATAGTTCTAGCGATAATAACTGCAGAATATGGGTAATAATGCATGTTATATTGATAATAGTATAAGTAATAAGTATAATTATTACAATTCTAGCGATAATACCTCCATTATATGGGTAATAATACATGTTATATTGATAATAATATAAGTAATAAGTATAATTATTACAGTTCTAGCGATAATAACTGCATAATACGGGTAATAATGCACGTTCTATTGCTAATAATATAAGTAATGAGTATAATTATTACAGTTCTAGCGATAATAACTGCATTATATGGGTAATAATGCATGTTATATTGATAATAATATAAGAAATAAGTATAATTATTACAGTTCTAGCGATAATTACTGCATTATATGGGTAATAATGCACGTTATATTGCTAGCAATATAAGTAATAAGTATAATTATTACAGTTCTAGCGATAATAACTGCATTATATGGGTAATAATGCATGTTATATTGCTAATAGTATTTAATAAGTATAATTATTACAGTTCTAGCGATAATACCTCCATTATATGGGTAATAATGCATGTTATATTGATAATGATATAAGTAATAAGTATAATTATTACAGTTCTAGCGATAATAACTGCATAATATGGGTAATAATGCACGTTATATTGCTAACAATATAAGTAATAAGTATAATTATTACAGTTCTAGCGATAATACCTCCATTATATGGGTAATAATGCATGTTATATTGATGATAATGAAAGTAATACGTATATTTATTATAGTTCTTGCGATAATAACTGCATAATATGGGTAATAATGCATGTTATATTGATAATAATATAAGTAATAAGTATAATTATTACAGTTCTAGCGATAATAACTGCATTATATGGGTAATAATGCATGTTATATTGATAATATTGGGAGTAATAAGTATATTTATTATAGTTCTAGCGATAATAACTGCAGAATATGGGTAATAATGCATGTTATATTGATAATAGTATAAGTAATAAGTATAATTATGACAATTCTAGCGATAATAACTGCATTATGTGGGTAATAATGCACGTTATATTGCTAATAGTATAAGTAATAAGTATAATTATTACAGTTCTTGCGATAATACCTCCATTATATGGGTAATAATGCATGTTATATTGATAATAATATAAGTAATAAGTATATTTATTATATTTCTTGCGATAATAACTGCATAATATGGGTAATAATGCATTTTATATTGAGAATAATATAAGTAATAAGTATAATTATTAGAGTTCTGGCGATAATAACTGCATTATATGGGTAACAATGCACGTTATATTGCTAATAGTATAAGTAATAAGTATAATTATTACAGTTCTAGCAATAATACCACCATTATATGGGTAATAATGCATGTTATATTGATAATAGTATAAGTAATAAGTATAATTATTACAGTTCTAGCGATAATACCTCCATTATATGGGTAATAATGCATGTTATATTGATAATAATATAAGTAATAAGTATATTTATTACAGTTCTATCGATAATAACTGCATAATATGGGTAATAATGCATGTTATATTGGTGACAATAAAAGTAATACGTATATTTATTATAGTTCTAGCAATAATAACTGCATAATATGGGTCATAATGCATGTTATATTGATAATAATAAAGGTAATACGTATATTTATTATAGTTCTAGCGATAATAACTGCATAATATGGGTAATAATGCATGTTATATTGAGAATAATATAAGTAATAAGTATAATTATTACAGTTCTGGCGATAATAACTGCATTATGTGGGTAATAATGCACGTTATATTGCTAATAGTATAAGTAATAAGTATAATTATTACAGTTCTTGCGATAATACCTCCATTATATGGGTAATAATGCATGTTATATTGATAATAATATAAGTAATAAGTATATTTATTATAGTTCTTGCGATAATAACTGCATAATATGGGTAATAATGCATTTTATATTGAGAATAATATAAGTAATAAGTATAATTATTACAGTTCTGGCGATAATAACTGCATTATATGGGTAACAATGCACGTTATATTGCTAATAGTATAAGTAATAAGTATAATTATTACAGTTCTAGCAATAATACCACCATTATATGGGTAATAATGCATGTTATATTGATAATAATATAAGTAATAAGTATAATTGTTACAGTTCTAGCGATAATAACTGCATTATATGGGTAATAATGCACGTTATATTGCTAGTAGTATAAGTAATAAGTATAATTATTACAGTTCTAGCGATAATAACTGCATAATATGGGTAATAATGCACGTTATATTGCTAATAATATAAGTAATGAGTACAATTATTACAGTTCTAGCGATAATAACTGCATAATATGGGTAATAATGCACGTTATATTGCTAATAATATAAGTAATACGTATAATTATTACAGTTCTAGCAATAATACCTCCATTATATGGGTAATAATGCATGTTATATTGATAATAATATAAGTAATAAGTATAATTATTACAGTTCTAGCGATAATAACTGCATTATATGGGTAATAATGCATGTTATATTGATAATATTGTGAGTAATAAGTATATTTATTATAGTTCTAGCGATAATAACTGCAGAATATGGGTAATAATGCACGTTATATTGCTAACAATATAAGTAATAAGTATAATTATTACAGTTCTAGCGATAATAACTGCATTATATGGGTAATAATGCATGTTATATTGATAATATTGGGAGTAATAAGTATATTTATTATAGTTGTAGCGATAATAACTGCAGAATATGGGTAATAATGCATGTTATATTGATAATAGTATAAGTAATAAGTATCATTATTACAATTCTAGCGATAATACCTCCATTATATGGGTAATAATGCATGTTATATTGATAATAATATAAGTAATAAGTATAATTATTACAGTTCTAGCGATAATAACTGCATAATACGGGTAATAATGCACGTTCTATTGCTAATAATATAAGTAATGAGTATAATTATTACAGTTCTAGCGATAATAACTGCATTATATGGGTAATAATGCATGTTATATTGATAATAATAAAAGTAATAAGTATATTTATTATCGTTCTATCGATAATAACTTCTTAATATGGGTAATAATGCATGTTATATTGATGATAATGAAAGTAGTAAGTATATTTATTACAGTTCTAGCGATAATAACTGCATTATATGCGTAATAAGGCATGTTATATTGATAATATCGGGGGTAATAAGTATAATTATTACAGTTCTGGCGATAATAACTGCATTATATGGGTAATAATGCATGTTATATTGCTAATAGTATTTAATAAGTATAATTATTACAGTTCTAGCGATAATACCTCCATTATATGGGTAATAATGCATGTTATATTGATAATAGTATAAGTAATAAGTATAATTATTACAGTTCTAGCGATAATACCTCCATTATATGGGTAATAATGCATGTTATATTGATAATAATATAAGTAATAAGTATATTTATTACAGTTCTATCGATAATAACTGCATAATATGGGTAATAATGCATGTTATATTGGTGACAATAAAAGTAATACGTATATTTATTATAGTTCTAGCAATAATAACTGCATAATATGGGTAATAATGCATGTTATATTGATAATAATATAAGTAATAAGTATAATTATTACAGTTCTAGCGATAATAACTGCATTATATGGGTAATAATGCACGTTATATTGCTAACAATATAAGTAATAAGTATAATTATTTCAGTTCTAGCGATAATAACTGCATTATATGGGTAATAATGCATGTTATATTGATGATAATAAAGGTAATACGTATATTTATTATAGTTCTAGCGATAATAACTGCATAATATGGGTAATAATGCATGTTATATTGAGAATAATATAAGTAATAAGTATAATTATTACAGTTCTGGCGATAATAACTGCATTATGTGGGTAATAATGCACGTTATATTGCTAATAGTATAAGTAATAAGTATAATTATTACAGTTCTTGCGATAATACCTCCATTATATGGGTAATAATGCATGTTATATTGATAATAATATAAGTAATAAGTATATTTATTATAGTTCTTGCGATAATAACTGCATAATATGGGTAATAATGCATGTTATATTGATAATATTGTGAGTAATAAGTATATTTATTATAGTTCTAGCGATAATAACTGCAGAATATGGGTAATAATGCACGTTATATTGCTAACAATATAAGTAATAAGTATAATTATTACAGTTCTAGCGATAATAACTGCATTATATGGGTAATAATGCATGTTATATTGATAATATTGGGAGTAATAAGTATATTTATTATAATTGTAGCGATAATAACTGCAGAATATGGGTAATAATGCATGTTATATTGATAATAGTATAAGTAATAAGTATAATTATTACAATTCTAGCGATAATACCTCCATTATATGGGTAATAATGCATGTTATATTGATAATAATATAAGTAATAAGTATATTTATTACAGTTATATCGATAATAACTGCATAATATGGGTAATAATGCATGTTATATTGATGATAATAAAAGTAATACGTAAATTTATTATAGTTCTAGCAATAATAACTGCATAATATGGGTAATAATGCATGTTATATTGATAATAATATAAGAAATAAGTATAATTATTACAGTTCTAGCGATAATTACTGCATTATATGGGTAATAATGCACGTTATACTGCTAGCAATATAAGTAATAAGTATAATTATTACAGTTCTAGCGATAATAACTGCATTATATGGGTAATAATGCACGTTATATTGCTAATAGTATAAGTAATAAGTATAATTATTACAGTTCTAGCAATAATACCACCATTATATGGGTAATAATGCATGTTATATTGATAATAATATAAGTAATAAGTATAATTGTTACAGTTCTAGCGATAATAACTGCATTATATGGGTAATAATGCACGTTATATTGCTAGTAGTATAAGTAATAAGTATAATTATTACAGTTCTAGCGATAATAACTGCATAATATGGGTAATAATGCACGTTATATTGCTAATAATATAAGTAATGAGTACAATTATTACAGTTCTAGCGATAATAACTGCATAATATGGGTAATAATGCACGTTATATTGCTAATAATATAAGTAATACGTATAATTATTACAGTTCTAGCAATAATACCTCCATTATATGGGTAATAATGCATGTTATATTGATAATAATATAAGTAATAAGTATAATTATTACAGTTCTAGCGATAATAACTGCATTATATGGGTAATAATGCATGTTATATTGATAATATTGTGAGTAATAAGTATATTTATTATAGTTCTAGCGATAATAACTGCAGAATATGGGTAATAATGCACGTTATATTGCTAACAATATAAGTAATAAGTATAATTATTACAGTTCTAGCGATAATAACTGCATTATATGGGTAATAATGCATGTTATATTGCTAATAGTATTTAATAAGTATAATTATTACAGTTCTAGCGATAATACCTCCATTATATGGGTAATAATGCATGTTATATTGATAATGATATAAGTAATAAGTATAATTATTACAGTTCTAGCGATAATAACTGCATAATATGGGTAATAATGCACGTTATATTGCTAACAATATAAGTAATAAGTATAATTATTACAGTTCTAGCGATAATACCTCCATTATATGGGTAATAATGCATGTTATATTGATGATAATGAAAGTAATACGTATATTTATTATAGTTCTTGCGATAATAACTGCATAATATGGGTAATAATGCATGTTATATTGATAATAATATAAGTAATAAGTATAATTATTACAGTTCTAGCGATAATAACTGCATTATATGGGTAATAATGCATGTTATATTGATAATATTGGGAGTAATAAGTATATTTATTATAGTTCTAGCGATAATAACTGCAGAATATGGGTAATAATGCATGTTATATTGATAATAGTATAAGTAATAAGTATAATTATTACAATTCTAGCGATAATAACTGCATTATGTGGGTAATAATGCACGTTATATTGCTAATAGTATAAGTAATAAGTATAATTATTACAGTTCTTGCGATAATACCTCCATTATATGGGTAATAATGCATGTTATATTGATAATAATATAAGTAATAAGTATATTTATTATAGTTCTTGCGATAATAACTGCATAATATGGGTAATAATGCATTTTATATTGAGAATAATATAAGTAATAAGTATAATTATTACAGTTCTGGCGATAATAACTGCATTATATGGGTAACAATGCACGTTATATTGCTAATAGTATAAGTAATAAGTATAATTATTACAGTTCTAGCAATAATACCACCATTATATGGGTAATAATGCATGTTATATTGATAATAATATAAGTAATAAGTATAATTGTTACAGTTCTAGCGATAATAACTGCATTATATGGGTAATAATGCACGTTATATTGCTAGTAGTATAAGTAATAAGTATAATTATTACAGTTCTAGCGATAATAACTGCATAATATGGGTAATAATGCACGTTATATTGCTAATAATATAAGTAATGAGTACAATTATTACAGTTCTAGCGATAATAACTGCATAATATGGGTAATAATGCACGTTATATTGCTAATAATATAAGTAATACGTATAATTATTACAGTTCTAGCAATAATACCTCCATTATATGGGTAATAATGCATGTTATATTGATAATAATATAAGTTATAAGTATAATTATTACAGTTCTAGCGATAATAACTGCATTATATGGGTAATAATGCATGTTATATTGATAATATTGGGAGTAATAAGTATATTTATTATAGTTCTAGCGATAATAACTGCAGAATATGGGTAATAATGCATGTTATATTGATAATAGTATAAGTAATAAGTATAATTATTACAATTCTAGCGATAATACCTCCATTATATGGGTAATAATGCATGTTATATTGATAATAATATAAGTAATAAGTATAATTATTACAGTTCTAGCGATAATAACTGCATAATACGGGTAATAATGCACGTTCTATTGCTAATAATATAAGTAATGAGTATAATTATTACAGTTCTAGCGATAATAACTGCATTATATGGGTAATAATGCATGTTATATTGATAATAATAAAAGTAATAAGTATATTTATTATCGTTCTATCGATAATAACTTCTTAATATGGGTAATAATGCATGTTATATTGATGATAATGAAAGTAGTAAGTATATTTATTACAGTTCTAGCGATAATAACTGCATTATATGCGTAATAAGGCATGTTATATTGATAATATCGGGGGTAATAAGTATAACTATTACAGTTCTGGCGATAATAACTGCATTATATGGGTAATAATGCACGTTATATTGCTAATAGTATAAGTAATAAGTATAATTATTACAGTTCTAGCGATAATACCTCCATTATATGGGTAATAATGCATGTTATATTGATAATAATATAAGGAATAAGTATATTTATTACAGTTATATCGATAATAACTGCATAATATGGGTAATAATGCATGTTATATTGATGATAATAAAAGTAATACGTAAATTTATTATAGTTCTAGCAATAATAACTGCATAATATGGGTAATAATGCATGTTATATTGATAATAATATAAGAAATAAGTATAATTATTACAGTTCTAGCGATAATTACTGCATTATATGGGTAATAATGCACGTTATACTGCTAGCAATATAAGTAATAAGTATAATTATTACAGTTCTAGCGATAATAACTGCATTATATGGGTAATAATGCATGTTATATTGCTAATAGTATTTAATAAGTATAATTATTACAGTTCTAGCGATAATACCTCCATTATATGGGTAATAATGCATGTTATATTGATAATGATATAAGTAATAAGTATAATTATTACAGTTCTGGCGATAATAACTGCATAATATGGGTAATAATGCACGTTATATTGCTAACAATATAAGTAATAAGTATAATTATTACAGTTCTAGCGATAATACCTCCATTATATGGGTAATAATGCATGTTTTATTGATGATAATGAAAGTAATACGTATATTTATTATAGTTCTTGCGATAATAACTGCATAATATGGGTAATAATGCATGTTATATTGATAATAATATAAGTAATAAGTATAATTATTACAGTTCTAGCGATAATAACTGCATTATATGGGTAATAATGCATGTTATATTGATAATATTGGGAGTAATAAGTATATTTATTATAGTTCTAGCGATAATAACTGCAGAATATGGGTAATAATGCATGTTATATTGATAATAATATAAGTAATAAGTATAATTGTTACAGTTCTAGCGATAATAACTGCATTATATGGGTAATAATGCACGTTATATTGCTAGTAGTATAAGTAATAAGTATAATTATTACAGTTCTAGCGATAATAACTGCATAATATGGGTAATAATGCACGTTATATTGCTAATAATATAAGTAATGAGTACAATTATTACAGTTCTAGCGATAATAACTGCATAATATGGGTAATAATGCACGTTATATTGCTAATAATATAAGTAATACGTATAATTATTACAGTTCTAGCAATAATACCTCCATTATATGGGTAATAATGCATGTTATATTGATAATAATATAAGTAATAAGTATAATTATTACAGTTCTAGCGATAATAACTGCATTATATGGGTAATAATGCATGTTATATTGATAATATTGGGAGTAATAAGTATATTTATTATAGTTCCAGCGATAATAACTGCAGAATATGGGTAATAATGCATGTTATATTGATAATAGTATAAGTAATAAGTATAATTATTACAATTCTAGCGATAATACCTCCATTATATGGGTAATAATGCATGTTATATTGATAATAATATAAGTAATAAGTATAATTATTACAGTTCTAGCGATAATAACTGCATAATACGGGTAATAATGCACGTTCTATTGCTAGTAGTATAAGTAATAAGTATAATTATTACAGTTCTAGCGATAATAACTGCATAATATGGGTAATAATGCACGTTATATTGCTAATAATATAAGTAATGAGTACAATTATTACAGTTCTAGCGATAATAACTGCATAATATGGGTAATAATGCACGTTATATTGCTAATAATATAAGTAATACGTATAATTATTACAGTTCTAGCAATAATACCTCCATTATATGGGTAATAATGCATGTTATATTGATAATAATATAAGTAATAAGTATAATTATTACAGTTCTAGCGATAATAACTGCATTATATGGGTAATAATGCATGTTATATTGATAATATTGTGAGTAATAAGTATATTTATTATAGTTCTAGCGATAATAACTGCAGAATATGGGTAATAATGCACGTTATATTGCTAACAATATAAGTAATAAGTATAATTATTACAGTTCTAGCGATAATAACTGCATTATATGGGTAATAATGCATGTTATATTGCTAATAGTATTTAATAAGTATAATTATTACAGTTCTAGCGATAATACCTCCATTATATGGGTAATAATGCATGTTATATTGATAATGATATAAGTAATAAGTATAATTATTACAGTTCTAGCGATAATAACTGCATAATATGGGTAATAATGCACGTTATATTGCTAACAATATAAGTAATAAGTATAATTATTACAGTTCTAGCGATAATACCTCCATTATATGGGTAATAATGCATGTTATATTGATGATAATGAAAGTAATACGTATATTTATTATAGTTCTTGCGATAATAACTGCATAATATGGGTAATAATGCATGTTATATTGATAATAATATAAGTAATAAGTATAATTATTACAGTTCTAGCGATAATAACTGCATTATATGGGTAATAATGCATGTTATATTGATAATATTGGGAGTAATAAGTATATTTATTATAGTTCTAGCGATAATAACTGCAGAATATGGGTAATAATGCATGTTATATTGATAATAGTATAAGTAATAAGTATAATTATTACAATTCTAGCGATAATAACTGCATTATGTGGGTAATAATGCACGTTATATTGCTAATAGTATAAGTAATAAGTATAATTATTACAGTTCTTGCGATAATACCTCCATTATATGGGTAATAATGCATGTTATATTGATAATAATATAAGTAATAAGTATATTTATTATAGTTCTTGCGATAATAACTGCATAATATGGGTAATAATGCATTTTATATTGAGAATAATATAAGTAATAAGTATAATTATTACAGTTCTGGCGATAATAACTGCATTATATGGGTAACAATGCACGTTATATTGCTAATAGTATAAGTAATAAGTATAATTATTACAGTTCTAGCAATAATACCACCATTATATGGGTAATAATGCATGTTATATTGATAATAATATAAGTAATAAGTATAATTGTTACAGTTCTAGCGATAATAACTGCATTATATGGGTAATAATGCACGTTATATTGCTAGTAGTATAAGTAATAAGTATAATTATTACAGTTCTAGCGATAATAACTGCATAATATGGGTAATAATGCACGTTATATTGCTAATAATATAAGTAATGAGTACAATTATTACAGTTCTAGCGATAATAACTGCATAATATGGGTAATAATGCACGTTATATTGCTAATAATATAAGTAATACGTATAATTATTACAGTTCTAGCAATAATACCTCCATTATATGGGTAATAATGCATGTTATATTGATAATAATATAAGTTATAAGTATAATTATTACAGTTCTAGCGATAATAACTGCATTATATGGGTAATAATGCATGTTATATTGATAATATTGGGAGTAATAAGTATATTTATTATAGTTCTAGCGATAATAACTGCAGAATATGGGTAATAATGCATGTTATATTGATAATAGTATAAGTAATAAGTATAATTATTACAATTCTAGCGATAATACCTCCATTATATGGGTAATAATGCATGTTATATTGATAATAATATAAGTAATAAGTATAATTATTACAGTTCTAGCGATAATAACTGCATAATACGGGTAATAATGCACGTTCTATTGCTAATAATATAAGTAATGAGTATAATTATTACAGTTCTAGCGATAATAACTGCATTATATGGGTAATAATGCATGTTATATTGATAATAATAAAAGTAATAAGTATATTTATTATCGTTCTATCGATAATAACTTCTTAATATGGGTAATAATGCATGTTATATTGATGATAATGAAAGTAGTAAGTATATTTATTACAGTTCTAGCGATAATAACTGCATTATATGCGTAATAAGGCATGTTATATTGATAATATCGGGGGTAATAAGTATAACTATTACAGTTCTGGCGATAATAACTGCATTATATGGGTAATAATGCACGTTATATTGCTAATAGTATAAGTAATAAGTATAATTATTACAGTTCTAGCGATAATACCTCCATTATATGGGTAATAATGCATGTTATATTGATAATAATATAAGGAATAAGTATATTTATTACAGTTATATCGATAATAACTGCATAATATGGGTAATAATGCATGTTATATTGATGATAATAAAAGTAATACGTAAATTTATTATAGTTCTAGCAATAATAACTGCATAATATGGGTAATAATGCATGTTATATTGATAATAATATAAGAAATAAGTATAATTATTACAGTTCTAGCGATAATTACTGCATTATATGGGTAATAATGCACGTTATACTGCTAGCAATATAAGTAATAAGTATAATTATTACAGTTCTAGCGATAATAACTGCATTATATGGGTAATAATGCATGTTATATTGCTAATAGTATTTAATAAGTATAATTATTACAGTTCTAGCGATAATACCTCCATTATATGGGTAATAATGCATGTTATATTGATAATGATATAAGTAATAAGTATAATTATTACAGTTCTGGCGATAATAACTGCATAATATGGGTAATAATGCACGTTATATTGCTAACAATATAAGTAATAAGTATAATTATTACAGTTCTAGCGATAATACCTCCATTATATGGGTAATAATGCATGTTATATTGATGATAATGAAAGTAATACGTATATTTATTATAGTTCTTGCGATAATAACTGCATAATATGGGTAATAATGCATGTTATATTGATAATAATATAAGTAATAAGTATAATTATTACAGTTCTAGCGATAATAACTGCATTATATGGGTAATAATGCATGTTATATTGATAATATTGGGAGTAATAAGTATATTTATTATAGTTCTAGCGATAATAACTGCAGAATATGGGTAATAATGCATGTTATATTGATAATAATATAAGTAATAAGTATAATTGTTACAGTTCTAGCGATAATAACTGCATTATATGGGTAATAATGCACGTTATATTGCTAGTAGTATAAGTAATAAGTATAATTATTACAGTTCTAGCGATAATAACTGCATAATATGGGTAATAATGCACGTTATATTGCTAATAATATAAGTAATGAGTACAATTATTACAGTTCTAGCGATAATAACTGCATAATATGGGTAATAATGCACGTTATATTGCTAATAATATAAGTAATACGTATAATTATTACAGTTCTAGCAATAATACCTCCATTATATGGGTAATAATGCATGTTATATTGATAATAATATAAGTAATAAGTATAATTATTACAGTTCTAGCGATAATAACTGCATTATATGGGTAATAATGCATGTTATATTGATAATATTGGGAGTAATAAGTATATTTATTATAGTTCCAGCGATAATAACTGCAGAATATGGGTAATAATGCATGTTATATTGATAATAGTATAAGTAATAAGTATAATTATTACAATTCTAGCGATAATACCTCCATTATATGGGTAATAATGCATGTTATATTGATAATAATATAAGTAATAAGTATAATTATTACAGTTCTAGCGATAATAACTGCATAATACGGGTAATAATGCACGTTCTATTGCTAATAATATAAGTAATGAGTATAATTATTACAGTTCTAGCGATAATAACTGCATTATATGGGTAATAATGCATGTTATATTGATAATAATAAAAGTAATAAGTATATTTATTATCGTTCTATCGATAATAACTTCTTAATATGGGTAATAATGCATGTTATATTGATGATAATGAAAGTAGTAAGTATATTTATTACAGTTCTAGCGATAATAACTGCATTATATGCGTAATAAGGCATGTTATATTGATAATATCGGGGGTAATAAGTATAATTATTACAGTTCTGGCGATAATAACTGCATTATATGGGTAATAATGCACGTTATATTGCTAATAGTATAAGTAATAAGTATAATTATTACAGTTCTAGCGATAATACCTCCATTATATGGGTAATAATGCATGTTATATTGATAATAATATAAGTAATAAGTATATTTATTACAGTTATATCGATAATAACTGCATAATATGGGTAATAATGCATGTTATATTGATGATAATAAAAGTAATACGTAAATTTATTATAGTTCTAGCAATAATAACTGCATAATATGGGTAATAATGCATGTTATATTGATAATAATATAAGAAATAAGTATAATTATTACAGTTATAGCGATAATTACTGCATTATATGGGTAATAATGCACGTTATATTGCTAGCAATATAAGTAATAAGTATAATTATTACAGTTCTAGCGATAATAACTGCATAATATGGGTAATAATGCACGTTATATTGCTAACAATATAAGTAATAAGTATAATTATTACAGTTCTAGCGATAATAACTGCATAATATGGGTAATAATGCACGTTATATTGCTAACAATATAAGTAATAAGTATAATTATTACAGTTCTAGCGATAATACCTCCATTATATGGGTAATAATGCATGTTATATTGATGATAATGAAAGTAATACGTATATTTATTATAGTTCTTGCGATAATAACTGCATAATATGGGTAATAATGCATGTTATATTGATAATAATATAAGTAATAAGTATAATTATTACAGTTCTAGCGATAATAACTGCATTATATGGGTAATAATGCATGTTATATTGATAATATTGGGAGTAATAAGTATATTTATTATAGTTCTAGCGATAATAACTGCAGAATATGGGTAATAATGCATGTTATATTGATAATAGTATAAGTAATAAGTATAATTATTACAATTCTAGCGATAATACCTCCATTATATGGGTAATAATGCATGTTATATTGATAATAATATAAGTAATAAGTATAATTATTACAGTTCTAGCGATAATAACTGCATAATACGGGTAATAATGCACGTTATATTGCTAATAATATAAGTAATGAGTATAATTATTACAGTTCTAGCGATAATAACTGCATTATATGGGTAATAATGCATGTTATATTGATAATAATAAAAGTAATAAGTATATTTATTATCGTTCTATCGATAATAACTGCATAATATGGGTAATAATGCATGTTATATTGCTAATAATATAAGTAATGAGTATAATTATTACAGTTCTAGCGATAATAACTGCATTATATGGGTAATAATGCATGTTATATTGATAATAATAAAAGTAATAAGTATATTTATTATCGTTCTATCGATAATAACTGCATAATATGGGTAATAATGCATGTTATATTGATGATAATGAAAGTAATACGTAAATTTATTATAGTTCTAGCAATAATAACTGCATAATGTGGGTAATAATGCATGTTATATTGATAATAATATAAGTAATAAGTATAATTATTACAGTTCTAGCGATAATAACTGCATTATATGGGTAATAATGCACGTTATATTGCTAACAATATAAGTAATAAGTATAATTATTACAGTTCTAGCGATAATAACTGCATTATATGGGTAATAATGCATGTTATATTGATAATGATATAAGTAATAAGTATAATTATTACAGTTCTAGCGATAATAACTGCATTATATGGGTAATAATGCATGTTATATTGATGATAATGAAAGTAATACGTATATTTATTATAGTTCTTGCGATAATAACTGCATAATATGGGTAATAATGCATGTTATATTGATGATAATAAAAGTAATACGTATATTTATTATAGTTCTAGCGATAATAACTGCATTATATGGGTAATAATGCACGTTATATTGCTAATAGTGTAAGTAATAAGTATAACTATTACAGTTCTAGCGATAATACCTCCATTATATGGGTAATAATGCATGTTATATTGATAATAATATAAGTAATAAGTATATTTATTACAGTTATATCGATAATAACTGCATAATATGGGTAATAATGCATGTTATATTGATGATAATAAAAGTAATACGTAAATTTATTATAGTTCTAGCAATAATAACTGCATAATATGGGTAATAATGCATGTTATATTGATAATAATATAAGAAATAAGTATAATTATTACAGTTCTAGCGATAATTACTGCATTATATGGGTAATAATGCACGTTATATTGATAATAATATAAGTAATAAGTATATTTATTACAGTTCTATCGATAATAACTGCATAATATGGGTAATAATGCATGTTATATTGATGATAATAAAAGTAATACGTATATTTATTATAGTTCTAGCAATAATAACTGCATAATGTGGGTAATAATGCATGTTATATTGATAATAATATAAGTAATAAGTATAATTATTACAGTTCTAGCGATAATAACTGCATTATATGGGTAATAATGCACGTTATATTGCTAACAATATAAGTAATAAGTATAATTATTACAGTTCTAGCGATAATAACTGCATTATATGGGTAATAATGCATGTTATATTGATAATAATATAAGTAATAAGTATATTTATTACAGTTATATCGATAATAACTGCATAATATGGGTAATAATGCATGTTATATTGATGATAATAAAAGTAATACGTAAATTTATTATAGTTCTAGCAATAATAACTGCATAATATGGGTAATAATGCATGTTATATTGATAATAATATAAGAAATAAGTATAATTATTACAGTTCTAGCGATAATTACTGCATTATATGGGTAATAATGCACGTTATATTGATAATAATATAAGTAATAAGTATATTTATTACAGTTCTATCGATAATAACTGCATAATATGGGTAATAATGCATGTTATATTGATGATAATAAAAGTAATACGTATATATATTATAGTTCTAGCAATAATAACTGCATAATGTGGGTAATAATGCATGTTATATTGATAATAATATAAGTAATAAGTATAATTATTACAGTTCTAGCGATAATAACTGCATTATATGGGTAATAATGCACGTTATATTGATAATAATCTAAGTAATAAGTATAATTATTAGAGTTCTAGCGATAATAACTGCATTATATGGGTAATAATGCACGTTATATTGCTAACAATATAAGTAATAAGTATAATTATTACAGTTCTAGCGATAATACCTCCATTATATGGGTAATAATGCATGTTATATTGATAATGATATAAGTAATAAGTATAATTATTACAGTTCTAGCGATAATAACTGCATAATATGGGTAATAATGCACGTTATATTGCTAATAATATAAGTAATGAGTACAATTATTACAGTTCTAGCGATAATAACTGCATAATATGGGTAATAATGCATGTTATATTGATAATATCGGGAGTAATAAGTATAATTATTATAGTTCTAGCGATAATAATAGTAAAATATGGCAAATAGTGCATGTTATATTGATAATAATAAAAGTAATAAATATATTTATTACAGTTCTATCGATAATAACTGCATAATATGGGTAAAAATGCATGTTATATTGATGATAATAAAAGTAATACGTATATTTATTATAGTTCTAGCGATAATAACTGCATAATATGGGTAATAATGCATGTTATATTGATAATAATCTAAGTAATAAGTATAATTATTACAGCTCTAGCGATAATAACTGCATAATATGGGTAATAATGCATGTTATATTGAGAATAATATAAGTATTAAGTATAATTATTACAGTTCTGGCGATAATAACTGCATTATATGGGTAATAATGCACGTTATATTGCTAATAGTATTTAATAAGTATAATTATTACAGTTC
Organism: Megachile leachella; assembly: GCA_963576845.1. Taxonomy (NCBI): domain Eukaryota; kingdom Metazoa; phylum Arthropoda; class Insecta; order Hymenoptera; family Megachilidae; genus Megachile; species Megachile leachella. Next base: position 830,977 of record CAUYWW010000068.1, read on the forward strand.
TAGCGATAATACCTCCATTATATGGGTAATAATGCATGTTATATTGATAATGATATAAGTAATAAGTATAATTATTACAGTTCTAGCGATAATAACTGCATAATATGGGTAATAATGCACGTTATATTGCTAATAATATAAGTAATGAGTACAATTATTACAGTTCTAGCGATAATAACTGCATAATATGGGTAATAATGCACGTTATATTGCTAATAATATAAGTAATAAGTATAATTATTACAGTTCTAGCGATAATAACTGCATTATATGGGTACTAATGAATGTTATATTGATAATATTGGGAGTAATAAGTATATTTATTATAGTTCTAGCGATAATAACTGCAGAATATGGGTAATAATGCATGTTATATTGATAATAGTATAAGTAATAAGTATAATTATTACAGTTCTAGCGATAATACCTCCAATATATGGGTAATAATGCATGTTATATTGATAATAGTATAAGTAATAAGTATAATTATTACAGTTCTAGCGATAATAACTGCATTATATGGGTAATAATGCACGTTATATTGCTAACAATATAAGTAATAAGTATAATTATTACAGCTCTAGCGATAATAACTGCATAATATGGGTAATAATGCATGTTATATTGATAATAATATAAGTAATAAGTATAATTATTACAGTTCTAGCGACAATACCTCCATTATATGGGTAATAATGCATGTTATATTGATAATGATATAAGTAATAAGTATAATTATTACAGTTCTAGCGATAATAACTGCATAATATGGGTAATAATGGACGTTATATTGCTAATAATATAAGTAATGAGTACAATTATTACAGTTCTAGCGATAATAACTGCATAATATGGGTAATAATGCACGTTATATTGCTAATAATATAAGTAATAAGTATAATTATTACAGTTCTAGCAATAATACCTCCATTATATGGGTAATAATGCATGTTATATTGATAATAACATAAGTAATAAGTATAATTATTACAGTTCTAGCGATAATAACTGCATTATATGGGTAATAATGCATGTTATATTGATAATATCGGGGGTAATAAGTATAATTATTATAGTTCTAGCGATAATAATAGTAAAATATGGCTAATAGTGCATGATATATTGATAATAGTAAAAGTAATAAGTATAATTATTACAGTTCTAGCGATAATAACTGCATAATATGGGTAATAATGCATGTTATATTGATGATAATAAAAGTAATACGTATATTTATTATAGTTCTAGCGATAATAACTGCATAATATGGGTAACAATGCATGTTATATTGAGAATAATATAAGTAATAAGTATAATGATTACAGTTCTGGCGATAATAATTGCATTATATGGGTAATAATGCACGTTATATTGCTAATAGTATAAGTAATAAGTATAATTATTACAGTTCTAGCGATAATACCTCCATTATATGGGTAATAATGCATGTTATATTGATAATAATATAAGTAATAAGTATATTTATTACAGTTATATCGATAATAACTGCATAATATGGGTAATAATGCATGTTATATTGATGATAATAAAAGTAATACGTATATTTATTATAGTTCTAGCAATAATAACTGCATAATATGGGTAATAATGCATGTTATATTGATAATAATATAAGTAATAAGTATAATTATTACAGTTCTAGCGATAATAACTGCATTATATGGGTAATGATGCACGTTATATTGCTAGTAGTATAAGTAATAAGTATAATTATTACAGTTCTAGCGATAATAACTGCATAATATGGGTAATAATGCACGTTATATTGCTAATAATATAAGTAATGAGTACAATTATTACAGTTCTAGCGATATAAACTGCATTATATGGGTAATAATGCATGTTATATTGATAATAGTATAAGTAATAAGTATAATTATTACAGTTCTAGCGATAATAACTGCATTATATGGGTAATAATGCACGTTATATTGCTAACAATATAAGTAATAAGTATAATTATTACAGCTCTAGCGATAATAACTGCATAATATGGGTAATAATGCATGTTATAATGATAATAATATAAGTAATAAGTATAATTATTACAGTTCTAGCGATAATACCTCCATTATATGGGTAATAATGCATGTTATATTGATAATGATATAAGTAATAAGTATAATTATTACAGTTCTAGCGATAATAACTGCATAATATGGGTAATAATGCACGTTATATTGCTAATAATATAAGTAATGAGTACAATTATTACAGTTCTAGCGATAATAACTGCATAATATGGGTAATAATGCACGTTATATTGCTAATAATATAAGTAATAAGTATAATTATTACAGTTCTAGCAATAATACCTCCATTATATGGGTAATAATGCATGTTATATTGATAATAATATAAGTAATAAGTATAATTATTACAGTTCTAGCGATAATAACTGCATTATATGGGTAATAATGCATGTTATATTCATAATATTGGGAGTAATAAGTATATTTATTATAGTTCTAGCGATAATAACTGCAGAATATGGGTAATAATGCATGTTATATTGATAATAGTATAAGTAATAAGTATAATTATTACAGTCCTAGCGATAATAACTGCATAATATGGGTAATAATGCATGTTATATTGATGATAATAAAAGTAATACGTATATTTATTATAGTTCTAGCGATAATAACTGCATAATATGGGTAATAATGCATGTTATATTGATATCAATATAAGTAATAAGTATAATTATTACAGTTCTAGCGATAATAACTGCACTATATGGCTAATAATGCACGTTATATTGCTAACAATATAAGTAATAAGTATATTTATTATAGTTCTAGCGATAATAACTGCATAATATGGGTAATAATGCATGTTATATTGATAATAATATAAGTAATAAGTATAATTATTACAGTTCTAGCGATAATACCTCCATTATATGGGTAATAATGCATGTTATATTGATAATGATATAAGTAATAAGTATAATTATTACAGTTCTAGCGATAATAACTGCATAATATGGGTAATATTGCACGTTATATTGCTAATAATATAAGTAATGAGTACAATTATTACAGTTCTAGCGATAATAACTGCATAATATGGGTAATAATGCACGTTATATTGCTAATAATATAAGTAATAAGTATAATTATTACAGTTCTAGCAATAATACCTCCATTATATGGGTAATAATGCATGTTATATTGATAATAATATAAGTAATAAGTATAATTATTACAGTTCTAGCGATAATAACTGCATTATATGGGTAATAATGCATGTTATATTCATAATATTGGGAGTAATAAGTATATTTATTATAGTTCTAGCGATAATAACTGCAGAATATGGGTAATAATGCCTGTTATATTGATAATAGTATAAGTAATAAGTATAATTATTACAGTCCTAGCGATAATAACTGCATAATATGGGTAATAATGCATGTTATATTGATGATAATAAAAGTAATACGTATATTTATTATAGTTCTAGCGATAATAACTGCATAATATGGGTAATAATGCATGTTATATTGATATCAATATAAGTAATAAGTATAATTATTACAGTTCTAGCGATAATAACTGCACTATATGGCTAATAATGCACGTTATATTGCTAACAATATAAGTAATAAGTATATTTATTATAGTTCTAGCGATAATAACTGCATAATATGGGTAATAATGCATGTTATATTGAGAATAATATAAGTAATAAGTATAATTATTACAGTTATGGCGATAATAACTGCATTATATGGGTAATAATGCACGTTATATTGCTAATAGTATAAGTAATAAGTATAATTATTACAATTCTAGCGATAATACCTCCATTATATGGGTAATAATGCATGTTATATTGATAATAATATAAGTAATAAGTATAATTATTACAGTTCTAGCGATAATAACTGCATAATATGGGTAATAATGCATGTTATATTGATGATAATAAAAGTAATACGTATATTTATTATAGTTCTAGCAATAATAACTGCATAATATGGGTAATAATGCATGTTATATTGATAATAATAAAAGTAATAAGTATATTTACTATCGTTCTATCGATAATAACTTCTTAATATGGGTAATAATGCATGTTATATTGATGATAATGAAAGTAGTAAGTATATTTATTACAGTTCTAGCGATAATAACTGCATTATATGCGTAATAAGGCATGTTATATTGATAATATCGGGGGTAATAAGTATAATTATTATAGTTCTAGCGATAATAATAGTAAAATATGGCTAATAGTGCATGATATATTGATAATAGTAAAAGTAATAAGTATATTTATTACAGTTCTATCGATAATAACTGCATAATATGGGTAATAATGCATGTTATATTGATGATAATGAAAGTAATACGTATATTTATTATAGTTCTAGCGATAATAACTGCATAATATGGGTAACAATGCATGTTATATTGAGAATAATATAAGTAATAAGTATAATGATTACAGTTCTGGCGATAATAACTGCATTATATGGGTAATAATGCACGTTATATTGCTAATAGTATAAGTAATAAGTATAATTATTACAGTTCTAGCGATAATACCTCCATTATATGGGTAATAATGCATGTTATATTGATAATAATATAAGTAATAAGTATATTTATTACAGTTATATCGATAATAACTGCATAATATGGGTAATAATGCATGTTATATTGATGATAATAAAAGTAATACGTATATTTATTATAGTTCTAGCAATAATAACTGCATAATATGGGTAATAATGCATGTTATATTGATAATAATATAAGTAATAAGTATAATTATTACAGTTCTAGCGATAATTACTGCATTATATGGGTAATAATGCACGTTATATTGCTAGCAATATAAGTAATAAGTATTATTATTACAGTTCTAGCGATAATAACTGCATTATATGGGTAATAATGCATGTTATATTGATAATAATATAAGTAATAAGTATAATTATTACAGTTCTAGCGATAATAACTGCATTATATGGGTAATAATGCACGTTATATTGCTAACAATATAAGTAATAAGTATAATTATTACAGTTCTACCGATAATAACTGCATTATAAGGGTAATAATGCACGTTATACTGCTAACAATATAAGTAATAAGTATAATTATTACAGTTCTAGCGATAATAACTGCATTATATGGGTAATAATGCATGTTATATTGATAATATTGGGAGTAATAAGTATATTTATTATAGTTCTAGCGATAATAACTGCAGAATATGGGTAATAATGCATGTTATATTGATAATAGTATAAGTAATAAGTATAATTATTACAATTCTAGCGATAATACCTCCATTATATGGGTAATAATGCATGTTATATTGATAATAATATAAGTAATAAGTATAATTATTACAGTTCTAGCGATAATAACTGCATAATATGGGTAATAATGCATGTTATATTGATGATAATAAAAGTAATACGTATATTTATTATAGTTCTAGCGATAATAACTGCATAATATGGGTAACAATGCATGTTATATTGAGAATAATATAAGTAATAAGTATAATGATTACAGTTCTGGCGATAATAATTGCATTATATGGGTAATAATGCACGTTATATTGCTAATAGTATAAGTAATAAGTATAATTATTACAGTTCTAGCGATAATACCTCCATTATATGGGTAATAATGCATGTTATATTGATAATAATATAAGTAATAAGTATATTTATTACAGTTATATCGATAATAACTGCATAATATGGGTAATAATGCATGTTATATTGATGATAATAAAAGTAATACGTATATTTATTATAGTTCTAGCAATAATAACTGCATAATATGGGTAATAATGCATGTTATATTGATAATAATATAAGTAATAAGTATAATTATTACAGTTCTAGCGATAATAACTGCATTATATGGGTAATGATGCACGTTATATTGCTAGTAGTATAAGTAATAAGTATAATTATTACAGTTCTAGCGATAATAACTGCATAATATGGGTAATAATGCACGTTATATTGCTAATAATATAAGTAATGAGTACAATTATTACAGTTCTAGCGATATAAACTGCATTATATGGGTAATAATGCATGTTATATTGATAATAGTATAAGTAATAAGTATAATTATTACAGTTCTAGCGATAATAACTGCATTATATGGGTAATAATGCACGTTATATTGCTAACAATATAAGTAATAAGTATAATTATTACAGCTCTAGCGATAATAACTGCATAATATGGGTAATAATGCATGTTATAATGATAATAATATAAGTAATAAGTATAATTATTACAGTTCTAGCGATAATACCTCCATTATATGGGTAATAATGCATGTTATATTGATAATGATATAAGTAATAAGTATAATTATTACAGTTCTAGCGATAATAACTGCATAATATGGGTAATAATGCACGTTATATTGCTAATAATATAAGTAATGAGTACAATTATTACAGTTCTAGCGATAATAACTGCATAATATGGGTAATAATGCACGTTATATTGCTAATAATATAAGTAATAAGTATAATTATTACAGTTCTAGCAATAATACCTCCATTATATGGGTAATAATGCATGTTATATTGATAATAATATAAGTAATAAGTATAATTATTACAGTTCTAGCGATAATAACTGCATTATATGGGTAATAATGCATGTTATATTCATAATATTGGGAGTAATAAGTATATTTATTATAGTTCTAGCGATAATAACTGCAGAATATGGGTAATAATGCATGTTATATTGATAATAGTATAAGTAATAAGTATAATTATTACAGTCCTAGCGATAATAACTGCATAATATGGGTAATAATGCATGTTATATTGATGATAATAAAAGTAATACGTATATTTATTATAGTTCTAGCGATAATAACTGCATAATATGGGTAATAATGCATGTTATATTGATATCAATATAAGTAATAAGTATAATTATTACAGTTCTAGCGATAATAACTGCACTATATGGCTAATAATGCACGTTATATTGCTAACAATATAAGTAATAAGTATATTTATTATAGTTCTAGCGATAATAACTGCATAATATGGGTAATAATGCATGTTATATTGATAATAATATAAGTAATAAGTATAATTATTACAGTTCTAGCGATAATACCTCCATTATATGGGTAATAATGCATGTTATATTGATAATGATATAAGTAATAAGTATAATTATTACAGTTCTAGCGATAATAACTGCATAATATGGGTAATAATGCACGTTATATTGCTAATAATATAAGTAATGAGTACAATTATTACAGTTCTAGCGATAATAACTGCATAATATGGGTAATAATGCACGTTATATTGCTAATAATATAAGTAATAAGTATAATTATTACAGTTCTAGCAATAATACCTCCATTATATGGGTAATAATGCATGTTATATTGATAATAATATAAGTAATAAGTATAATTATTACAGTTCTAGCGATAATAACTGCATTATATGGGTAATAATGCATGTTATATTCATAATATTGGGAGTAATAAGTATATTTATTATAGTTCTAGCGATAATAACTGCAGAATATGGGTAATAATGCCTGTTATATTGATAATAGTATAAGTAATAAGTATAATTATTACAGTCCTAGCGATAATAACTGCATAATATGGGTAATAATGCATGTTATATTGATGATAATAAAAGTAATACGTATATTTATTATAGTTCTAGCGATAATAACTGCATAATATGGGTAATAATGCATGTTATATTGATATCAATATAAGTAATAAGTATAATTATTACAGTTCTAGCGATAATAACTGCACTATATGGCTAATAATGCACGTTATATTGCTAACAATATAAGTAATAAGTATATTTATTATAGTTCTAGCGATAATAACTGCATAATATGGGTAATAATGCATGTTATATTGAGAATAATATAAGTAATAAGTATAATTATTACAGTTATGGCGATAATAACTGCATTATATGGGTAATAATGCACGTTATATTGCTAATAGTATAAGTAATAAGTATAATTATTACAATTCTAGCGATAATACCTCCATTATATGGGTAATAATGCATGTTATATTGATAATAATATAAGTAATAAGTATAATTATTACAGTTCTAGCGATAATAACTGCATAATATGGGTAATAATGCATGTTATATTGATGATAATAAAAGTAATACGTATATTTATTATAGTTCTAGCAATAATAACTGCATAATATGGGTAATAATGCATGTTATATTGATAATAATAAAAGTAATAAGTATATTTACTATCGTTCTATCGATAATAACTTCTTAATATGGGTAATAATGCATGTTATATTGATGATAATGAAAGTAGTAAGTATATTTATTACAGTTCTAGCGATAATAACTGCATTATATGCGTAATAAGGCATGTTATATTGATAATATCGGGGGTAATAAGTATAATTATTATAGTTCTAGCGATAATAATAGTAAAATATGGCTAATAGTGCATGATATATTGATAATAGTAAAAGTAATAAGTATATTTATTACAGTTCTATCGATAATAACTGCATAATATGGGTAATAATGCATGTTATATTGATGATAATGAAAGTAATACGTATATTTATTATAGTTCTAGCGATAATAACTGCATAATATGGGTAACAATGCATGTTATATTGAGAATAATATAAGTAATAAGTATAATGATTACAGTTCTGGCGATAATAACTGCATTATATGGGTAATAATGCACGTTATATTGCTAATAGTATAAGTAATAAGTATAATTATTACAGTTCTAGCGATAATACCTCCATTATATGGGTAATAATGCATGTTATATTGATAATAATATAAGTAATAAGTATATTTATTACAGTTATATCGATAATAACTGCATAATATGGGTAATAATGCATGTTATATTGATGATAATAAAAGTAATACGTATATTTATTATAGTTCTAGCAATAATAACTGCATAATATGGGTAATAATGCATGTTATATTGATAATAATATAAGTAATAAGTATAATTATTACAGTTCTAGCGATAATTACTGCATTATATGGGTAATAATGCACGTTATATTGCTAGCAATATAAGTAATAAGTATTATTATTACAGTTCTAGCGATAATAACTGCATTATATGGGTAATAATGCATGTTATATTGATAATAATATAAGTAATAAGTATAATTATTACAGTTCTAGCGATAATAACTGCATTATATGGGTAATAATGCACGTTATATTGCTAACAATATAAGTAATAAGTATAATTATTACAGTTCTACCGATAATAACTGCATTATAAGGGTAATAATGCACGTTATACTGCTAACAATATAAGTAATAAGTATAATTATTACAGTTCTAGCGATAATAACTGCATTATATGGGTAATAATGCATGTTATATTGATAATATTGGGAGTAATAAGTATATTTATTATAGTTCTAGCGATAATAACTGCAGAATATGGGTAATAATGCATGTTATATTGATAATAGTATAAGTAATAAGTATAATTATTACAATTCTAGCGATAATACCTCCATTATATGGGTAATAATGCATGTTATATTGATAATAATATAAGTAATAAGTATAATTATTACAGTTCTAGCGATAATAACTGCATTATAAGGGTAGTAATGCACGTTATATTGCTAACAATATAAGTAATAAGTATAATTATTACAGCTCTAGCGATAATAACTGCATAATATGGGTAATAATGCATGTTATATTGATAATAATATAAGTAATAAGTATAATTATTACAGTTCTAGCGATAATACCTCCATTATATGGGTAATAATGCATGTTATATTGATAATGATATAAGTAATAAGTATAATTATTACAATTCTAGCGATAATACCTTCATTATATGGGTAATAATGCACGTTATATTGCTAATAATATAAGTAATGAGTACAATTATTACAGTTCTAGCGATAATAACTGCATAATATGGGTAATAGTGCACGTTATATTGCTAATAATATAAGTAATAAGTATAATTATTACAGTTCTAGCAATAATACCTCCATTATATGGGTAATAATGCATGTTATATTGATAATAATATAAGTAATAAGTATAATTATTACAGTTCTAGCGATAATAACTGCATTATATGGGTAATAATGCATGTTATATTCATAATATTGGGAGTAATAAGTATATTTATTATAGTTCTAGCGATAATAACTGCAGAATATGGGTAATAATGCATGTTATATTGATAATAGTATAAGTAATAAGTATAATTATTACAGTCCTAGCGATAATAACTGCATAATATGGGTAATAATGCATGTTATATTGATGATAATAAAAGTAATACGTATATTTATTATAGTTCTAGCGATAATAACTGCATAATATGGGTAATAATGCATGTTATATTGATATCAATATAAGTAATAAGTATAATTATTACAGTTCTAGCGATAATAACTGCACTATATGGCTAATAATGCACGTTATATTGCTAACAATATAAGTAATAAGTATAATTATTACAGTTCTAGCGATAATAATAGTAAAATATGGCTAATAGTGCATGATATATTGATAATAGTAAAAGTAATAAGTATATTTATTACAGTTCTGTCGATAATAACTGCATAATATGGGTAATAATGCATGTTATATTGATGATAATAAAGGTAATACGTATATTTATTATAGTTCTAGCGATAATAACTGCATAATATGGGTAATAATGCATGTTATATTGAGAATAATATAAGTAATAAGTATAATTATTACAGTTATGGCGATAATAACTGCATTATATGGGTAATAATGCACGTTATATTGCTAATAGTATAAGTAATAAGTATAATTATTACAATTCTAGCGATAATACCTCCATTATATGGGTAATAATGCATGTTATATTGATAATAATATAAGTAATAAGTATAATTATTACAGTTCTAGCGATAATAACTGCATAATATGGGTAATAATGCATGTTATATTGATGATAATAAAAGTAATACGTATATTTATTATAGTTCTAGCAATAATAACTGCATAATATGGGTAATAATGCATGTTATATTGATAATAATAAAAGTAATAAGTATATTTACTATCGTTCTATCGATAATAACTTCTTAATATGGGTAATAATGCATGTTATATTGATGATAATGAAAGTAGTAAGTATATTTATTACAGTTCTAGCGATAATAACTGCATTATATGCGTAATAAGGCATGTTATATTGATAATATCGGGGGTAATAAGTATAATTATTATAGTTCTAGCGATAATAATAGTAAAATATGGCTAATAGTGCATGATATATTGATAATAGTAAAAGTAATAAGTATATTTATTACAGTTCTATCGATAATAACTGCATAATATGGGTAATAATGCATGTTATATTGATGATAATGAAAGTAATACGTATATTTATTATAGTTCTAGCGATAATAACTGCATAATATGGGTAACAATGCATGTTATATTGAGAATAATATAAGTAATAAGTATAATGATTACAGTTCTGGCGATAATAACTGCATTATACGGGTAATAATGCACGTTATATTGCTAATAGTATAAGTAATAAGTATAATTATTACAGTTCTAGCGATAATACCTCCATTATATGGGTAATAATGCATGTTATATTGATAATAATATAAGTAATAAGTATATTTATTACAGTTATATCGATAATAACTGCATAATATGGGTAATAATGCATGTTATATTGATGATAATAAAAGTAATACGTATATTTATTATAGTTCTAGCAATAATAACTGCATAATATGGGTAATAATGCATGTTATATTGATAATAATATAAGTAATAAGTATAATTATTACAGTTCTAGCGATAATTACTGCATTATATGGGTAATAATGCACGTTATATTGCTAGCAATATAAGTAATAAGTATAATTATTACAGTTCTAGCGATAATAACTGCATTATAAGGGTAATAATGCACGTTATATTGCTAACAATATAAGTAATAAGTATAATTATTACAGTTCTAGCGATAATAACTGCATTATATGGGTAATAATGCATGTTATATTGATAATATTGGGAGTAATAAGTATATTTATTATAGTTCTAGCGATAATAACTGCAGAATATGGGTAATAATGCATGTTATATTGATAATAGTATAAGTAATAAGTATAATTATTACAATTCTAGCGATAATACCTCCATTATATGGGTAATAATGCATGTTATATTGATAATAATATAAGTAATAAGTATAATTATTACAGTTCTAGCGATAATAACTGCATAATACGGGTAATAATGCACGTTATATTGCTAATAATATAAGTAATGAGTATAATTATTACAGTTCTAGCGATAATAACTGCATTATATGGGTAATAATGCATGTTATATTGATAATAATAAAAGTAATAAGTATATTTATTATCGTTCTATCGATAATAACTTCTTAATATGGGTTATAATGCATGTTATATTGATGATAATGAAAGTAGTAAGTATATTTATTACAGTTCTAGCGATAATAACTGCATTATATGCGTAATAAGGCATGTTATATTGATAATATCGGGGGTAATAAGTATAATTATTATAGTTCTAGCGATAATAATAGTAAAATATGGCTAATAGTGCATAATATATTGATAATAGTAAAAGTAATAAGTATATTTATTACAGTTCTATCGATAATAACTGCATAATATGGGTAATAATGCATGTTATATTGATAATAATATAAGTAATAAGTATAATTATTACAGTTCTAGCGATAATAACTGCATTATATGGGTAATAATGCACGTTATATTGCTAACAATATAAGTAATAAGTATAATTATTACAGTTCTACCGATAATAACTGCATTATAAGGGTAATAATGCACGTTATATTGCTAACAATATAAGTAATAAGTATAATTATTACAGTTCTAGCGATAATAACTGCATAATATGGGTAATAATGCATGTTATATTGATGATAATGAAAGTAATACGTATATTTATTATAGTTCTAGCGATAATAACTGCATAATATGGGTAACAATGCATGTTATATTGAGAATAATATAAGTAATAAGTATAATTATTACAGTTCTGGCGATAATAACTGCATTATATGGGTAATAATGCACGTTATATTGCTAATAGTATAAGTAATAAGTATAATTATTACAGTTCTAGCGATAATACCTCCATTATATGGGTAATAATGCATGTTATATTGATAATAATATAAGTAATAAGTATATTTATTACAGTTATATCGATAATAACTGCATAATATGGGTAATAATGCATGTTATATTGATGATAATAAAAGTAATACGTATATTTATTATAGTTCTAGCAATAATAACTGCATAATATGGGTAATAATGCATGTTATATTGATAATAATATAAGTAATAAGTATAATTATTACAGTTCTAGCGATAATAACTGCATTATATGGGTAATGATGCACGTTATATTGCTAGTAGTATAAGTAATAAGTATAATTATTACAGTTCTAGCGATAATAACTGCATAATATGGGTAATAATGCACGTTATATTGCTAATAATATAAGTAATGAGTACAATTATTACAGTTCTAGCGATATAAACTGCATTATATGGGTAATAATGCATGTTATATTGATAATAGTATAAGTAATAAGTATAATTATTACAGTTCTAGCGATAATAACTGCATTATATGGGTAATAATGCACGTTATATTGCTAACAATATAAGTAATAAGTATAATTATTACAGCTCTAGCGATAATAACTGCATAATATGGGTAATAATGCATGTTATATTGATAATAATATAAGTAATAAGTATAATTATTACAGTTCTAGCGATAATACCTCCATTATATGGGTAATAATGCATGTTATATTGATAATGATATAAGTAATAAGTATAATTATTACAGTTCTAGCGATAATAACTGCATAATATGGGTAATAATGCACGTTATATTGCTAATAATATAAGTAATGAGTACAATTATTACAGTTCTAGCGATAATAACTGCATAATATGGGTAATAATGCACGTTATATTGCTAATAATATAAGTAATAAGTATAATTATTACAGTTCTAGCAATAATACCTCCATTATATGGGTAATAATGCATGTTATATTGATAATAATATAAGTAATAAGTATAATTATTACAGTTCTAGCGATAATAACTGCATTATATGGGTAATAATGCATGTTATATTCATAATATTGGGAGTAATAAGTATATTTATTATAGTTCTAGCGATAATAACTGCAGAATATGGGTAATAATGCATGTTATATTGATAATAGTATAAGTAATAAGTATAATTATTACAGTTCTAGCGATAATAACTGCATAATATGGGTAATAATGCATGTTATATTGATGATAATAAAAGTAATACGTATATTTATTATAGTTCTAGCGATAATAACTGCATAATATGGGTAATAATGCATGTTATATTGATATCAATATAAGTAATAAGTATAATTATTACAGTTCTAGCGATAATAACTGCACTATATGGCTAATAATGCACGTTATATTGCTAACAATATAAGTAATAAGTATAATTATTACAGTTCTAGCGATAATAATAGTAAAATATGGCTAATAGTGCATGATATATTGATAATAGTAAAAGTAATAAGTATATTTATTACAGTTCTGTCGATAATAACTGCATAATATGGGTAATAATGCATGTTATATTGATGATAATAAAGGTAATACGTATATTTATTATAGTTCTAGCGATAATAACTGCATAATATGGGTAATAATGCATGTTATATTGAGAATAATATAAGTAATAAGTATAATTATTACAGTTATGGCGATAATAACTGCATTATATGGGTAATAATGCACGTTATATTGCTAATAGTATAAGTAATAAGTATAATTATTACAATTCTAGCGATAATACCTCCATCATATGGGTAATAATGCATGTTATATTGATAATAATATAAGTAATAAGTATAATTATTACAGTTCTAGCGATAATAACTGCATAATATGGGTAATAATGCATGTTATATTGATGATAATAAAAGTAATACGTATATTTATTATAGTTCTAGCAATAATAACTGCATAATATGGGTAATAATGCATGTTATATTGATAATAATAAAAGTAATAAGTATATTTACTATCGTTCTATCGATAATAACTTCTTAATATGGGTAATAATGCATGTTATATTGATGATAATGAAAGTAGTAAGTATATTTATTACAGTTCTAGCGATAATAACTGCATTATATGCGTAATAAGGCATGTTATATTGATAATATCGGGGGTAATAAGTATAATTATTATAGTTCTAGCGATAATAATAGTAAAATATGGCTAATAGTGCATGATATATTGATAATAGTAAAAGTAATAAGTATATTTATTACAGTTCTATCGATAATAACTGCATAATATGGGTAATAATGCATGTTATATTGATGATAATGAAAGTAATACGTATATTTATTATAGTTCTAGTGATAATAACTGCATAATATGGGTAACAATGCATGTTATATTGAGAATAATATAAGTAATAAGTATAATGATTACAGTTCTGGCGATAATAACTGCATTATATGGGTAATAATGCACGTTATATTGCTAATGGTATAAGTAATAAGTATAATTATTACAGTTCTAGCGATAATACCTCCATTATATGGGTAATAATGCATGTTATATTGATAATAATATAAGTAATAAGTATATTTATTACAGTTATATCGATAATAACTGCATAATATGGGTAATAATGCATGTTATATTGATGCTAATAAAAGTAATACGTATATTTATTATAGTTCTAGCGATAATAACTGCATAATATGGGTAATAATGCATGTTATATTGATATCAATATAAGTAATAAGTATAATTATTACAGTTCTAGCGATAATAACTGCACTATATGGCTAATAATGCACGTTATATTGCTAACAATATAAGTAATAAGTATAATTATTACAGTTCTAGCGATAATAATAGTAAAATATGGCTAATAGTGCATGATATATTGATAATAGTAAAAGTAATAAGTATATTTATTACAGTTCTGTCGATAATAACTGCATAATATGGGTAATAATGCATGTTATATTGATGATAATAAAGGTAATACGTATATTTATTATAGTTCTAGCGATAATAACTGCATAATATGGGTAATAATGCATGTTATATTGAGAATAATATAAGTAATAAGTATAATTATTACAGTTATGGCGATAATAACTGCATTATATGGGTAATAATGCACGTTATATTGCTAATAGTATAAGTAATAAGTATAATTATTACAATTCTAGCGATAATACCTCCATCATATGGGTAATAATGCATGTTATATTGATAATAATATAAGTAATAAGTATAATTATTACAGTTCTAGCGATAATAACTGCATAATATGGGTAATAATGCATGTTATATTGATGATAATAAAAGTAATACGTATATTTATTATAGTTCTAGCAATAATAACTGCATAATATGGGTAATAATGCATGTTATATTGATAATAATAAAAGTAATAAGTATATTTACTATCGTTCTATCGATAATAACTTCTTAATATGGGTAATAATGCATGTTATATTGATGATAATGAAAGTAGTAAGTATATTTATTACAGTTCTAGCGATAATAACTGCATTATATGCGGAATAAGGCATGTTATATTGATAATATCGGGGGTAATAAGTATAATTATTATAGTTCTAGCGATAATAATAGTAAAATATGGCTAATAGTGCATGATATATTGATAATAGTAAAAGTAATAAGTATATTTATTACAGTTCTATCGATAATAACTGCATAATATGGGTAATAATGCATGTTATATTGATGATAATGAAAGTAATACGTATATTTATTATAGTTCTAGTGATAATAACTGCATAATATGGGTAACAATGCATGTTATATTGAGAATAATATAAGTAATAAGTATAATGATTACAGTTCTGGCGATAATAACTGCATTATATGGGTAATAATGCACGTTATATTGCTAATGGTATAAGTAATAAGTATAATTATTACAGTTCTAGCGATAATACCTCCATTATATGGGTAATAATGCATGTTATATTGATAATAATATAAGTAATAAGTATATTTATTACAGTTATATCGATAATAACTGCATAATATGGGTAATAATGCATGTTATATTGATGCTAATAAAAGTAATACGTATATTTATTATAGTTCTAGCAATAATAACTGCATAATATGGGTAATAATGCATGTTATATTGATGATAATATAAGTAATAAGTATAATTATTACAGTTCTAGCGATAATTACTGCATTATATGGGTAATAATGCACGTTATATTGCTAGCAATATAAGTAATAAGTATAATTATTACAGTTCTAGCGATAATAACTGCATTATATGGGTAATAATGCATGTTATATTGATAATAGTATAAGTAATAAGTATAATTATTACAGTTCTAGCGATAATAACTGCATTATATGGGTAATAATGCACGTTATATTGCTAACAATATAAGTAATAAGTATAATTATTACAGTTCTACCGATAATAACTGCATTATAAGGGTAATAATGCACGTTATATTGCTAACAATATAAGTAATAAGTATAATTATTACAGTTCTAGCGATAATAACTGCATTATATGGGTAATAATGCATGTTATATTGATAATATTGGGAGTAATAAGTATATTTATTATAGTTCTAGCGATAATAACTGCAGAATATGGGTAATAATGCATGTTATATTGATAATAGTATAAGTAATAAGTATAATTATTACAATTCTAGCGATAATACCTCCATTATATGGGTAAGAATGCATGTTATATTGATAATAATATAAGTAATAAGTATAATTATTACAGTTCTAGCGATAATAACTGCATAATACGGGTAATAATGCACGTTATATTGCTAATAATATAAGTAATGAGTATAATTATTACAGTTCTAGCGATAATAACTGCATTATATGGGTAATAATGCATGTTATATTGATAATATTGGGAGTAATAAGTATATTTATTATAGTTCTAGCGATAATAACTGCATAATGTGGGTAATAATGCATGTTATATTGATAATAATATAAGTAATAAGTATAATTATTACAGTTCTAGCGATAATAACTGCATTATATGGGTAATAATGCACGTTATATTGCTAACAATATAAGTAATAAGTATAATTATTACAGTTCTAGCGATAATAACTGCATTATATGGGTAATAATGCATGTTATATTGATAATGATATAAGTAATAAGTATAATTATTACAGTTCTAGCGATAATAACTGCATTATATGGGTAATAATGCATGTTATATTGATGATAATGAAAGTAATACGTATATTTATTATAGTTCTTGCGATAATAACTGCATAATATGGGTAATAATGCATGTTATATTGATGATAATAAAAGTAATACGTATATTTATTATAGTTCTAGCGATAATAACTGCATTATATGGGTAATAATGCACGTTATATTGCTAATAGTATAAGTAATAAGTATAATTATTACAGTTCTAGCGATAATACCTCCATTATATGGGTAATAATGCATGTTATATTGATAATAATATAAGTAATAAGTATATTTATTACAGTTATATCGATAATAACTGCATAATATGGGTAATAATGCATGTTATATTGATGATAATAAAAGTAATACGTAAATTTATTATAGTTCTAGCAATAATAACTGCATAATATGGGTAATAATGCATGTTATATTGATAATAATATAAGAAATAAGTATAATTATTACAGTTCTAGCGATAATTACTGCATTATATGGGTAATAATGCACGTTATATTGATAATAATATAAGTAATAAGTATATTTATTACAGTTCTATCGATAATAACTGCATAATATGGGTAATAATGCATGTTATATTGATGATAATAAAAGTAATACGTATATTTATTATAGTTCTAGCAATAATAACTGCATAATGTGGGTAATAATGCATGTTATATTGATAATAATATAAGTAATAAGTATAATTATTACAGTTCTAGCGATAATAACTGCATTATATGGGTAATAATGCACGTTATATTGATAATAATCTAAGTAATAAGTATAATTATTAGAGTTCTAGCGATAATAACTGCATTATATGGGTAATAATGCACGTTATATTGCTAACAATATAAGTAATAAGTATAATTATTACAGTTCTAGCGATAATACCTCCATTATATGGGTAATAATGCATGTTATATTGATAATGATATAAGTAATAAGTATAATTATTACAGTTCTAGCGATAATAACTGCATAATATGGGTAATAATGCACGTTATATTGCTAATAATATAAGTAATGAGTACAATTATTACAGTTCTAGCGATAATAACTGCATAATATGGGTAATAATGCATGTTATATTGATAATATCGGGAGTAATAAGTATAATTATTATAGTCCTAGCGATAATAATAGTAAAATATGGCAAATAGTGCATGTTATATTGATAATAATAAAAGTAATAAATATATTTATTACAGTTCTATCGATAATAACTGCATAATATGGGTAATAATGCATGTTATATTGATGATAATAAAAGTAATACGTATATTTATTATAGTTCTAGCGATAATAACTGCATAATATGGGTAATAATGCATGTTATATTGATAATAATCTAAGTAATAAGTATAATTATTAGAGTTCTAGCGATAATAACTGCATTATATGGGTAATAATGCACGTTATATTGCTAACAATATAAGTAATAAGTATAATTATTACAGCTCTAGCGATAATAACTGCATAATATGGGTAATAATGCATGTTATATTGATAATAATATAAGTAATAAGTATAATTATTACAGTTCTAGCGATAATACCTCCATTATATGGGTAATAATGCATGTTATATTGATAATGATATAAGTAATAAGTATAATTATTACAGTTCTAGCGATAATAACTGCATAATATGGGCAATAATGCACGTTATATTGCTAATAATATAAGTAATGAGTACAATTATTACAGTTCTAGTGATAATAACTGCATAATATGGGTAATAATGCACGTTATATTGCTAATAATATAAGTAATAAGTATAATTATTACAGTTCTAGCAATAATACCTCCATTATATGGGTAATAATGCATGTTATATTGATAATAATATAAGTAATAAGTATAATTATTACAGTTCTAGCGATAATAACTGCATTATATGGGTAATAATGCATGTTATATTGATAATATCGGGGGTAATAAGTATAATTATTATAGTTCTAGCGATAATAATAGTAAAATATGGCTAATAGTGCATGATATATTGATAATAGTAAAAGTAATAAGTATAATTATTACAGTTCTAGCGATAATAACTGCATAATATGGGTAATAATGCATGTTATATTGATGATAATAAAAGTAATACGTATATTTATTATAGTTCTAGCGATAATAACTGCATAATATGGGTAACAATGCATGTTATATTGAGAATAATATAAGTAATAAGTATAATGATTACAGTTCTGGCGATAATAACTGCATTATATGGGTAATAATGCACGTTATATTGCTAATAATATAAGTAAAGGAGTACAATTATTACAGTTCTAGCGATAATAACTGCATAATATGGGTAATAATGCACGTTATATTGCTAATAATATAAGTAATAAGTATAATTATTACAGTTCTAGCAATAATACCTCCATTATATGGGTAATAATGCATGTTATATTGATAATAATATAAGTAATAAGTATAATTATTACAGTTCTAGCGATAATAACTGCATTATATGGGTAATAATGCATGTTATATTGATAATATTGGGAGTAATAAGTATATTTATTATAGTTCTAGCGATAATAACTGCAGAATATGGGTAATAATGCATGTTATATTGATAATAGTATAAGTAATAAGTATAATTATTACAGTTCTAGCGATAATAACTGCATAATATGGGTAATAATGCATGTTATATTGATGATAATAAAAGTAATACGTATATTTATTATAGTTCTAGCGATAATAACTGCATAATATGGGTAATAATGCATGTTATATTGATATCAATATAAGTAATAAGTATAATTATTACAATTCTAGCGATAATACCTCCATTATATGGGTAAGAATGCATGTTATATTGATAATAATATAAGTAATAAGTATAATTATTACAGTTCTAGCGATAATAACTGCATAATACGGGTAATAATGCACGTTATATTGCTAATAATATAAGTAATGAGTATAATTATTACAGTTCTAGCGATAATAACTGCATTATATGGGTAATAATGCATGTTATATTGATAATAATATAAGTAATAAGTATAATTATTACAGTTCTAGCGATAATAACTGCATTATATGGGTAATAATGCATGTTATATTGATAATATCGGGGGTAATAAGTATAATTATTATAGTTCTAGCGATAATAATAGTAAAATATGGCTAATAGTGCATGATATATTGATAATAGTAAAAGTAATAAGTATAATTATTACAGTTCTAGCGATAATAACTGCATAATATGGGTAATAATGCATGTTATATTGATGATAATAAAAGTAATACGTATATTTATTATAGTTCTAGCGATAATAACTGCATAATATGGGTAACAATGCATGTTATATTGAGAATAATATAAGTAATAAGTATAATGATTACAGTTCTGGCGATAATAACTGCATTATATGGGTAATAATGCACGTTATATTGCTAATAGTATAAGTAATAAGTATAATTATTACAGTTCTAGCGATAATACCTCCATTATATGGGTAATAATGCATGTTATATTGATAATAATATAAGTAATAAGTATATTTATTACAGTTATATCGATAATAACTGCATAATATGGGTAATAATGCATGTTATATTGATGATAATAAAAGTAATACGTATATTTATTATAGTTCTAGCAATAATAACTGCATAATATGGGTAATAATGCATGTTATATTGATAATAATATAAGTAATAAGTATAATTATTACAGTTCTAGCGATAATAACTGCATAATATGGGTAATAATGCATTTTATATTGAGAATAATATAAGTAATAAGTATAATTATTACAGTTCTGGCGATAATAACTGCATTATATGGGTAACAATGCACGTTATATTGCTAATAGTATAAGTAATAAGTATAATTATTACAGTTCTAGCAATAATACCACCATTATATGGGTAATAATGCATGTTATATTGATAATAATATAAGTAATAAGTATAATTATTACAGTTCTAGCGATAATACCTCCATTATATGGGTAATAATGCATGTTATATTGATAATGATATAAGTAATAAGTATAATTATTACAGTTCTAGCGATAATAACTGCATAATATGGGTAATAATGCACGTTATATTGCTAATAATATAAGTAATGAGTACAATTATTACAGTTCTAGCGATAATAACTGCATAATATGGGTAATAATGCACGTTATATTGCTAATAATATAAGTAATGAGTACAATTATTACAGTTCTAGCGATAATAACTGCATTATATGGGTAATAATGCATGTTATATTGATAATAGTATAAGTAATAAGTATAATTATTACAGTTCTAGCGATAATAACTGCATTATATGGGTAATAATGCACGTTATATTGCTAACAATATAAGTAATAAGTATAATTATTACAGCTCTAGCGATAATAACTGCATAATATGGGTAATAATGCATGTTATATTGATAATAATATAAGTAATAAGTATAATTATTACAGTTCTAGCGATAATACCTCCATTATATGGGTAATAATGCATGTTATATTGATAATGATATAAGTAATAAGTATAATTATTACAGTTCTAGCGATAATAACTGCATAATATGGGTAATAATGCACGTTATATTGCTAATAATATAAGTAAAGGAGTACAATTATTACAGTTCTAGCGATAATAACTGCATAATATGGGTAATAATGCACGTTATATTGCTAATAATATAAGTAATAAGTATAATTATTACAGTTCTAGCAATAATACCTCCATTATATGGGTAATAATGCATGTTATATTGATAATAATATAAGTAATAAGTATAATTATTACAGTTCTAGCGATAATAACTGCATAATATGGGTAATAATGCATGTTATATTGATGATAATAAAAGTAATACGTATATTTATTATAGTTCTAGCGATAATAACTGCATAATATGGGTAATAATGCATGTTATATTGATATCAATATAAGTAATAAGTATAATTATTACAATTCTAGCGATAATACCTCCATTATATGGGTAAGAATGCATGTTATATTGATAATAATATAAGTAATAAGTATAATTATTACAGTTCTAGCGATAATAACTGCATAATACGGGTAATAATGCACGTTATATTGCTAATAATATAAGTAATGAGTATAATTATTACAGTTCTAGCGATAATAACTGCATTATATGGGTAATAATGCATGTTATATTGATAATAATATAAGTAATAAGTATAATTATTACAGTTCTAGCGATAATAACTGCATTATATGGGTAATAATGCATGTTATATTGATAATATCGGGGGTAATAAGTATAATTATTATAGTTCTAGCGATAATAATAGTAAAATATGGCTAATAGTGCATGATATATTGATAATAGTAAAAGTAATAAGTATAATTATTACAGTTCTAGCGATAATAACTGCATAATATGGGTAATAATGCATGTTATATTGATGATAATAAAAGTAATACGTATATTTATTATAGTTCTAGCGATAATAACTGCATAATATGGGTAACAATGCATGTTATATTGAGAATAATATAAGTAATAAGTATAATGATTACAGTTCTGGCGATAATAACTGCATTATATGGGTAATAATGCACGTTATATTGCTAATAGTATAAGTAATAAGTATAATTATTACAGTTCTAGCGATAATACCTCCATTATATGGGTAATAATGCATGTTATATTGATAATAATATAAGTAATAAGTATATTTATTACAGTTATATCGATAATAACTGCATAATATGGGTAATAATGCATGTTATATTGATGATAATAAAAGTAATACGTATATTTATTATAGTTCTAGCAATAATAACTGCATAATATGGGTAATAATGCATGTTATATTGATAATAATATAAGTAATAAGTATAATTATTACAGTTCTAGCGATAATAACTGCATAATATGGGTAATAATGCATTTTATATTGAGAATAATATAAGTAATAAGTATAATTATTACAGTTCTGGCGATAATAACTGCATTATATGGGTAACAATGCACGTTATATTGCTAATAGTATAAGTAATAAGTATAATTATTACAGTTCTAGCAATAATACCACCATTATATGGGTAATAATGCATGTTATATTGATAATAATATAAGTAATAAGTATAATTATTACAGTTCTAGCGATAATACCTCCATTATATGGGTAATAATGCATGTTATATTGATAATGATATAAGTAATAAGTATAATTATTACAGTTCTAGCGATAATAACTGCATAATATGGGTAATAATGCACGTTATATTGCTAATAATATAAGTAATGAGTACAATTATTACAGTTCTAGCGATAATAACTGCATAATATGGGTAATAATGCACGTTATATTGCTAATAATATAAGTAATGAGTACAATTATTACAGTTCTAGCGATAATAACTGCATTATATGGGTAATAATGCATGTTATATTGATAATAGTATAAGTAATAAGTATAATTATTACAGTTCTAGCGATAATAACTGCATTATATGGGTAATAATGCACGTTATATTGCTAACAATATAAGTAATAAGTATAATTATTACAGCTCTAGCGATAATAACTGCATAATATGGGTAATAATGCATGTTATATTGATAATAATATAAGTAATAAGTATAATTATTACAGTTCTAGCGATAATACCTCCATTATATGGGTAATAATGCATGTTATATTGATAATGATATAAGTAATAAGTATAATTATTACAGTTCTAGCGATAATAACTGCATAATATGGGTAATAATGCACGTTATATTGCTAATAATATAAGTAAAGGAGTACAATTATTACAGTTCTAGCGATAATAACTGCATAATATGGGTAATAATGCACGTTATATTGCTAATAATATAAGTAATAAGTATAATTATTACAGTTCTAGCAATAATACCTCCATTATATGGGTAATAATGCATGTTATATTGATAATAATATAAGTAATAAGTATAATTATTACAGTTCTAGCGATAATAACTGCATTATATGGGTAATAATGCATGTTATATTGATAATATTGGGAGTAATAAGTATATTTATTATAGTTCTAGCGATAATAACTGCAGAATATGGGTAATAATGCATGTTATATTGATAATAGTATAAGTAATAAGTATAATTATTACAGTTCTAGCGATAATAACTGCATAATATGGGTAATAATGCATGTTATATTGATGATAATAAAAGTAATACGTATATTTATTATAGTTCTAGCGATAATAACTGCATAATATGGGTAATAATGCATGTTATATTGATATCAATATAAGTAATAAGTATAATTATTACAATTCTAGCGATAATACCTCCATTATATGGGTAAGAATGCATGTTATATTGATAATAATATAAGTAATAAGTATAATTATTACAGTTCTAGCGATAATAACTGCATAATACGGGTAATAATGCACGTTATATTGCTAATAATATAAGTAATGAGTATAATTATTACAGTTCTAGCGATAATAACTGCATTATATGGGTAATAATGCATGTTATATTGATAATAATAAAAGTAATAAGTATATTTATTATCGTTCTATCGATAATAACTTCTTAATATGGGTTATAATGCATGTTATATTGATGAAAATTAAAGTAGTAAGTATATTTATTACAGTTCTAGCGATAATAACTGCATTATATGCGTAATAAGGCATGTTATATTGATAATATCGGGGGTAATAAGTATAATTATTATAGTTCTAGCGATAATAATAGTAAAATATGGCTAATAGTGCATAATATATTGATAATAGTAAAAGTAATAAGTATATTTATTACAGTTCTATCGATAATAACTGCATAATATGGGTAATAATGCATGTTATATTGATGATAATGAAAGTAATACGTATATTTATTATAGTTCTAGCGATAATAACTGCATAATATGGGTAACAATGCATGTTATATTGAGAATAATATAAGTAATAAGTATAATTATTACAGTTCTGGCGATAATAACTGCATTATATGGGTAATAATGCACGTTATATTGCTAATAGTATAAGTAATAAGTATAATTATTACAGTTCTAGCGATAATACCTCCATTATATGGGTAATAATGCATGTTATATTGATAATAATATAAGTAATAAGTATAATTATTACAGTTCTAGCGATAATTACTGCATTATATGGGTAATAATGCACGTTATATTGCTAGCAATATAAGTAATAAGTATAATTATTACAGTTCTAGCGATAATAACTGCATTATATGGGTAATAATGCATGTTATATTGGTAATAATATAAGTAATAAGTATAATTATTACAGTTCTAGCGATAATAACTGCATTATATGGGTAATAATGCACGTTATATTGCTAACAATATAAGTAATAAGTATAATTATTACAGTTCTACCGATAATAACTGCATTATAAGGGTAATAATGCACGTTATATTGCTAACAATATAAGTAATAAGTATAATTATTACAGTTCTAGCGATAATAACTGCATTATATGGGTAATAATGCATGTTATATTGATAATATTGGGAGTAATAAGTATATTTATTATAGTTCTAGCGATAATAACTGCATAATGTGGGTAATAATGCATGTTATATTGATAATAATATAAGTAATAAGTATAATTATTACAGTTCTAGCGATAATAACTGCATTATATGGGTAATAATGCATGTTATATTGATAATGATATAAGTAATAAGTATAATTATTACAGTTCTAGCGATAATAACTGCATTATATGGGTAATAATGCATGTTATATTGATAATAATATAAGTAATAAGTATAATTATTACAGTTCTAGCGATAATAACTGCATAATACGGGTAATAATGCACGTTATATTGCTAATAATATAAGTAATGAGTATAATTATTACAGTTCTAGCGATAATAACTGCATTATATGGGTAATAATGCATGTTATATTGATAATAATAAAAGTAATAAGTATATTTATTATCGTTCTATCGATAATAACTTCTTAATATGGGTTATAATGCATGTTATATTGATGATAATGAAAGTAGTAAGTATATTTATTACAGTTCTAGCGATAATAACTGCATTATATGCGTAATAAGGCATGTTATATTGATAATATCGGGGGTAATAAGTATAATTATTATAGTTCTAGCGATAATAATAGTAAAATATGGCTAATAGTGCATAATATATTGATAATAGTAAAAGTAATAAGTATATTTATTACAGTTCTATCGATAATAACTGCATAATATGGGTAATAATGCATGTTATATTGATGATAATGAAAGTAATACGTATATTTATTA
This sequence comes from Megachile leachella, assembly GCA_963576845.1. Classification (NCBI taxonomy): domain Eukaryota; kingdom Metazoa; phylum Arthropoda; class Insecta; order Hymenoptera; family Megachilidae; genus Megachile; species Megachile leachella. The sequence goes on from CAUYWW010000068.1 coordinate 858,613, forward strand.
TAGTTCTAGCGATAATAACTGCATAATATGGGTAACAATGCATGTTATATTGAGAATAATATAAGTAATAAGTATAATTATTACAGTTCTGGCGATAATAACTGCATTATATGGGTAATAATGCACGTTATATTGCTAATAGTATAAGTAATAAGTATAATTATTACAGTTCTAGCGATAATACCTCCATTATATGGGTAATAATGCATGTTATATTGATAATAATATAAGTAATAAGTATAATTATTACAGTTCTAGCGATAATAACTGCATTATATGGGTAATAATGCATGTTATATTGATAATATTGGGAGTAATAAGTATATTTATTATAGTTCTAGCGATAATAACTGCATAATGTGGGTAATAATGCATGTTATATTGATAATAATATAAGTAATAAGTATAATTATTACAGTTCTAGCGATAATAACTGCATTATATGGGTAATAATGCACGTTATATTGCTAACAATATAAGTAATAAGTATAATTATTACAGTTCTAGCGATAATAACTGCATTATATGGGTAATAATGCATGTTATATTGATAATGATATAAGTAATAAGTATAATTATTACAGTTCTAGCGATAATAACTGCATTATATGGGTAATAATGCATGTTATATTGATGATAATGAAAGTAATACGTATATTTATTATAGTTCTTGCGATAATAACTGCATAATATGGGTAATAATGCATGTTATATTGATAATAATATAAGAAATAAGTATAATTATTACAGTTCTAGCGATAATTACTGCATTATATGGGTAATAATGCACGTTATATTGATAATAATATAAGTAATAAGTATATTTATTACAGTTCTATCGATAATAACTGCATAATATGGGTAATAATGCATGTTATATTGATGATAATAAAAGTAATACGTATATTTATTATAGTTCTAGCAATAATAACTGCATAATGTGGGTAATAATGCATGTTATATTGATAATAATATAAGTAATAAGTATAATTATTACAGTTCTAGCGATAATAACTGCATTATATGGGTAATAATGCACGTTATATTGATAATAATCTAAGTAATAAGTATAATTATTAGAGTTCTAGCGATAATAACTGCATTATATGGGTAATAATGCACGTTATATTGCTAACAATATAAGTAATAAGTATAATTATTACAGTTCTAGCGATAATACCTCCATTATATGGGTAATAATGCATGTTATATTGATAATGATATAAGTAATAAGTATAATTATTACAGTTCTAGCGATAATAACTGCATAATATGGGTAATAATGCACGTTATATTGCTAATAATATAAGTAATGAGTACAATTATTACAGTTCTAGCGATAATAACTGCATAATATGGGTAATAATGCATGTTATATTGATAATATCGGGAGTAATAAGTATAATTATTATAGTCCTAGCGATAATAATAGTAAAATATGGCAAATAGTGCATGTTATATTGATAATAATAAAAGTAATAAATATATTTATTACAGTTCTATCGATAATAACTGCATAATATGGGTAATAATGCATGTTATATTGATGATAATAAAAGTAATACGTATATTTATTATAGTTCTAGCGATAATAACTGCATAATATGGGTAATAATGCATGTTATATTGATAATAATCTAAGTAATAAGTATAATTATTAGAGTTCTAGCGATAATAACTGCATTATATGGGTAATAATGCACGTTATATTGCTAACAATATAAGTAATAAGTATAATTATTACAGCTCTAGCGATAATAACTGCATAATATGGGTAATAATGCATGTTATATTGATAATAATATAAGTAATAAGTATAATTATTACAGTTCTAGCGATAATACCTCCATTATATGGGTAATAATGCATGTTATATTGATAATGATATAAGTAATAAGTATAATTATTACAGTTCTAGCGATAATAACTGCATAATATGGGCAATAATGCACGTTATATTGCTAATAATATAAGTAATGAGTACAATTATTACAGTTCTAGTGATAATAACTGCATAATATGGGTAATAATGCACGTTATATTGCTAATAATATAAGTAATAAGTATAATTATTACAGTTCTAGCAATAATACCTCCATTATATGGGTAATAATGCATGTTATATTGATAATAATATAAGTAATAAGTATAATTATTACAGTTCTAGCGATAATAACTGCATTATATGGGTAATAATGCATGTTATATTGATAATATCGGGGGTAATAAGTATAATTATTATAGTTCTAGCGATAATAATAGTAAAATATGGCTAATAGTGCATGATATATTGATAATAGTAAAAGTAATAAGTATAATTATTACAGTTCTAGCGATAATAACTGCATAATATGGGTAATAATGCATGTTATATTGATGATAATAAAAGTAATACGTATATTTATTATAGTTCTAGCGATAATAACTGCATAATATGGGTAACAATGCATGTTATATTGAGAATAATATAAGTAATAAGTATAATGATTACAGTTCTGGCGATAATAACTGCATTATATGGGTAATAATGCACGTTATATTGCTAATAGTATAAGTAATAAGTATAATTATTACAGTTCTAGCGATAATACCTCCATTATATGGGTAATAATGCATGTTATATTGATAATAATATAAGTAATAAGTATATTTATTACAGTTATATCGATAATAACTGCATAATATGGGTAATAATGCATGTTATATTGATGATAATAAAAGTAATACGTATATTTATTATAGTTCTAGCAATAATAACTGCATAATATGGGTAATAATGCATGTTATATTGATAATAATATAAGTAATAAGTATAATTATTACAGTTCTAGCGATAATAACTGCATAATATGGGTAATAATGCATTTTATATTGAGAATAATATAAGTAATAAGTATAATTATTACAGTTCTGGCGATAATAACTGCATTATATGGGTAACAATGCACGTTATATTGCTAATAGTATAAGTAATAAGTATAATTATTACAGTTCTAGCAATAATACCACCATTATATGGGTAATAATGCATGTTATATTGATAATAATATAAGTAATAAGTATAATTATTACAGTTCTAGCGATAATACCTCCATTATATGGGTAATAATGCATGTTATATTGATAATGATATAAGTAATAAGTATAATTATTACAGTTCTAGCGATAATAACTGCATAATATGGGTAATAATGCACGTTATATTGCTAATAATATAAGTAATGAGTACAATTATTACAGTTCTAGCGATAATAACTGCATAATATGGGTAATAATGCACGTTATATTGCTAATAATATAAGTAATGAGTACAATTATTACAGTTCTAGCGATAATAACTGCATTATATGGGTAATAATGCATGTTATATTGATAATAGTATAAGTAATAAGTATAATTATTACAGTTCTAGCGATAATAACTGCATTATATGGGTAATAATGCACGTTATATTGCTAACAATATAAGTAATAAGTATAATTATTACAGCTCTAGCGATAATAACTGCATAATATGGGTAATAATGCATGTTATATTGATAATAATATAAGTAATAAGTATAATTATTACAGTTCTAGCGATAATACCTCCATTATATGGGTAATAATGCATGTTATATTGATAATGATATAAGTAATAAGTATAATTATTACAGTTCTAGCGATAATAACTGCATAATATGGGTAATAATGCACGTTATATTGCTAATAATATAAGTAATGAGTACAATTATTACAGTTCTAGCGATAATAACTGCATAATATGGGTAATAATGCACGTTATATTGCTAATAATATAAGTAATAAGTATAATTATTACAGTTCTAGCAATAATACCTCCATTATATGGGTAATAATGCATGTTATATTGATAATAATATAAGTAATAAGTATAATTATTACAGTTCTAGCGATAATAACTGCATTATATGGGTAATAATGCATGTTATATTGATAATATTGGGAGTAATAAGTATATTTATTATAGTTCTAGCGATAATAACTGCAGAATATGGGTAATAATGCATGTTATATTGATAATAGTATAAGTAATAAGTATAATTATTACAGTTCTAGCGATAATAACTGCATAATATGGGTAATAATGCATGTTATATTGATGATAATAAAAGTAATACGTATATTTATTATAGTTCTAGCGATAATAACTGCATAATATGGGTAATAATGCATGTTATATTGATATCAATATAAGTAATAAGTATAATTATTACAGTTCTAGCGATAATAACTGCACTATATGGCTAATAATGCACGTTATATTGCTAACAATATAAGTAATAAGTATAATTATTACAGTTCTAGCGATAATAATAGTAAAATATGGCTAATAGTGCATGATATATTGATAATAGTAAAAGTAATAAGTATATTTATTACAGTTCTGTCGATAATAACTGCATAATATGGGTAATAATGCATGTTATATTGATGATAATAAAGGTAATACGTATATTTATTATAGTTCTAGCGATAATAACTGCATAATATGGGTAATAATGCATGTTATATTGAGAATAATATAAGTAATAAGTATAATTATTACAGTTATGGCGATAATAACTGCATTATATGGTTAATAATGCACGTTATATTGCTAATAGTATAAGTAATAAGTATAATTATTACAATTCTAGCGATAATACCTCCATTATATGGGTAATAATGCATGTTATATTGATAATAATATAAGTAATAAGTATAATTATTACAGTTCTAGCGATAATAACTGCATAATACGGGTAATAATGCACGTTATATTGCTAATAATATAAGTAATGAGTATAATTATTACAATTCTAGCGATAATACCTCCATTATATGGGTAATAATGCATGTTATATTGATAATGATATAAGTAATAAGTATAATTATTACAGTTCTAGCGATAATAACTGCATAATATGGGTAATAATGCACGTTATATTGCTAATAATATAAGTAATGAGTACAATTATTACAGTTCTAGCGATAATAACTGCATAATATGGGTAATAATGCACGTTATATTGCTAATAATATAAGTAATGAGTACAATTATTACAGTTCTAGCGATAATAACTGCATAATATGGGTAATAATGCACGTTATATTGCTAATAATATAAGTAATGAGTACAATTATTACAGTTCTAGCGATAATAACTGCATTATATGGGTAATAATGCATGTTATATTGATAATAGTATAAGTAATAAGTATAATTATTACAGTTCTAGCGATAATAACTGCATTATATGGGTAATAATGCACGTTATATTGCTAACAATATAAGTAATAAGTATAATTATTACAGCTCTAGCGATAATAACTGCATAATATGGGTAATAATGCATGTTATATTGATAATAATATAAGTAATAAGTATAATTATTACATTTCTAGCGATAATACCTCCATTATATGGGTAATAATGCATGTTATATTGATAATGATATAAGTAATAAGTATAATTATTACAGTTCTATCGATAATAACTGCATAATATGGGTAATAATGCATGTTATATTGATGATAATGAAAGTAATACGTATATTTATTATAGTTCTAGCGATAATAACTGCATAATATGGGTAACAATGCATGTTATATTGAGAATAATATAAGTAATAAGTATAATTATTACAGTTCTGGCGATAATAACTGCATTATATGGGTAATAATGCACGTTATATTGCTAATAGTATAAGTAATAAGTATAATTATTACAGTTCTAGCGATAATAACTGCATTATATGGGTAATAATGCATGTTATATTGATAATATTGGGAGTAATAAGTATATTTATTATAGTTCTAGCGATAATAACTGCAGAATATGGGTAATAATGCATGTTATATTGATAATAGTATAAGTAATAAGTATAATTATTACAGTTCTAGCGATAATAACTGCATAATATGGGTAATAATGCATGTTATATTGATGATAATAAAAGTAATACGTATATTTATTATAGTTCTAGCGATAATAACTGCATAATATGGGTAATAATGCATGTTATATTGATATCAATATAAGTAATAAGTATAATTATTACAGTTCTAGCGATAATAACTGCACTATATGGCTAATAATGCACGTTATATTGCTAACAATATAAGTAATAAGTATAATTATTACAGTTCTAGCGATAATAATAGTAAAATATGGCTAATAGTGCATGATATATTGATAATAGTAAAAGTAATAAGTATATTTATTACAGTTCTGTCGATAATAACTGCATAATATGGGTAATAATGCATGTTATATTGATGATAATAAAGGTAATACGTATATTTATTATAGTTCTAGCGATAATAACTGCATAATATGGGTAATAATGCATGTTATATTGAGAATAATATAAGTAATAAGTATAATTATTACAGTTATGGCGATAATAACTGCATTATATGGTTAATAATGCACGTTATATTGCTAATAGTATAAGTAATAAGTATAATTATTACAATTCTAGCGATAATACCTCCATTATATGGGTAATAATGCATGTTATATTGATAATAATATAAGTAATAAGTATAATTATTACAGTTCTAGCGATAATAACTGCATAATACGGGTAATAATGCACGTTATATTGCTAATAATATAAGTAATGAGTATAATTATTACAGTTCTAGCGATAATAACGGCATTATATGGGTAATAATGCATGTTATATTGATAATAATAAAAGTAATAAGTATATTTATTATCGTTCTATCGATAATAACTTCTTAATATGGGTTATAATGCATGTTATATTGATGATAATGAAAGTAGTAAGTATATTTATTACAGTTCTAGCGATAATAACTGCATTATATGCGTAATAAGGCATGTTATATTGATAATATCGGGGGTAATAAGTATAATTATTATAGTTCTAGCGATAATAATAGTAAAATATGGCTAATAGTGCATAATATATTGATAATAGTAAAAGTAATAAGTATATTTATTACAGTTCTATCGATAATAACTGCATAATATGGGTAATAATGCATGTTATATTGATGATAATGAAAGTAATACGTATATTTATTATAGTTCTAGCGATAATAACTGCATAATATGGGTAACAATGCATGTTATATTGAGAATAATATAAGTAATAAGTATAATTATTACAGTTCTGGCGATAATAACTGCATTATATGGGTAATAATGCACGTTATATTGCTAATAGTATAAGTAATAAGTATAATTATTACAGTTCTAGCGATAATACCTCCATTATATGGGTAATAATGCATGTTATATTGATAATAATATAAGTAATAAGTATAATTATTACAGTTCTAGCGATAATTACTGCATTATATGGGTAATAATGCACGTTATATTGCTAGCAATATAAGTAATAAGTATAATTATTACAGTTCTAGCGATAATAACTGCATTATATGGGTAATAATGCATGTTATATTGATAATAATATAAGTAATAAGTATAATTATTACAGTTCTAGCGATAATAACTGCATTATATGGGTAATAATGCACGTTATATTGCTAACAATATAAGTAATAAGTATAATTATTACAGTTCTACCGATAATAACTGCATTATAAGGGTAATAATGCACGTTATATTGCTAACAATATAAGTAATAAGTATAATTATTACAGTTCTAGCGATAATAACTGCATTATATGGGTAATAATGCATGTTATATTGATAATATTGGGAGTAATAAGTATATTTATTATAGTTCTAGCGATAATAACTGCATAATGTGGGTAATAATGCATGTTATATTGATAATAATATAAGTAATAAGTATAATTATTACAGTTCTAGCGATAATAACTGCATTATATGGGTAATAATGCACGTTATATTGCTAACAATATAAGTAATAAGTATAATTATTACAGTTCTAGCGATAATAACTGCATTATATGGGTAATAATGCATGTTATATTGATAATGATATAAGTAATAAGTATAATTATTACAGTTCTAGCGATAATAACTGCATTATATGGGTAATAATGCATGTTATATTGATGATAATAAAAGTAATACGTAAATTTATTATAGTTCTAGCAATAATAACTGCATAATATGGGTAATAATGCATGTTATATTGATAATAATATAAGAAATAAGTATAATTATTACAGTTCTAGCGATAATTACTGCATTATATGGGTAATAATGCACGTTATATTGATAATAATATAAGTAATAAGTATATTTATTACAGTTCTATCGATAATAACTGCATAATATGGGTAATAATGCATGTTATATTGATGATAATAAAAGTAATACGTATATTTATTATAGTTCTAGCAATAATAACTGCATAATGTGGGTAATAATGCATGTTATATTGATAATAATATAAGTAATAAGTATAATTATTACAGTTCTAGCGATAATAACTGCATTATATGGGTAATAATGCACGTTATATTGATAATAATCTAAGTAATAAGTATAATTATTAGAGTTCTAGCGATAATAACTGCATTATATGGGTAATAATGCACGTTATATTGCTAACAATATAAGTAATAAGTATAATTATTACAGTTCAAGCGATAATACCTCCATTATATGGGTAATAATGCATGTTATATTGATAATGATATAAGTAATAAGTATAATTATTACAGTTCTAGCGATAATAACTGCATAATATGGGTAATAATGCACGTTATATTGCTAATAATATAAGTAATGAGTACAATTATTACAGTTCTAGCGATAATAACTGCATAATATGGGTACTAATGCATGTTATATTGATAATATCGGGAGTAATAAGTATAATTATTATAGTCCTAGCGATAATAATAGTAAAATATGGCAAATAGTGCATGTTATATTGATAATAATAAAAGTAATAAATATATTTATTACAGTTCTATCGATAATAACTGCATAATATGGGTAATAATGCATGTTATATTGATGATAATAAAAGTAATACGTATATTTATTATAGTTCTAGCGATAATAACTGCATAATATGGGTAATAATGCATGTTATATTGATAATAATCTAAGTAATAAGTATAATTATTAGAGTTCTAGCGATAATAACTGCATTATATGGGTAATAATGCACGTTATATTGCTAACAATATAAGTAATAAGTATAATTATTACAGCTCTAGCGATAATAACTGCATAATATGGGTAATAATGCATGTTATATTGATAATAATATAAGTAATAAGTATAATTATTACAGTTCTAGCGATAATACCTCCATTATATGGGTAATAATGCATGTTATATTGATAATGATATAAGTAATAAGTATAATTATTACAGTTCTAGCGATAATAACTGCATAATATGGGCAATAATGCACGTTATATTGCTAATAATATAAGTAATGAGTACAATTATTACAGTTCTAGCGATAATAACTGCATAATATGGGTAATAATGCACGTTATATTGCTAATAATATAAGTAATAAGTGTAATTATTACAGTTCTAGCGATAGTACCTCCATTATATGGGTAATAATGCATGTTATATTGATAATGATATAAGTAATAAGTATAATTATTGCAGTTCTAGCGATAATAACTGCATAATATGGGTAATAATGCACGTTATATTGCTAATAGTATAAGTAATAAGTATAATTATTACAGTTCTAGCGATAATACCTCCATTATATGGGTAATAATGCATGTTATATTGATAATATTGGGAGTAATAAGTATATTTATTATAGTTCTAGCGATAATAGCTGCAGAATATGGGTAATAATGCATGTTATATTGATAATAGTATAAGTAATAAGTATAATTATTACAGTTCTAGCGATAATAACTGCATAATATGGGTAATAATGCATGTTATATTGATGATAATAAAAGTAATACGCATATTTATTATAGTCCTAGCGATAATAACTGCATAATATGGGCAATAATGCATGTTATATTGATATCAATATAAGTAATAAGTATAATTATTACAGTTCTAGCGATAATAACTGCACTATATGGCTAATAATGCACGTTATATTGCTAACAATATAAGTAATAAGTATAATTATTACAGTTCTAGCGATAATAATAGTAAAATATGGCTAATAGTGCATGATATATTGATAATAGTAAAAGTAATAAGTATATTTATTACAGTTCTGTCGATAATAACTGCATAATATGGGTAATAATGCATGTTATATTGATGATAATAAAGGTCATACGTATATTTATTATAGTTCTAGCGATAATAACTGCATAATATGGGTAATAATGCATGTTATATTGAGAATAATATAAGTAATAAGTATAATTATTACAGTTATGGCCATAATAACTGCATTATATGGGTAATAATGCACGTTATATTGCTAATAGTATAAGTAATAAGTATAATTTTTCCAGTTCTAGCAATAATTACTGCATTATATGGGTAATAATGCACGTTATATTGCTAGCAATGTAAGTAATAAGTATAATTATTACAGTTCTAGCGATAATAACTGCATTATATGGGTAGTAATGCATGTTATATTGCTAATAGTATTTAATAAGTATAATTATTACAGTTCTAGCGATAATACCTCCATTATATGGGTAATAATGCATGTTATATTGATAATGATATAGGTAATAAGTATAATTATTACAGTTCTAGCGATAATAACTGCATAATATGGGTAATAATGCACGTTATATTGCTAACAATATAAGTAATAAGTATAATTATTACAGTTCTAGCGATAATACTTCCATTATATGGGTAATAATGCATGTTATATTGATGATAATGAAAGTAATACGTATATTTATTATAGTTCTTGCGATAATAACTGCATAATATGGGTAATAATACACGTTATATTGCTAATAGTATTTAATAAGTATAATTATTACAGTTCTAGCGATAATACCTCCATTATATGGGTAATAATGCATGTTATATTGATAATGATATAAGTAATAAGTATAATTATTACAGTTCTAGCGATAATAACTGCATTATATGGGTAATAATGCACGTTATATTGCTAACAATATAAGTAATAAGTATAATTATTACAGTTCAAGCGATAATAACTGCATAATATGGGTAATAATGCATGTTATATTGATAATAATATAAGTAATAAGTATAATTATTACAGTTCAAGCGATAATAACTGCAGAATATGGGTAATAATGCATGTTATATTGATAATAGTATAAGTAATAAGTATAATTATTACAGTTCTAGCGATAATACCTCCATTATATGGGTAATAATGCATGTTATATTGATGATAATGAAAGTAATACGTATATTTATTATAGTTCTTGGGATAATAACTGCTTAATATGTGTAATAATGCATGTTATATTGAGAATAATATAAGTATTAAGTATAATTATTACAGTTCTGGCGATAATAACTGCATTATATGGGTAATAATGCACGTTATATTGCTAATAGTATTTAATAAGTATAATTATTACAGTTTTAGCGATAATACCTCCATTATATGGGTAATAATGCATGTTATATTGATAATGATATAAGTAATAAGTATAATTATTACAGTTCTAGCGATAATAACTGCATAATATGGGTAATAATGCACGTTATATTGCTAATAATATAAGTAATGAGTACAATTATTACAGTTCTAGCGATAATAACTGCATAATATGGGTAATAATGCACGTTATATTGCTAATAATATAAGTAATAAGTATAATTATTACAGTTCTAGCAATAATACCTCCATTATATGGGTAATAATGCATGTTATATTGATAATAATATAAGTAATAAGTATAATTATTACAGTTCTAGCGATAATAACTGCATGATATGGGTAATAATGCATGTTATATTGATAATATCGGGGGTAATAAGTATAATTATTATAGTTCTAGCGATAATAATAGTAAAATATGGCTAATAGTGCATGATATATTGATAATAGTAAAAGTAATAAGTATAATTATTACAGTTCTAGCGATAATAACTGCATAATATGGGTAATAATGCATGTTATATTGATGATAATAAAAGTAATACGTATATTTATTATAGTTCTAGCGATAATAACTGCATAATATGGGTAACAATGCATGTTATATTGAGAATAATATAAGTAATAAGTATAATGATTACAGTTCTGGCGATAATAACTGCATTATATGGGTAATAATGCACGTTATATTGCTAATAGTATAAGTAATAAGTATAATTATTACAGTTCTAGCGATAATACCTCCATTATATGGGTAATAATGCATGTTATATTGATAATAATATAAGTAATAAGTATATTTATTACAGTTATATCGATAATAACTGCATAATATGGGTAATAATGCATGTTATATTGATAATAATATAAGTAATAAGTATAATTATTACAGTTCTAGCGATAATAACTGCATAATATGGGTAATAATGCATTTTATATTGAGAATAATATAAGTAATAAGTATAATTATTACAGTTCTGGCGATAATAACTGCATTATATGGGTAACAATGCACGTTATATTGCTAATAGTATAAGTAATAAGTATAATTATTACAGTTCTAGCAATAATACCACCATTATATGGGTAATAATGCATGTTATATTGATAATAATATAAGTAATAAGTATAATTATTACAGTTCTAGCGATAATACCTCCATTATATGGGTAATAATGCATGTTATATTGATAATGATATAAGTAATAAGTATAATTATTACAGTTCTAGCGATAATAACTGCATAATATGGGTAATAATGCACGTTATATTGCTAATAATATAAGTAATGAGTACAATTATTACAGTTCTAGCGATAATAACTGCATAATATGGGTAATAATGCACGTTATATTGCTAATAATATAAGTAATGAGTACAATTATTACAGTTCTAGCGATAATAACTGCATTATATGGGTAATAATGCATGTTATATTGATAATAGTATAAGTAATAAGTATAATTATTACAGTTCTAGCGATAATAACTGCATTATATGGGTAATAATGCACGTTATATTGCTAACAATATAAGTAATAAGTATAATTATTACAGCTCTAGCGATAATAACTGCATAATATGGGTAATAATGCATGTTATATTGATAATAATATAAGTAATAAGTATAATTATTACAGTTCTAGCGATAATACCTCCATTATATGGGTAATAATGCATGTTATATTGATAATGATATAAGTAATAAGTATAATTATTACAGTTCTAGCGATAATAACTGCATAATATGGGTAATAATGCACGTTATATTGCTAATAATATAAGTAATGAGTACAATTATTACAGTTCTAGCGATAATAACTGCATAATATGGGTAATAATGCACGTTATATTGCTAATAATATAAGTAATAAGTATAATTATTACAGTTCTAGCAATAATACCTCCATTATATGGGTAATAATGCATGTTATATTGATAATAATATAAGTAATAAGTATAATTATTACAGTTCTAGCGATAATAACTGCATTATATGGGTAATAATGCATGTTATATTGATAATATTGGGAGTAATAAGTATATTTATTATAGTTCTAGCGATAATAACTGCAGAATATGGGTAATAATGCATGTTATATTGGTAATAGTATAAGTAATAAGTATAATTATTACAGTTCTAGCGATAATAACTGCATAATATGGGTAATAATGCATGTTATATTGATGATAATAAAAGTAATACGTATATTTATTATAGTTCTAGCGATAATAACTGCATAATATGGGTAATAATGCATGTTATATTGATATCAATATAAGTAATAAGTATAATTATTACAGTTCTAGCGATAATAACTGCACTATATGGCTAATAATGCACGTTATATTGCTAACAATATAAGTAATAAGTATAATTATTACAGTTCTAGCGATAATAATAGTAAAATATGGCTAATAGTGCATGATATATTGATAATAGTAAAAGTAATAAGTATATTTATTACAGTTCTGTCGATAATAACTGCATAATATGGGTAATAATGCATGTTATATTGATGATAATAAAGGTAATACGTATATTTATTATAGTTCTAGCGATAATAACTGCATAATATGGGTAATAATGCATGTTATATTGAGAATAATATAAGTAATAAGTATAATTATTACAGTTATGGCGATAATAACTGCATTATATGGGTAATAATGCACGTTATATTGCTAATAGTATAAGTAATAAGTATAATTATTACAATTCTAGCGATAATACCTCCATTATATGGGTAATAATGCATGTTATATTGATAATAATATAAGTAATAAGTATAATTATTACAGTTCTAGCGATAATAACTGCATAATACGGGTAATAATGCACGTTATATTGCTAATAATATAAGTAATGAGTACAATTATTACAGTTCTAGCGATAATAACTGCATTATATGGGTAATAATGCATGTTATATTGATAATAGTATAAGTAATAAGTATAATTATTACAGTTCTAGCGATAATAACTGCATTATATGGGTAATAATGCACGTTATATTGCTAACAATATAAGTAATAAGTATAATTATTACAGCTCTAGCGATAATAACTGCATAATATGGGTAATAATGCATGTTATATTGATAATAATATAAGTAATAAGTATATTTATTACAGTTCTATCGATAATAACTGCATAATATGGGTTAATGCATGTTATATTGATGATAATAAAAGTAATACGTATATTTATTATAGTTCTAGCGATAATAACTGCATAATATGGGTAATAATGCATGTTATATTGATAATAATCTAAGTAATAAGTATAATTATTAGAGTTCTAGCGATAATAACTGCATTATATGGGTAATAATGCACGTTATATTGCTAACAATATAAGTAATAAGTATAATTATTACAGCTCTAGCGATAATAACTGCATAATATGGGTAATAATGCATGTTATATTGATAATAATATAAGTAATAAGTACAATTATTACAGTTCTAGCGATAATACCTCCATTATATGGGTAATAATGCATGTTATATTGATAATGATATAAGTAATAAGTATAATTATTACAGTTCTAGCGATAATAACTGCATAATATGGGCAATAATGCACGTTATATTGCTAATAATATAAGTAATGAGTACAATTATTACAGTTCTAGCGATAATAACTGCATAATATGGGTAATAATGCACGTTATATTGCTAATAATATAAGTAATAAGTGTAATTATTACAGTTCTAGCGATAGTACCTCCATTATATGGGTAATAATGCATGTTATATTGATAATGATATAAGTAATAAGTATAATTATTGCAGTTCTAGCGATAATAACTGCATAATATGGGTAATAATGCACGTTATATTGCTAATAGTATAAGTAATAAGTATAATTATTACAGTTCTAGCGATAATACCTCCATTATATGGGTAATAATGCATGTTATATTGATAATATTGGGAGTAATAAGTATATTTATTATAGTTCTAGCGATAATAGCTGCAGAATATGGGTAATAATGCATGTTATATTGATAATAGTATAAGTAATAAGTATAATTATTACAGTTCTAGCGATAATAACTGCATAATATGGGTAATAATGCATGTTATATTGATGATAATAAAAGTAATACGCATATTTATTATAGTCCTAGCGATAATAACTGCATAATATGGGCAATAATGCATGTTATATTGATATCAATATAAGTAATAAGTATAATTATTACAGTTCTAGCGATAATAACTGCACTATATGGCTAATAATGCACGTTATATTGCTAACAATATAAGTAATAAGTATAATTATTACAGTTCTAGCGATAATAATAGTAAAATATGGCTAATAGTGCATGATATATTGATAATAGTAAAAGTAATAAGTATATTTATTACAGTTCTGTCGATAATAACTGCATAATATGGGTAATAATGCATGTTATATTGATGATAATAAAGGTCATACGTATATTTATTATAGTTCTAGCGATAATAACTGCATAATATGGGTAATAATGCATGTTATATTGAGAATAATATAAGTAATAAGTATAATTATTACAGTTATGGCCATAATAACTGCATTATATGGGTAATAGTGCACGTTATATTGCTAATAGTATAAGTAATAAGTATAATTTTTCCAGTTCTAGCAATAATTACTGCATTATATGGGTAATAATGCACGTTATATTGCTAGCAATGTAAGTAATAAGTATAATTATTACAGTTCTAGCGATAATAACTGCATTATATGGGTAGTAATGCATGTTATATTGCTAATAGTATTTAATAAGTATAATTATTACAGTTCTAGCGATAATACCTCCATTATATGGGTAATAATGCATGTTATATTGATAATGATATAGGTAATAAGTATAATTATTACAGTTCTAGCGATAATAACTGCATAATATGGGTAATAATGCACGTTATATTGCTAACAATATAAGTAATAAGTATAATTATTACAGTTCTAGCGATAATACTTCCATTATATGGGTAATAATGCATGTTATATTGATGATAATGAAAGTAATACGTATATTTATTATAGTTCTTGCGATAATAACTGCATAATATGGGTAATAATACACATTATATTGCTAATAGTATTTAATAAGTATAATTATTACAGTTCTAGCGATAATACCTCCATTATATGGGTAATAATGCATGTTATATTGATAATGATATAAGTAATAAGTATAATTATTACAGTTCTAGCGATAATAACTGCATAATATGGGTAATAATGCACGTTATATTGCTAATAATATAAGTAATGAGTACAATTATTACAGTTCTAGCGATAATAACTGCATAATATGGGTAATAATGCACGTTATATTGCTAATAATATAAGTAATAAGTATAATTATTACAGTTCTAGCAATAATACCTCCATTATATGGGTAATAATGCATGTTATATTGATAATAATATAAGTAATAAGTATAATTATTACAGTTCTAGCGATAATAACTGCATGATATGGGTAATAATGCATGTTATATTGATAATATCGGGGGTAATAAGTATAATTATTATAGTTCTAGCGATAATAATAGTAAAATATGGCTAATAGTGCATGATATATTGATAATAGTAAAAGTAATAAGTATAATTATTACAGTTCTAGCGATAATAACTGCATAATATGGGTAATAATGCATGTTATATTGATGATAATAAAAGTAATACGTATATTTATTATAGTTCTAGCGATAATAACTGCATAATATGGGTAACAATGCATGTTATATTGAGAATAATATAAGTAATAAGTATAATGATTACAGTTCTGGCGATAATAACTGCATTATATGGGTAATAATGCACGTTATATTGCTAATAGTATAAGTAATAAGTATAATTATTACAGTTCTAGCGATAATACCTCCATTATATGGGTAATAATGCATGTTATATTGATAATAATATAAGTAATAAGTATATTTATTACAGTTATATCGATAATAACTGCATAATATGGGTAATAATGCATGTTATATTGATAATAATATAAGTAATAAGTATAATTATTACAGTTCTAGCGATAATACCTCCATTATATGGGTAATAATGCATGTTATATTGATAATGATATAAGTAATAAGTATAATTATTACAGTTCTAGCGATAATAACTGCATAATATGGGTAATAATGCACGTTATATTGCTAATAATATAAGTAATGAGTACAATTATTACAGTTCTAGCGATAATAACTGCACTATATGGCTAATAATGCACGTTATATTGCTAATAATATAAGTAATGAGTACAATTATTACAGTTCTAGCGATAATAACTGCATTATATGGGTAATAATGCATGTTATATTGATAATAGTATAAGTAATAAGTATAATTATTACAGTTCTAGCGATAATAACAGCATTATATGGGTAATAATGCACGTTATATTGCTAACAATATAAGTAATAAGTATAATTATTACAGCTCTAGCGATAATAACTGCATAATATGGGTAATAATGCATGTTATATTGATAATAATATAAGTAATAAGTATAATTATTACAGTTCTAGCGATAATACCTCCATTATATGGGTAATAATGCATGTTATATTGATAATGATATAAGTAATAAGTATAATTATTACAGTTCTAGCGATAATAACTGCATAATATGGGTAATAATGCACGTTATATTGCTAATAATATAAGTAATGAGTACAATTATTACAGTTCTAGCGATAATAACTGCATAATATGGGTAATAATGCACGTTATATTGCTAATAATATAAGTAATAAGTATAATTATTACAGTTCTAGCAATAATACCTCCATTATATGGGTAATAATGCATGTTATATTGATAATAATATAAGTAATAAGTATAATTATTACAGTTCTAGCGATAATAACTGCATGATATGGGTAATAATGCATGTTATATTGATAATATCGGGGGTAATAAGTATAATTATTATAGTTCTAGCGATAATAATAGTAAAATATGGCTAATAGTGCATGATATATTGATAATAGTAAAAGTAATAAGTATAATTATTACAGTTCTAGCGATAATAACTGCATAATATGGGTAATAATGCATGTTATATTGATGATAATAAAAGTAATACGTATATTTATTATAGTTCTAGCGATAATAACTGCATAATATGGGTAACAATGCATGTTATATTGAGAATAATATAAGTAATAAGTATAATGATTACAGTTCTGGCGATAATAACTGCATTATATGGGTAATAATGCACGTTATATTGCTAATAGTATAAGTAATAAGTATAATTATTACAGTTCTAGCGATAATACCTCCATTATATGGGTAATAATGCATGTTATATTGATAATAATATAAGTAATAAGTATATTTATTACAGTTATATCGATAATAACTGCATAATATGGGTAATAATGCATGTTATATTGATAATAATATAAGTAATAAGTATAATTATTACAGTTCTAGCGATAATACCTCCATTATATGGGTAATAATGCATGTTATATTGATAATGATATAAGTAATAAGTATAATTATTACAGTTCTAGCGATAATAACTGCATAATATGGGTAATAATGCACGTTATATTGCTAATAATATAAGTAATGAGTACAATTATTACAGTTCTAGCGATAATAACTGCACTATATGGCTAATAATGCACGTTATATTGCTAATAATATAAGTAATGAGTACAATTATTACAGTTCTAGCGATAATAACTGCATTATATGGGTAATAATGCATGTTATATTGATAATAGTATAAGTAATAAGTATAATTATTACAGTTCTAGCGATAATAACAGCATTATATGGGTAATAATGCACGTTATATTGCTAACAATATAAGTAATAAGTATAATTATTACAGCTCTAGCGATAATAACTGCATAATATGGGTAATAATGCATGTTATATTGATAATAATATAAGTAATAAGTATAATTATTACAGTTCTAGCGATAATACCTCCATTATATGGGTAATAATGCATGTTATATTGATAATGATATAAGTAATAAGTATAATTATTACAGTTCTAGCGATAATAACTGCATAATATGGGTAATAATGCACGTTATATTGCTAATAATATAAGTAATGAGTACAATTATTACAGTTCTAGCGATAATAACTGCATAATATGGGTAATAATGCACGTTATATTGCTAATAATATAAGTAATAAGTATAATTATTACAGTTCTAGCAATAATACCTCCATTATATGGGTAATAATGCATGTTATATTGATAATAATATAAGTAATAAGTATAATTATTACAGTTCTAGCGATAATAACTGCATTATATGGGTAATAATGCATGTTATATTGATAATATTGGGAGTAATAAGTATATTTATTATAGTTCTAGCGATAATAACTGCATAATATGGGTAATAATGCATGTTATATTGATGATAATAAAAGTAATACGTATATTTATTATAGTTCTAGCGATAATAACTGCATAATATGGGTAATAATGCATGTTATATTGATATCAATATAAGTAATAAGTATAATTATTACAGTTCTAGCGATAATAACTGCACTATATGGCTAATAATGCACGGTATATTGCTAACAATATAAGTAATAAGTATAATTATTACAGTTCTAGCGATAATAATAGTAAAATATGGCTAATAGTGCATGATATATTGATAATAGTAAAAGTAATAAGTATATTTATTACAGTTCTGTCGATAATAACTGCATAATATGGGTAATAATGCATGTTATATTGATGATAATAAAGGTAATACGTATATTTATTATAGTTCTAGCGATAATAACTGCATAATATGGGTAATAATGCATGTTATATTGAGAATAATATAAGTAATAAGTATAATTATTACAGTTATGGCGATAATAACTGCATTATATGGGTAATAATGCACGTTATATTGCTAATAGTATAAGTAATAAGTATAATTATTACAATTCTAGCGATAATACCTCCATTATATGGGTAATAATGCATGTTATATTGATAATAATATAAGTAATAAGTATAATTATTACAGTTCTAGCGATAACAACTGCATAATATGGGTAACAATGCATGTTATATTGAGAATAATATAAGTAATAAGTATAATGATTACAGTTCTGGCGATAATAACTGCATTATATGGGTAATAATGCACGTTATATTGCTAATAGTATAAGTAATAAGTATAATTATTACAGTTCTAGCGATAATACCTCCATTATATGGGTAATAATGCATGTTATATTGATAATAATATAAGTAATAAGTATATTTATTACAGTTATATCGATAATAACTGCATAATATGGGTAATAATGCATGTTATATTGATGATAATAAAAGTAATACGTATATTTATTATAGTTCTAGCAATAATAACTGCATAATATGGGTAATAATGCATGTTATATTGATAATAATATAAGTAATAAGTATAATTATTACAGTTCTAGCGATAATTACTGCATTATATGGGTAATAATGCACGTTATATTGCTAGCAATATAAGTAATAAGTATAATTATTACAGTTCTAGCGATAATAACTGCATTATATGGGTAATAATGCATGTTATATTGATAATAACATAAGTAATAAGTATAATTATTACAGTTCTAGCGATAATAACTGCATTATATGGGTAATAATGCACGTTATATTGCTAACAATATAAGTAATAAGTATAATTATTACAGTTCTAGCGATAATAACTGCATAATATGGGTAATAATGCATGTTATATTGATAATAATATAAGTAATAAGTATAATTATTACAGTTCTAGCGATAATACCTCCATTATATGGGTAATAATGCATGTTATATTGATAATGATATAAGTAATAAGTATAATTATTACAGTTCTAGCGATAATAACTGCATAATATGGGTAATAATGCACGTTATATTGCTAATAATATAAGTAATGAGTACAATTATTACAGTTCTAGCGATAATAACTGCATAATATGGGTAATAATGCACGTTATATTGCTAATAATATAAGTAATAAGTATAATTATTACAGTTCTAGCAATAATACCTCCATTATATGGGTAATAACGCATGTTATATTGATAATAATATAAGTAATAAGTATAATTATTACAGTTCTAGCGATAATAACTGCATAATATGGGTAATAATGCACGTTATATTGCTAATAATATAAGTAATGAGTACAATTATTACAGTTCTAGCGATAATAACTGCATTATATGGGTAATAATGCATGTTATATTGATAATAGTATAAGTAATAAGTATAATTATTACAGTTCTCGCGATAATAACTGCATTATATGGGTAATAATGCACGTTATATTGCTAACAATATAAGTAATAAGTATAATTATTACAGCTCTAGCGATAATAACTGCATAATATGGGTAATAATGCATTTTATATTGAGAATAATATAAGTAATAAGTATAATTATTACAGTTCTGGCGATAATAACTGCATTATATGGGTAATAATGCATGTTATATTGATAATAATATAAGTAATAAGTATAATTATTACAGTTCTAGCGATAATACCTCCATTATATGGGTAATAATGCATGTTATATTGATAATAATATAAGTAATAAGTATATTTATTACAGTTATATCGATAATAACTGCATAATATGGGTAATAATGCATGTTATATTGATGATAATAAAAGTAATACGTATATTTATTATAGTTCTAGCAATAATAACTGCATAATATGGGTAATAATGCATGTTATATTGATAATAATATAAGTAATAAGTATAATTATTACAGTTCTAGCGATAATTACTGCATTATATGGGTAATAATGCACGTTATATTGCTAGCAATATAAGTAATAAGTATAATTATTACAGTTCTAGCGATAATAACTGCATTATATGGGTAATAATGCATGTTATATTGATAATGATATAAGTAATAAGTATAATTATTACAGTTCTAGCGATAATAACTGCATAATATGGGTAATAATGCACGTTATATTGCTAATAATATAAGTAATAAGTATAATTATTACAGTTCTAGCAATAATACCTCCATTATATGGGTAATAATGCATGTTATATTGATAATAATATAAGTAATAAGTATAATTATTACAGTTCTAGCGATAATAACTGCATTATATGGGTAATAATGCATGTTATATTGATAATATTGTGAGTAATAAGTATATTTATTAGAGTTCTAGCGATAATAACTGCAGAATATGGGTAATAATGCACGTTATATTGCTAACAATATAAGTAATAAGTATAATTATTACAGTTCTAGCGATAATAACTGCATTATATGGGTAATAATGCATGTTATATTGATAATATTGGGAGTAATAAGTATATTTATTATAGTTCTAGCGATAATAACTGCAGAATATGGGTAATAATGCATGTTATATTGATAATAGTATAAGTAATAAGTATAATTATTACAATTCTAGCGATAATACCTCCATTATATGGGTAATAATGCATGTTATATTGATAATAATATAAGTAATAAGTATAATTATTACAGTTCTAGCGATAATAACTGCATAATACGGGTAATAATGCACGTTATATTGCTAATAATATAAGTAATGAGTATAATTATTACAGTTCTAGCGATAATAACTGCATTATATGGGTAATAATGCATGTTATATTGATAATAATAAAAGTAATAAGTATATTTATTATCGTTCTATCGATAATAACTTCTTAATATGGGTTATAATGCCTGTTATATTGATGATAATGAAAGTAGTAAGTATATTTATTACAGTTCTAGCGATAATAACTGCATTATATGCGTAATAAGGCATGTTATATTGATAATATCGGGGGTAATAAGTATAATTATTATAGTTCTAGCGATAATAATAGTAAAATATGGCTAATAGTGCATAATATATTGATAATAGTAAAAGTAATAAGTATATTTATTACAGTTCTATCGATAATAACTGCATAATATGGGTAATAATGCACGTTATATTGCTAATAATATAAGTAATACGTATAATTATTACAGTTCTAGCGATAATACCTCCATTATATGGGTAATAATGCATGTTATATTGATAATAATATAAGTAATAAGTATATTTATTACAGTTATATCGATAATAACTGCATAATATGGGTAATAATGCATGTTATATTGATGATAATGAAAGCAATACGTATATTTATTATAGTTCTAGCGATAATAACTGCATAATATGGGTAACAATGCATGTTATATTGAGAATAATATAAGTAATAAGTATAATTATTACAGTTCTGGCGATAATAACTGCATTATATGGGTAATAATGCACGTTATATTGCTAATAGTATAAGTAATAAGTATAATTATTACAGTTCTAGCGATAATACCTCCATTATATGGGTAATAATGCATGTTATATTGATAATAATATAAGTAATAAGTATATTTATTACAGTTATATCGATAATAACTGCATAATATGGGTAATAATGCATGTTATATTGATGATAATAAAAGTAATACGTAAATTTATTATAGTTCTAGCAATAATAACTGCATAATATGGGTAATAATGCATGTTATATTGATAATAATATAAGAAATAAGTATAATTATTACAGTTCTAGCGATAATTACTGCATTATATGGGTAATAATGCACGTTATATTGCTAACAATATAAGTAATAAGTATAATTATTACAGTTCTAGCGATAATAACTGCATAATATGGGTAATAATGCATGTTATATTGATAATAATATAAGTAATAAGTACAATTATTACAGTTCTAGCGATAATACCTCCATTGTATGGGTAATAATGCATGTTATATTGATAATGATATAAGTAATAAGTATAATTATTACAGTTCTAGCGATTATAACTGCATAATATGGGTAATAATGCACGTTATATTGCTAATAATATAAGTAATGAGTACAATTATTACAGTTCTACCGATAATAACTGCATAATATGGGTAATAATGCACGTTATATTGCTAATAATATAAGTAATACGTATAATTATTACAGTTCTAGCAATAATACCTCCATTATATGGGTAATAATGCATGTTATATTCATAATAATAATATAAGTAATAAGTATAATTATTACAGTTCTAGCGATAATAACTGCATTATATGGGTAATACTGCACGTTATATTGATAATAATATAAGTAATAAGTATATTTATTACAGTTCTATCGATAATAACTGCATAATATGGGTAATAATGCATGTTATATTGATGATAATAAAAGTAATACGTATATTTATTATAGTTCTAGCAATAATAACTGCATAATGTGGGTAATAATGCATGTTATATTGATAATAATATAAGTAATAAGTATAATTATTACAGTTCTAGCGATAATAACTGCATTATATGGGTAATAATGCACGTTATATTGCTAACAATATAAGTAATAAGTATAATTATTACAGTTCTAGCGATAATAACTGCATTATATGGGTAATAATGCACGTTATATTGCTAATAATATAAGTAATGAGTACAATTATTACAGTTCTACCGATAATAACTGCATAATATGGGTAATAATGCACGTTATATTGCTAATAATATAAGTAATACGTATAATTATTACAGTTCTAGCAATAATACCTCCATTATATGGGTAATAATGCATGTTATATTCATAATAATAATATAAGTAATAAGTATAATTATTACAGTTCTAGCGATAATTACTGCATTATATGGGTAATAATGCACGTTATATTGATAATAATATAAGTAATAAGTATAATTATTACAGTTCTAGCGATAATAACTGCATTATATGGGTAATAATGCACGTTATATTGCTAACAATATAAGTAATAAGTATAATTATTACAGTTCTAGCGATAATAACTGCATTATATGGGTAATAATGCATGTTATATTGATGATAATGAAAGTAATACGTATATTTATTATAGTTCTTGCGATAATAACTGCATAATATGGGTAATAATGCATGTTATATTGATGATAATAAAAGTAATACGTAAATTTATTATAGTTCTAGCAATAATAACTGCATAATATGGGTAATAATGCATGTTATATTGATAATAATATAAGTAATAAGTATATTTATTACAGTGCTATCGATAATAACTGCATAATATGGGTAATAATGCATGTTATATTGATGATAATAAAAGTAATACGTATATTTATTATAGTTCTAGCAATAATAACTGCATAATGTGGGTAATAATGCATGTTATATTGATAATAATATAAGTAATAAGTATAATTATTACAGTTCTAGCGATAATAACTGCATTATATGGGTAATAATGCACGTTATATTGATAATAATCTAAGTAATAAGTATAATTATTAGAGTTCTAGCGATAATAACTGCATTATATGGGTAATAATGCACGTTATATTGCTAACAATATAAGTAATAAGTATAATTATTACAGTTCTAGCGATAATACCTCCATTATATGGGTAATAATGCATGTTATATTGATAATGATATAAGTAATAAGTATAATTATTACAGTTCTAGCGATAATAACTGCATAATATGGGTAATAATGCACGTTATATTGCTAATAATATAAGTAATGAGTACAATTATTACAGTCTAGCGATAATAACTGCATAATATGGGTAATAATGCATGTTATATTGATAATATCGGGAGTAATAAGTATAATTATTATAGTTCTAGCGATAATAATAGTAAAATATGGCAAATAGTGCATGTTATATTGATAATAATAAAAGTAATAAATATATTTATTACAGTTCTATCGATAATAACTGCATAATATGGGTAATAATGCATGTTATATTGATGATAATAAAAGTAATACGTATATTTATTATAGTTCTAGCGATAATAACTGCATAATATGGGTAATAATGCATGTTATATTGATAATAATCTAAGTAATAAGTATAATTATTAGAGTTCTAGCGATAATAACTGCATTATATGGGTAATAATGCACGTTATATTGCTAACAATATAAGTAATAAGTATAATTATTACAGCTCTAGCGATAATAACTGCATAATATGGGTAATAATGCATGTTATATTGATAATAATATAAGTAATAAGTATAATTATTACAGTTCTAGCGATAATACCTCCATTATATGGGTAATAATGCATGTTATATTGATAATAATATAAGTAATAAGTATAATTATTACAGTTCTAGCGATAATAACTGCATTATATGGGTAATAATGCACGTTATATTGCTAACAATATAAGTAATAAGTATAATTATTACAGTTCTAGCGATAATAACTGCATTATATGGGTAATAATGCATGTTATATTGATGATAATGAAAGTAATACGTATATTTATTATAGTTCTTGCGATAATAACTGCATAATATGGGTAATAATGCATGTTATATTGATGATAATAAAAGTAATACGTATATTTATTATAGTTCTAGCGATAATAACTGCATTATATGGGTAATAATGCACGTTATATTGCTAATAGTATAAGTAATAAGTATAATTATTACAGTTCTAGCGATAATACCTCCATTATATGGGTAATAATGCATGTTATATTGATAATAATATAAGTAATAAGTATATTTATTACAGTTATATCGATAATAACTGCATAATATGGGTAATAATGCATGTTATATTGATGATAATAAAAGTAATACGTAAATTTATTATAGTTCTAGCAATAATAACTGCATAATATGGGTAATAATGCATGTTATATTGATAATAATATAAGAAATAAGTATAATTATTACAGTTCTAGCGATAATTACTGCATTATATGGGTAATAATGCACGTTATATTGATAATAATATAAGTAATAAGTATATTTATTACAGTGCTATCGATAATAACTGCATAATATGGGTAATAATGCATGTTATATTGATGATAATAAAAGTAATACGTATATTTATTATAGTTCTAGCAATAATAACTGCATAATGTGGGTAATAATGCATGTTATATTGATAATAATATAAGTAATAAGTCTAATTATTACAGTTCTAGCGATAATAACTGCATTATATGGGTAATAATGCACGTTATATTGATAATAATCTAAGTAATAAGTATAATTATTAGAGTTCTAGCGATAATAACTGCATTATATGGGTAATAATGCACGTTATATTGCTAACAATATAAGTAATAAGTATAATTATTACAGTTCTAGCGATAATACCTCCATTATATGGGTAATAATGCATGTTATATTGATAATGATATAAGTAATAAGTATAATTATTACAGTTCTAGCGATAATAACTGCATAATATGGGTAATAATGCACGTTATATTGCTAATAATATAAGTAATGAGTACAATTATTACAGTCTAGCGATAATAACTGCATAATATGGGTAATATTGCATGTTATATTGATAATATCGGGAGTAATAAGTATAATTATTATAGTTCTAGCGATAATAATAGTAAAATATGGCAAATAGTGCATGTTATATTGATAATAATAAAAGTAATAAATATATTTATTACAGTTCTATCGATAATAACTGCATAATATGGGTAATAATGCATGTTATATTGATGATAATAAAAGTAATACGTATATTTATTATAGTTCTAGCGATAATAACTGCATAATATGGGTAATAATGCATGTTATATTGATAATAATCTAAGTAATAAGTATAATTATTAGAGTTCTAGCGATAATAACTGCATTATATGGGTAATAATGCACGTTATATTGCTAACAATATAAGTAATAAGTATAATTATTACAGCTCTAGCGATAATAACTGCATAATATGGGTAATAATGCATGTTATATTGATAATAATATAAGTAATAAGTATAATTATTACAGTTCTAGCGATAATACCTCCATTATATGGGTAATAATGCATGTTATATTGATAATGATATAAGTAATAAGTATAATTATTACAGTTCTAGCGATAATAACTGCATAATATGGGCAATAATGCACGTTATATTGCTAATAATATAAGTAATGAGTACAATTATTACAGTTCTAGCGATAATAACTGCATAATATGGGTAATAATGCACGTTATATTGCTAATAATATAAGTAATAAGTATAATTATTACAGTTCTAGCGATAGTACCTCCATTATATGGGTAATAATGCATGTTATATTGATAATGATATAAGTAATAAGTATAATTATTGCAGTTCTAGCGATAATAACTGCATAATATGGGTAATAATGCACGTTATATTGCTAATAATATAAGTAATGAGTACAATTATTACAGTTCTAGCGATAATAACTGCATTATATGGGTAATAATGCATGTTATATTGATAATATTGGGAGTAATAAGTATATTTATTATAGTTCTAGCGATAATAACTGCAGAATATGGGTAATAATGCATGTTATATTGATAATAGTATAAGTAATAAGTATAATTATTACAGTTCTAGCGATAATAACTGCATAATATGGGTAATAATGCATGTTATATTGATGATAATAAAAGTAATACGTATATTTATTATAGTTCTAGCGATAATAACTGCATTATATGGGTAATAATGCACGTTATATTGCTAATAGTATAAGTAATAAGTATAATTATTACAGTTCTAGCGATAATACCTCCATTATATGGGTAATAATGCATGTTATATTGATAATAATATAAGTAATAAGTATATTTATTACAGTTATATCGATAATAACTGCATAATATGGGTAATAATGCATGTTATATTGATGATAATAAAAGTAATACGTAAATTTATTATAGTTCTAGCAATAATAACTGCATAATATGGGTAATAATGCATGTTATATTGATAATAATATAAGAAATAAGTATAATTATTACAGTTCTAGCGATAATTACTGCATTATATGGGTAATAATGCACGTTATATTGATAATAATATAAGTAATAAGTATATTTATTACAGTGCTATCGATAATAACTGCATAATATGGGTAATAATGCATGTTATATTGATGATAATAAAAGTAATACGTATATTTATTATAGTTCTAGCAATAATAACTGCATAATGTGGGTAATAATGCATGTTATATTGATAATAATATAAGTAATAAGTATAATTATTACAGTTCTATCGATAATAACTGCATAATATGGGTAATAATGCATGTTATATTGATAATAATCTAAGTAATGAGTATAATTATTAGAGTTCTAGCGATAATAACTGCATTATATGGGTAATAATGCACGTTATATTGCTAACAATATAAGTAATAAGTATAATTATTACAGTTCTAGCGATAATACCTCCATTATATGGGTAATAATGCACGTTATATTGCTAATAATATAAGTAATGAGTACAATTATTACAGTTCTAGCGATAATAACTGCATTATATGGGTAATAATGCATGTTATATTGATAATATTGGGAGTAATAAGTATATTTATTATAGTTCTAGATATAATAACTGCAGAATATGGGTAATAATGCATGTTATATTGATAATAGTATAAGTAATAAGTATAATTATTACAGTTCTAGCGATAATAACTGCATAATATGGGTAATAATGCATGTTATATTGATGATAATAAAAGTAATACGCATATTTATTATAGTTCTAGCGATAATAACTGCATAATATGGGTAATAATGCATGTTATATTGATATCAATATAAGTAATAAGTATAATTATTACAGTTCTAGCGATAATAACTGCACTATATGGCTAATAATGCACGTTATATTGCTAACAATATAAGTAATAAGTATAATTATTACAGTTCTAGCGATAATAATAGTAAAATATGGCTAATAGTGCATGATATATTGATAATAGTAAAAGTAATAAGTATATTTATTACAGTTCTGTCGATAATAACTGCATAATATGGGTAATAATGCATGTTATATTGATGATAATAAAGGTCATACGTATATTTATTATAGTTCTAGCGATAATAACTGCATAATATGGGTAATAATGCATGTTATATTGAGAATAATATAAGTAATAAGTATAATTATTACAGTTATGGCCATAATAACTGCATTATATGGGTAATAATGCACGTTATATTGCTAATAGTATAAGTAATAAGTATAATTATTACAGTTCTAGCGATAATACCTCCATTATATGGGTAATAATGCATGTTATATTGATAATAATATAAGTAATAAGTATAATTATTACAGTTCTAGCGATAATAATAGTAAAATATGGCTAATAGTGCATGATATATTGATAATAGTAAAAGTAATAAGTATATTTATTACAGTTCTGTCGATAATAACTGCATAATATGGGTAATAATGCATGTTATATTGATGATAATAAAGGTCATACGTATATTTATTATAGTTCTAGCGATAATAACTGCATAATATGGGTAATAATGCATGTTATATTGAGAATAATATAAGTAATAAGTATAATTTTTACAGTTCTAGCAATAATTACTGCATTATATGGGTAATAATGCACGTTATATTGCTAGCAATATAAGTAATAAGTATAATTATTACAGTTCTAGCGATAATAACTGCATTATATGGGTAATAATGCATGTTATATTGCTAATAGTATTTAATAAGTATAATTATTACAGTTCTAGCGATAATACCTCCATTATATGGGTAATAATGCATGTTATATTGATAATGATATAGGTAATAAGTATAATTATTACAGTTCTAGCGATAATAACTGCATAATATGGGTAATAATGCACGTTATATTGCTAACAATATAAGTAATAAGTATAATTATTACAGTTCTAGCGATAATACTTCCATTATATGGGTAATAATGCATGTTATATTGATGATAATGAAAGTAATACGTATATTTATTATAGTTCTTGCGATAATAACTGCATAATATGGGTAATAATGCATGTTATATTGAGAATAATATAAGTAATAAGTATAATTATTACAGTTCTGGCGATAATAACTGCATTATATGGGTAATAATGCACGTTATATTGCTAATAGTATTTAATAAGTATAATTATTACAGTTCTAGCGATAATACCTCCATTATATGGGTAATAATGCATGTTATATTGATAATGATATAAGTAATAAGTATAATTATTACAGTTCTAGCGATAATAACTGCATTATATGGGTAATAATGCACGTTATATTGCTAACAATATAAGTAATAAGTATAATTATTACAGTTCAAGCGATAATAACTGCATAATATGGGTAATAATGCATGTTATATTGATAATAATATAAGTAATAAGTATAATTATTACAGTTCAAGCGATAATAACTGCAGAATATGGGTAATAATGCATGTTATATTGATAATAGTATAAGTAATAAGTATAATTATTACAGTTCTAGCGATAATACCTCCATTATATGGGTAATAATGCATGTTATATTGATGATAATGAAAGTAATACGTATATTTATTATAGTTCTTGCGATAATAACTGCATAATATGGGTAATAATGCATGTTATATTGAGAATAATATAAGTATTAAGTATAATTATTACAGTTCTGGCGATAATAACTGCATTATATGGGTAATAATGCACGTTATATTGCTAATAGTATTTAATAAGTATAATTATTACAGTTCTAGCGATAATACCTCCATTATATGGGTAATAATGCATGTTATATTGATAATGATATAAGTAATAAGTATAATTATTACAGTTCTAGCGATAATAACTGCATTATATGGGAACTAATGCATGTTATATTGATAATATTGGGAGTAATAAGTATATTTATTATAGTTCTAGCGATAATAACTGCAGAATATGGGTAATAATGCATGTTATATTGATAATAGTATAAGTAATAAGTATAATTATTACAGTTCTAGCGATAATACCTCCATTATATGGGTAATAATGCATGTTATATTGATAATAATATAAGTAATATGTATATTTATTACAGTTCTATCGATAATAACTGCATAATATGGGTAATAATGCATGTTATATTGGTGACAATAAAAGTAATACGTATATTTATTATAGTTCTAGCAATAATAACTGCATAATATGGGTAATAATGCATGTTATATTGATAATAATATAAGTAATAAGTATAATTATTACAGTTCTAGCGATAATAACTGCATTATATGGGTAATAATGCACGTTATATTGCTAACAATATAAGTAATAAGTATAATTATTTCAGTTCTAGCGATAATAACTGCATTATATGGGTAATAATGCATGTTATATTGATGATAATAAAGGTAATACGTATATTTATTATAGTTCTAGCGATAGTAACTGCATAATATGGGTAATAATGCATGTTATATTGAGAATAATATAAGTAATAAGTATAATTATTACAGTTCTGGCGATAATAACTGCATTATGTGGGTAATAATGCACGTTATATTGCTAATAGTATAAGTAATAAGTATAATTATTACAGTTCTTGCGATAATAACTCCATTATATGGGTAATAATGCATGTTATATTGATAATAATATAAGTAATAAGTATATTTATTATAGTTCTTGCGATAATAACTGCATAATATGGGTAATAATGCATTTTATATTGAGAATAATATAAGTAATAAGTATAATTATTACAGTTCTGGCGATAATAACTGCATTATATGGGTAACAATGCACGTTATATTGCTAATAGTATAAGTAATAAGTATAATTATTACAGTTCTAGCAATAATACCACCATTATATGGGTAATAATGCATGTTATATTGATAATAATATAAGTAATAAGTATAATTGTTACAGTTCTAGCGATAATAACTGCATTATATGGGTAATAATGCACGTTATATTGCTAGTAGTATAAGTAATAAGTATAATTATTACAGTTCTAGCGATAATAACTGCATAATATGGGTAATAATGCACGTTATATTGCTAATAATATAAGTAATGAGTACAATTATTACAGTTCTAGCGATAATAACTGCATTATATGGGTAATAATGCATGTTATATTGATAATAGTATAAGTAATAAGTATAATTATTACAGTTCTAGCGATAATAACTGCATTATATGGGTAATAATGCACGTTATATTGCTAACAATATAAGTAATAAGTATAATTATTACAGTTCTAGCGATAATAACTGCATAATATGGGTAATAATGCACGTTATATTGCTAATAATATAAGTAATGAGTACAATTATTACAGTTCTAGCGATAATACCTCCATTATATGGGTAATAATGCATGTTATATTGATAATAATATAAGTAATAAGTATATTTATTACAGTTATATCGATAATAACTGCATAATATGGGTAATAATGCATGTTATATTGATGATAATAAAAGTAATACGTAAATTTATTATAGTTCTAGCAATAATAACTGCATAATATGGGTAATAATGCATGTTATATTGATAATAATATAAGAAATAAGTATAATTTTTACAGTTCTAGCAATAATTACTGCATTATATGGGTAATAATGCACGTTATATTGCTAGCAATATAAGTAATAAGTATAATTATTACAGTTCTAGCGATAATAACTGCATTATATGGGTAATAATGCATGTTATATTGCTAATAGTATTTAATAAGTATAATTATTACAGTTCTAGCGATAATACCTCCATTATATGGGTAATAATGCATGTTATATTGATAATGATATAGGTAATAAGTATAATTATTACAGTTCTAGCGATAATAACTGCATAATATGGGTAATAATGCACGTTATATTGCTAACAATATAAGTAATAAGTATAATTATTACAGTTCTAGCGATAATACTTCCATTATATGGGTAATAATGCATGTTATATTGATGATAATGAAAGTAATACGTATATTTATTATAGTTCTTGCGATAATAACTGCATAATATGGGTAATAATGCATGTTATATTGAGAATAATATAAGTAATAAGTATAATTATTACAGTTCTGGCGATAATAACCGCATTATATGGGTAATAATGCACGTTATATTGCTAATAGTATTTAATAAGTATAATTATTACAGTTCTAGCGATAATACCTCCATTATATGGGTAATAATGCATGTTATATTGATAATGATATAAGTAATAAGTATAATTATTACAGTTCTAGCGATAATAACTGCATTATATGGGTAATAATGCACGTTATATTGCTAACAATATAAGTAATAAGTATAATTATTACAGTTCAAGCGATAATAACTGCATAATATGGGTAATAATGCATGTTATATTGATAATAATATAAGTAATAAGTATAATTATTACAGTTCAAGCGATAATAACTGCAGAATATGGGTAATAATGCATGTTATATTGATAATAGTATAAGTAATAAGTATAATTATTACAGTTCTAGCGATAATACCTCCATTATATGGGTAATAATGCATGTTATATTGATGATAATGAAAGTAATACGTATATTTATTATAGTTCTTGCGATAATAACTGCATAATATGGGTAATAATGCATGTTATATTGAGAATAATATAAGTATTAAGTATAATTATTACAGTTCTGGCGATAATAACTGCATAATATGGGTAATAATGCATGTTATATTGAGAATAATATAAGTATTAAGTATAATTATTACAGTTCTGGCGATAATAACTGCATTATGTGGGTAATAATGCACGTTATATTGCTAATAGTATAAGTAATAAGTATAATTATTACAGTTCTTGCGATAATACCTCCATTATATGGGTAATAATGCATGTTATATTGATAATAATATAAGTAATAAGTATATTTATTATAGTTCTTGCGATAATAACTGCATAATATGGGTAATAATGCACGTTATATTGCTAATAATATAAGTAATGAGTACAATTATTACAGTTCTAGCGATAATAACTGCATTATATGGGTAATAATGCATGTTATATTGATAATAGTATAAGTAATAAGTATAATTATTACAGTTCTAGCGATAATACCTCCATTATATGGGTAATAATGCATGTTATATTGATAATGATATAAGTAATAAGTATAATTATTACAGTTCTAGCGATAATAACTGCATAATATGGGTAATAATGCACGTTATATTGCTAATAATATAAGTAATGAGTACAATTATTACAGTTCTAGCGATAATAACTGCATAATATGGGTAATAATGCACGTTATATTGCTAATAATATAAGTAATAAGTATAATTATAACAGTTCTAGCAATAATACCTCCATTATATGGGTAATAATGCATGTTATATTGATAATAATATAAGTAATAAGTATAATTATTACAGTTCTAGCGATAATAACTGCATTATATGGGTAATAATGCATGTTATATTGATAATATCGGGGGTAATAAGTATAATTATTATAGTTCTAGCGATAATAATAGTAAAATATGGCTAATAGTGCATGATATATTGATAATAGTAAAAGTAATAAGTATAATTATT
The DNA here is from genome assembly GCA_963576845.1 of Megachile leachella. Lineage (NCBI taxonomy): Eukaryota > Metazoa > Arthropoda > Insecta > Hymenoptera > Megachilidae > Megachile > Megachile leachella. The sequence goes on from CAUYWW010000068.1 coordinate 894,450, forward strand.
ACAGTTCTAGCGATAATAACTGCATAATATGGGTAATAATGCATGTTATATTGATGATAATAAAAGTAATACGTATATTTATTATAGTTCTAGCGATAATAACTGCATAATATGGGTAACAATGCATGTTATATTGAGAATAATATAAGTAATAAGTATAATGATTACAGTTCTGGCGATAATAACTGCATTATATGGGTAATAATGCACGTTATATTGCTAATAGTATAAGTAATAAGTATAATTATTACAGTTCTAGCGATAATACCTCCATTATATGGGTAATAATGCATGTTATATTGATAATAATATAAGTAATAAGTATATTTATTACAGTTATATCGATAATAACTGCATAATATGGGTAATAATGCATGTTATATTGATGATAATAAAAGTAATACGTATATTTATTATAGTTCTAGCAATAATAACTGCATAATATGGGTAATAATGCATGTTATATTGATAATAATATAAGTAATAAGTATAATTATTACAGTTCTAGCGATAATTACTGCATTATATGGGTAATAATGCACGTTATAATGCTAGCAATATAAGTAATAAGTATAATTATTACAGTTCTAGCGATAATAACTGCATTATATGGGTAATAATGCATGTTATATTGATAATAATATAAGTAATAAGTATAATTATTACAGTTCTAGCGATAATAACTGCATTATATGGGTAATAATGCACGTTATATTGCTAACAATATAAGTAATAAGTATAATTATTACAGTTCTAGCGATAATAACTGCATAATATGGGTAATAATGCATGTTATATTGATAATAATATAAGTAATAAGTATAATTATTACAGTTCTAGCGATAATACCTCCATTATATGGTTAATAATGCATGTTATATTGATAATGATATAAGTAATAAGTATAATTATTACAGTTCTAGCGATAATAACTGCATAATATGGGTAATAATGCACGTTATATTGCTAATAATATAAGTAATGAGTACAATTATTACAGTTCTAGCGATAATACCTCCATTATATGGGTAATAATGCATGTTATATTGATAATGATATAAGTAATAAGTATAATTATTACAGTTCTAGCGATAATAACTGCATAATATGGGTAATAATGCACGTTATATTGCTAATAATATAAGTAATGAGTACAATTATTACAGTTCTAGCGATAATAACTGCATAATATGGGTAATAATGCACGTTATATTGCTAATAATATAAGTAATAAGTATAATTATTACAGTTCTAGCAATAATACCTCCATTATATGGGTAATAATGCATGTTATATTGATAATAATATAAGTAATAAGTATAATTATTACAGTTCTAGCGATAATAACTGCATTATATGGGTAATAATGCACGTTATATTGCTAACAATATAAGTAATAAGTATAATTATTACAGCTCTAGCGATAATAACTGCATAATATGGGTAATAATGCATGTTATATTGATAATAATATAAGTAATAAGTATAATTATTACAGTTCTAGCGATAATACCTCCATTATATGGGTAATAATGCATGTTATATTGATAATGATATAAGTAATAAGCATAATTATTACAGTTCTAGCGATAATAACTGCATAATATGGGTAATAATGCACGTTATATTGCTAATAATATAAGTAATGAGTACAATTATTACAGTTCTAGCGATAATAACTGCATAATATGGGTAATAATGCACGTTATATTGCTAATAATATAAGTAATAAGTATAATTATTACAGTTCTAGCAATAATACCTCCATTATATGGGTAATAATGCATGTTATATTCCTAATAATATAAGTAATGAGTACAATTATTACAGTTCTAGCGATAATACCTCCATTATATGGGTAATAATGCATGTTATATTGATAATAATATAAGTAATAAGTATATTTATTACAGTTATATCGATAATAACTGCATAATATGGGTAATAATGCATGTTATATTGATGATAATAAAAGTAATACGTAAATTTATTATAGTTCTAGCAATAATAACTGCATAATATGGGTAATAATGCATGTTATATTGATAATAATATAAGAAATAAGTATAATTTTTACAGTTCTAGCAATAATTACTGCATTATATGGGTAATAATGCACGTTATATTGCTAGCAATATAAGTAATAAGTATAATTATTACAGTTCTAGCGATAATAACTGCATTATATGGGTAATAATGCATGTTATATTGCTAATAGTATTTAATAAGTATAATTATTACAGTTCTAGCGATAATACCTCCATTATATGGGTAATAATGCATGTTATATTGATAATGATATAGGTAATAAGTATAATTATTACAGTTCTAGCGATAATAACTGCATAATATGGGTAATAATGCACGTTATATTGCTAACAATATAAGTAATAAGTATAATTATTACAGTTCTAGCGATAATACTTCCATTATATGGGTAATAATGCATGTTATATTGATGATAATGAAAGTAATACGTATATTTATTATAGTTCTTGCGATAATAACTGCATAATATGGGTAATAATGCATGTTATATTGAGAATAATATAAGTAATAAGTATAATTATTACAGTTCTGGCGATAATAACCGCATTATATGGGTAATAATGCACGTTATATTGCTAATAGTATTTAATAAGTATAATTATTACAGTTCTAGCGATAATACCTCCATTATATGGGTAATAATGCATGTTATATTGATAATGATATAAGTAATAAGTATAATTATTACAGTTCAAGCGATAATAACTGCATAATATGGGTAATAATGCATGTTATATTGATAATAATATAAGTAATAAGTATAATTATTACAGTTCAAGCGATAATAACTGCAGAATATGGGTAATAATGCATGTTATATTGATAATAGTATAAGTAATAAGTATAATTATTACAGTTCTAGCGATAATACCTCCATTATATGGGTAATAATGCATGTTATATTGATGATAATGAAAGTAATACGTATATTTATTATAGTTCTTGCGATAATAACTGCATAATATGGGTAATAATGCATGTTATATTGAGAATAATATAAGTATTAAGTATAATTATTACAGTTCTGGCGATAATAACTGCATAATATGGGTAATAATGCATGTTATATTGAGAATAATATAAGTATTAAGTATAATTATTACAGTTCTGGCGATAATAACTGCATTATGTGGGTAATAATGCACGTTATATTGCTAATAGTATAAGTAATAAGTATAATTATTACAGTTCTTGCGATAATACCTCCATTATATGGGTAATAATGCATGTTATATTGATAATAATATAAGTAATAAGTATATTTATTATAGTTCTTGCGATAATAACTGCATAATATGGGTAATAATGCACGTTATATTGCTAATAATATAAGTAATGAGTACAATTATTACAGTTCTAGCGATAATAACTGCATTATATGGGTAATAATGCATGTTATATTGATAATAGTATAAGTAATAAGTATAATTATTACAGTTCTAGCGATAATACCTCCATTATATGGGTAATAATGCATGTTATATTGATAATGATATAAGTAATAAGTATAATTATTACAGTTCTAGCGATAATAACTGCATAATATGGGTAATAATGCACGTTATATTGCTAATAATATAAGTAATGAGTACAATTATTACAGTTCTAGCGATAATAACTGCATAATATGGGTAATAATGCACGTTATATTGCTAATAATATAAGTAATAAGTATAATTATAACAGTTCTAGCAATAATACCTCCATTATATGGGTAATAATGCATGTTATATTGATAATAATATAAGTAATAAGTATAATTATTACAGTTCTAGCGATAATAACTGCATTATATGGGTAATAATGCATGTTATATTGATAATATCGGGGGTAATAAGTATAATTATTATAGTTCTAGCGATAATAATAGTAAAATATGGCTAATAGTGCATGATATATTGATAATAGTAAAAGTAATAAGTATAATTATTACAGTTCTAGCGATAATAACTGCATAATATGGGTAATAATGCATGTTATATTGATGATAATAAAAGTAATACGTATATTTATTATAGTTCTAGCGATAATAACTGCATAATATGGGTAACAATGCATGTTATATTGAGAATAATATAAGTAATAAGTATAATGATTACAGTTCTGGCGATAATAACTGCATTATATGGGTAATAATGCACGTTATATTGCTAATAGTATAAGTAATAAGTATAATTATTACAGTTCTAGCGATAATACCTCCATTATATGGGTAATAATGCATGTTATATTGATAATAATATAAGTAATAAGTATATTTATTACAGTTATATCGATAATAACTGCATAATATGGGTAATAATGCATGTTATATTGATGATAATAAAAGTAATACGTATATTTATTATAGTTCTAGCAATAATAACTGCATAATATGGGTAATAATGCATGTTATATTGATAATAATATAAGTAATAAGTATAATTATTACAGTTCTAGCGATAATTACTGCATTATATGGGTAATAATGCACGTTATAATGCTAGCAATATAAGTAATAAGTATAATTATTACAGTTCTAGCGATAATAACTGCATTATATGGGTAATAATGCATGTTATATTGATAATAATATAAGTAATAAGTATAATTATTACAGTTCTAGCGATAATAACTGCATTATATGGGTAATAATGCACGTTATATTGCTAACAATATAAGTAATAAGTATAATTATTACAGTTCTAGCGATAATAACTGCATAATATGGGTAATAATGCACGTTATATTGCTAATAATATAAGTAATGAGTACAATTATTACAGTTCTAGCGATAATACCTCCATTATATGGGTAATAATGCATGTTATATTGATAATGATATAAGTAATAAGTATAATTATTACAGTTCTAGCGATAATAACTGCATAATATGGGTAATAATGCACGTTATATTGCTAATAATATAAGTAATGAGTACAATTATTACAGTTCTAGCGATAATAACTGCATAATATGGGTAATAATGCACGTTATATTGCTAATAATATAAGTAATAAGTATAATTATTACAGTTCTAGCAATAATACCTCCATTATATGGGTAATAATGCATGTTATATTGATAATAATATAAGTAATAAGTATAATTATTACAGTTCTAGCGATAATAACTGCATTATATGGGTAATAATGCACGTTATATTGCTAACAATATAAGTAATAAGTATAATTATTACAGCTCTAGCGATAATAACTGCATAATATGGGTAATAATGCATGTTATATTGATAATAATATAAGTAATAAGTATAATTATTACAGTTCTAGCGATAATACCTCCATTATATGGGTAATAATGCATGTTATATTGATAATGATATAAGTAATAAGCATAATTATTACAGTTCTAGCGATAATAACTGCATAATATGGGTAATAATGCACGTTATATTGCTAATAATATAAGTAATGAGTACAATTATTACAGTTCTAGCGATAATAACTGCATAATATGGGTAATAATGCACGTTATATTGCTAATAATATAAGTAATAAGTATAATTATTACAGTTCTAGCAATAATACCTCCATTATATGGGTAATAATGCATGTTATATTCCTAATAATATAAGTAATGAGTACAATTATTACAGTTCTAGCGATAATACCTCCATTATATGGGTAATAATGCATGTTATATTGATAATAATATAAGTAATAAGTATATTTATTACAGTTATATCGATAATAACTGCATAATATGGGTAATAATGCATGTTATATTGATGATAATAAAAGTAATACGTAAATTTATTATAGTTCTAGCAATAATAACTGCATAATATGGGTAATAATGCATGTTATATTGATAATAATATAAGAAATAAGTATAATTTTTACAGTTCTAGCAATAATTACTGCATTATATGGGTAATAATGCACGTTATATTGCTAGCAATATAAGTAATAAGTATAATTATTACAGTTCTAGCGATAATAACTGCATTATATGGGTAATAATGCATGTTATATTGCTAATAGTATTTAATAAGTATAATTATTACAGTTCTAGCGATAATACCTCCATTATATGGGTAATAATGCATGTTATATTGATAATGATATAGGTAATAAGTATAATTATTACAGTTCTAGCGATAATAACTGCATAATATGGGTAATAATGCACGTTATATTGCTAACAATATAAGTAATAAGTATAATTATTACAGTTCTAGCGATAATACTTCCATTATATGGGTAATAATGCATGTTATATTGATGATAATGAAAGTAATACGTATATTTATTATAGTTCTTGCGATAATAACTGCATAATATGGGTAATAATGCATGTTATATTGAGAATAATATAAGTAATAAGTATAATTATTACAGTTCTGGCGATAATAACCGCATTATATGGGTAATAATGCACGTTATATTGCTAATAGTATTTAATAAGTATAATTATTACAGTTCTAGCGATAATACCTCCATTATATGGGTAATAATGCATGTTATATTGATAATGATATAAGTAATAAGTATAATTATTACAGTTCAAGCGATAATAACTGCATAATATGGGTAATAATGCATGTTATATTGATAATAATATAAGTAATAAGTATAATTATTACAGTTCAAGCGATAATAACTGCAGAATATGGGTAATAATGCATGTTATATTGATAATAGTATAAGTAATAAGTATAATTATTACAGTTCTAGCGATAATACCGCCATTATATGGGTAATAATGCATGTTATATTGATGATAATGAAAGTAATACGTATATTTATTATAGTTCTTGCGATAATAACTGCATAATATGGGTAATAATGCATGTTATATTGAGAATAATATAAGTATTAAGTATAATTATTACAGTTCTGGCGATAATAACTGCATAATATGGGTAATAATGCATGTTATATTGAGAATAATATAAGTATTAAGTATAATTATTACAGTTCTGGCGATAATAACTGCATTATGTGGGTAATAATGCACGTTATATTGCTAATAGTATAAGTAATAAGTATAATTATTACAGTTCTTGCGATAATACCTCCATTATATGGGTAATAATGCATGTTATATTGATAATAATATAAGTAATAAGTATATTTATTATAGTTCTTGCGATAATAACTGCATAATATGGGTAATAATGCACGTTATATTGCTAATAATATAAGTAATGAGTACAATTATTACAGTTCTAGCGATAATAACTGCATTATATGGGTAATAATGCATGTTATATTGATAATAGTATAAGTAATAAGTATAATTATTACAGTTCTAGCGATAATAACTGCATTATATGGGTAATAATGCACGTTATATTGCTAACAATATAAGTAATAAGTATAATTATTACAGCTCTAGCGATAATAACTGCATAATATGGGTAATAATGCATGTTATATTGATAATAATATAAGTAATAAGTATAATTATTACAGTTCTAGCGATAATACCTCCATTATATGGGTAATAATGCATGTTATATTGATAATGATATAAGTAATAAGTATAATTATTACAGTTCTAGCGATAATAACTGCATAATATGGGTAATAATGCACGTTATATTGCTAATAATATAAGTAATGAGTATAATTATTACAGTTCTAGCGATAATAACTGCATAATATGGGTAATAATGCACGTTATATTGCTAATAATATAAGTAATAAGTATAATTATAACAGTTCTAGCAATAATACCTCCATTATATGGGTAATAATGCATGTTATATTGATAATAATATAAGTAATAAGTATAATTATTACAGTTCTAGCGATAATAACTGCATTATATGGGTAATAATGCATGTTATATTGATAATATCGGGGGTAATAAGTATAATTATTATAGTTCTAGCGATAATAATAGTAAAATATGGCTAATAGTGCATGATATATTGATAATAGTAAAAGTAATAAGTATAATTATTACAGTTCTAGCGATAATAACTGCATAATATGGGTAATAATGCATGTTATATTGATGATAATAAAAGTAATACGTATATTTATTATAGTTCTAGCGATAATAACTGCATAATATGGGTAACAATGCATGTTATATTGAGAATAATATAAGTAATAAGTATAATGATTACAGTTCTGGCGATAATAACTGCATTATATGGGTAATAATGCACGTTATATTGCTAATAGTATAAGTAATAAGTATAATTATTACAGTTCTAGCGATAATACCTCCATTATATGGGTAATAATGCATGTTATATTGATAATAATATAAGTAATAAGTATATTTATTACAGTTATATCGATAATAACTGCATAATATGGGTAATAATGCATGTTATATTGATGATAATAAAAGTAATACGTATATTTATTATAGTTCTAGCAATAATAACTGCATAATATGGGTAATAATGCATGTTATATTGATAATAATATAAGTAATAAGTATAATTATTACAGTTCTAGCGATAATTACTGCATTATATGGGTAATAATGCACGTTATAATGCTAGCAATATAAGTAATAAGTATAATTATTACAGTTCTAGCGATAATAACTGCATTATATGGGTAATAATGCATGTTATATTGATAATAATATAAGTAATAAGTATAATTATTACAGTTCTAGCGATAATAACTGCATTATATGGGTAATAATGCACGTTATATTGCTAACAATATAAGTAATAAGTATAATTATTACAGTTCTAGCGATAATAACTGCATAATATGGGTAATAATGCATGTTATATTGATAATAATATAAGTAATAAGTATAATTATTACAGTTCTAGCGATAATACCTCCATTATATGGGTAATAATGCATGTTATATTGATAATGATATAAGTAATAAGTATAATTATTACAGTTCTAGCGATAATAACTGCATAATATGGGTAATAATGCACGTTATATTGCTAATAATATAAGTAATGAGTACAATTATTACAGTTCTAGCGATAATACCTCCATTATATGGGTAATAATGCATGTTATATTGATAATGATATAAGTAATAAGTATAATTATTACAGTTCTAGCGATAATAACTGCATAATATGGGTAATAATGCACGTTATATTGCTAATAATATAAGTAATGAGTACAATTATTACAGTTCTAGCGATAATAACTGCATAATATGGGTAATAATGCACGTTATATTGCTAATAATATAAGTAATAAGTATAATTATTACAGTTCTAGCAATAATACCTCCATTATATGGGTAATAATGCATGTTATATTGATAATAATGTAAGTAATAAGTATAATTATTACAGTTCTAGCGATAATAACTGCATTATATGGGTAATAATGCACGTTATATTGCTAACAATATAAGTAATAAGTATAATTATTACAGCTCTAGCGATAATAACTGCATAATATGGGTAATAATGCATGTTATATTGATAATAATATAAGTAATAAGTATAATTATTACAGTTCTAGCGATAATACCTCCATTATATGGGTAATAATGCATGTTATATTGATAATGATATAAGTAATAAGCATAATTATTACAGTTCTAGCGATAATAACTGCATAATATGGGTAATAATGCACGTTATATTGCTAATAATATAAGTAATGAGTACAATTATTACAGTTCTAGCGATAATAACTGCATAATATGGGTAATAATGCACGTCATATTGCTAATAATATAAGTAATAAGTATAATTATTACAGTTCTAGCAATAATACCTCCATTATATGGGTAATAATGCATGTTATATTGATAATAATATAAGTAATAAGTATAATTATTACAGTTCTAGCGATAATAACTGCATTATATGGGTAATAATGCATGTTATATTGATAATATTGGGAGTAATAAGTATATTTATTATAGTTCTAGCGATAATAACTGCAGAATATGGGTAATAATGCATGTTATATTGATAATAGTATAAGTAATAAGTATAATTATTATAGTTATATCGATAATAACTGCATAATATGGGTAATAATGCATGTTATATTGCTAGTAGTATAAGTAATAAGTATAATTATTACAGTTCTAGCGATAATAACTGCATAATATGGGTAATAATGCACGTTATATTGCTAATAATATAAGTAATGAGTACAATTATTACAGTTCTAGCGATAATAACTGCATTATATGGGTAATAATGCATGTTATATTGATAATAGTATAAGTAATAAGTGTAATTATTACAGTTCTAGCGATAATAACTGCATTATATGGGTAATAATGCACGTTATATTGCTAACAATGTAAGTAATAAGTATAATTATTACAGTTCTAGCGATAATAACTGCATAATATGGGTAATAATGCACGTTATATTGCTAATAATATAAGTAATGAGTACAATTATTACAGTTCTAGCGATAATACCTCCATTATATGGGTAATAATGCATGTTATATTGATAATGATATAAGTAATAAGTATAATTATTACAGTTCTAGCGATAATAACTGCATAATATGGGTAATAATGCACGTTATATTGCTAATAATATAAGTAATGAGTACAATTATTACAGTTCTAGCGATAATAACTGCATAATATGGGTAATAATGCACGTTATATTGCTAATAATATAAGTAATAAGTATAATTATTACAGTTCTAGCAATAATACCTCCATTATATGGGTAATAATGCATGTTATATTGATAATAATATAAGTAATAAGTATAATTATTACAGTTCTAGCGATAATAACTGCATTATATGGGTAATAATGCACGTTATATTGCTAACAATATAAGTAATAAGTATAATTATTACAGCTCTAGCGATAATAACTGCATAATATGGGTAATAATGCATGTTATATTGATAATAATATAAGTAATAAGTATAATTATTACAGTTCTAGCGATAATACCTCCATTATATGGGTAATAATGCATGTTATATTGATAATGATATAAGTAATAAGCATAATTATTACAGTTCTAGCGATAATAACTGCATAATATGGGTAATAATGCACGTTATATTGCTAATAATATAAGTAATGAGTACAATTATTACAGTTCTAGCGATAATAACTGCATAATATGGGTAATAATGCACGTTATATTGCTAATAATATAAGTAATAAGTATAATTATTACAGTTCTAGCAATAATACCTCCATTATATGGGTAATAATGCATGTTATATTGATAATGATATAGGTAATAAGTATAATTATTACAGTTCTAGCGATAATAACTGCATAATATGGGTAATAATGCACGTTATATTGCTAACAATATAAGTAATAAGTATAATTATTACAGTTCTAGCGATAATACTTCCATTATATGCGTAATAATGCATGTTATATTGATGATAATGAAAGTAATACGTATATTTATTATAGTTCTTGCGATAATAACTGCATAATATGGGTAATAATGCATGTTATATTGAGAATAATATAAGTAATAAGTATAATTATTACAGTTCTGGCGATAATAACCGCATTATATGGGTAATAATGCACGTTATATTGCTAATAGTATTTAATAAGTATAATTATTACAGTTCTAGCGATAATACCTCCATTATATGGGTAATAATGCATGTTATATTGATAATGATATAAGTAATAAGTATAATTATTACAGTTCTAGCGATAATAACTGCATTATATGGGTAATAATGCACGTTATATTGCTAACAATATAAGTAATAAGTATAATTATTACAGTTCAAGCGATAATAACTGCATAATATGGGTAATAATGCATGTTATATTGATAATAATATAAGTAATAAGTATAATTATTACAGTTCAAGCGATAATAACTGCAGAATATGGGTAATAATGCATGTTATATTGATAATAGTATAAGTAATAAGTATAATTATTACAGTTCTAGCGATAATACCTCCATTATATGGGTAATAATGCATGTTATATTGATGATAATGAAAGTAATACGTATATTTATTATAGTTCTTGCGATAATAACTGCATAATATGGGTAATAATGCATGTTATATTGATAATAATATAAGTAATAAGTATAATTATTACAGTTCTAGCGATAATACCTCCATTATATGGGTAATAATGCATGTTATATTGATAATGATATAAGTAATAAGTATAATTATTACAGTTCTAGCGATAATAACTGCATAATATGGGTAATAATGCACGTTATATTGCTAATAATATAAGTAATGAGTACAATTATTACAGTTCTAGCGATAATACCTCCATTATATGGGTAATAATGCATGTTATATTGATAATGATATAAGTAATAAGTATAATTATTACAGTTCTAGCGATAATAACTGCATAATATGGGTAATAATGCACGTTATATTGCTAATAATATAAGTAATGAGTACAATTATTACAGTTCTAGCGATAATAACTGCATAATATGGGTAATAATGCACGTTATATTGCTAATAATATAAGTAATAAGTATAATTATTACAGTTCTAGCAATAATACCTCCATTATATGGGTAATAATGCATGTTATATTGATAATAATATAAGTAATAAGTATAATTATTACAGTTCTAGCGATAATAACTGCATTATATGGGTAATAATGCACGTTATATTGCTAACAATATAAGTAATAAGTATAATTATTACAGCTCTAGCGATAATAACTGCATAATATGGGTAATAATGCATGTTATATTGATAATAATATAAGTAATAAGTATAATTATTACAGTTCTAGCGATAATACCTCCATTATATGGGTAATAATGCATGTTATATTGATAATGATATAAGTAATAAGCATAATTATTACAGTTCTAGCGATAATAACTGCATAATATGGGTAATAATGCACGTTATATTGCTAATAATATAAGTAATGAGTACAATTATTACAGTTCTAGCGATAATAACTGCATAATATGGGTAATAATGCACGTTATATTGCTAATAATATAAGTAATAAGTATAATTATTACAGTTCTAGCAATAATACCTCCATTATATGGGTAATAATGCATGTTATATTGATAATAATATAAGTAATAAGTATAATTATTACAGTTCTAGCGATAATAACTGCATTATATGGGTAATAATGCATGTTATATTGATAATATTGGGAGTAATAAGTATATTTATTATAGTTCTAGCGATAATAACTGCAGAATATGGGTAATAATGCATGTTATATTGATAATAGTATAAGTAATAAGTATAATTATTATAGTTATATCGATAATAACTGCATAATATGGGTAATAATGCATGTTATATTGCTAGTAGTATAAGTAATAAGTATAATTATTACAGTTCTAGCGATAATAACTGCATAATATGGGTAATAATGCACGTTATATTGCTAATAATATAAGTAATGAGTACAATTATTACAGTTCTAGCGATAATAACTGCATTATATGGGTAATAATGCATGTTATATTGATAATAGTATAAGTAATAAGTATAATTATTACAGTTCTAGCGATAATAACTGCATTATATGGGTAATAATGCACGTTATATTGCTAACAATGTAAGTAATAAGTATAATTATTACAGTTCTAGCGATAATAACTGCATAATATGGGTAATAATGCACGTTATATTGCTAATAATATAAGTAATGAGTACAATTATTACAGTTCTAGCGATAATACCTCCATTATATGGGTAATAATGCATGTTATATTGATAATGATATAAGTAATAAGTATAATTATTACAGTTCTAGCGATAATAACTGCATAATATGGGTAATAATGCACGTTATATTGCTAATAATATAAGTAATGAGTACAATTATTACAGTTCTAGCGATAATAACTGCATAATATGGGTAATAATGCACGTTATATTGCTAATAATATAAGTAATAAGTATAATTATTACAGTTCTAGCAATAATACCTCCATTATATGGGTAATAATGCATGTTATATTGATAATAATATAAGTAATAAGTATAATTATTACAGTTCTAGCGATAATAACTGCATTATATGGGTAATAATGCACGTTATATTGCTAACAATATAAGTAATAAGTATAATTATTACAGCTCTAGCGATAATAACTGCATAATATGGGTAATAATGCATGTTATATTGATAATAATATAAGTAATAAGTATAATTATTACAGTTCTAGCGATAATACCTCCATTATATGGGTAATAATGCATGTTATATTGATAATGATATAAGTAATAAGCATAATTATTACAGTTCTAGCGATAATAACTGCATAATATGGGTAATAATGCACGTTATATTGCTAATAATATAAGTAATGAGTACAATTATTACAGTTCTAGCGATAATAACTGCATAATATGGGTAATAATGCACGTTATATTGCTAATAATATAAGTAATAAGTATAATTATTACAGTTCTAGCAATAATACCTCCATTATATGGGTAATAATGCATGTTATATTCCTAATAATATAAGTAATGAGTACAATTACTACAGTTCTAGCGATAATACCTCCATTATATGGGTAATAATGCATGTTATATTGATAATAATATAAGTAATAAGTATATTTATTACAGTTATATCGATAATAACTGCATAATATGGGTAATAATGCATGTTATATTGATGATAATAAAAGTAATACGTAAATTTATTATAGTTCTAGCAATAATAACTGCATAATATGGGTAATAATGCATGTTATATTGATAATAATATAAGAAATAAGTATAATTTTTACAGTTCTAGCAATAATTACTGCATTATATGGGTAATAATGCACGTTATATTGCTAGCAATATAAGTAATAAGTATAATTATTACAGTTCTAGCGATAATAACTGCATTATATGGGTAATAATGCATGTTATATTGCTAATAGTATTTAATAAGTATAATTATTACAGTTCTAGCGATAATACCTCCATTATATGGGTAATAATGCATGTTATATTGATAATGATATAGGTAATAAGTATAATTATTACAGTTCTAGCGATAATAACTGCATAATATGGGTAATAATGCACGTTATATTGCTAACAATATAAGTAATAAGTATAATTATTACAGTTCTAGCGATAATACTTCCATTATATGGGTAATAATGCATGTTATATTGATGATAATGAAAGTAATACGTATATTTATTATAGTTCTTGCGATAATAACTGCATAATATGGGTAATAATGCATGTTATATTGAGAATAATATAAGTAATAAGTATAATTATTACAGTTCTGGCGATAATAACCGCATTATATGGGTAATAATGCACGTTATATTGCTAATAGTATTTAATAAGTATAATTATTACAGTTCTAGCGATAATACCTCCATTATATGGGTAATAATGCATGTTATATTGATAATGATATAAGTAATAAGTATAATTATTACAGTTCTAGCGATAATAACTGCATTATATGGGTAATAATGCACGTTATATTGCTAACAATATAAGTAATAAGTATAATTATTACAGTTCAAGCGATAATAACTGCATAATATGGGTAATAATGCATGTTATATTGATAATAATATAAGTAATAAGTATAATTATTACAGTTCAAGCGATAATAACTGCAGAATATGGGTAATAATGCATGTTATATTGATAATAGTATAAGTAATAAGTATAATTATTACAGTTCTAGCGATAATACCTCCATTATATGGGTAATAATGCATGTTATATTGATGATAATGAAAGTAATACGTATATTTATTATAGTTCTTGCGATAATAACTGCATAATATGGGTAATAATGCATGTTATATTGAGAATAATATAAGTATTAAGTATAATTATTACAGTTCTGGCGATAATAACTGCATAATATGGGTAATAATGCATGTTATATTGAGAATAATATAAGTATTAAGTATAATTATTCCAGTTCTGGCGATAATAACTGCATTATGTGGGTAATAATGCACGTTATATTGCTAATAGTATAAGTAATAAGTATAATTATTACAGTTCTTGCGATAATACCTCCATTATATGGGTAATAATGCATGTTATATTGATAATAATATAAGTAATAAGTATATTTATTATAGTTCTTGCGATAATAACTGCATAATATGGGTAATAATGCACGTTATATTGCTAATAATATAAGTAATGAGTACAATTATTACAGTTCTAGCGATAATAACTGCATTATATGGGTAATAATGCATGTTATATTGATAATAGTATAAGTAATAAGTATAATTATTACAGTTCTAGCGATAATAACTGCATTATATGGGTAATAATGCACGTTATATTGCTAACAATATAAGTAATAAGTATAATTATTACAGCTCTAGCGATAATAACTGCATAATATGGGTAATAATGCATGTTATATTGATAATAATATAAGTAATAAGTATAATTATTACAGTTCTAGCGATAATACCTCCATTATATGGGTAATAATGCATGTTATATTGATAATGATATAAGTAATAAGTATAATTATTACAGTTCTAGCGATAATAACTGCATAATATGGGTAATAATGCACGTTATATTGCTAATAATATAAGTAATGAGTACAATTATTACAGTTCTAGCCATAATAACTGCATAATATGGGTAATAATGCACGTTATATTGCTAATAATATAAGTAATAAGTATAATTATTACAGTTCTAGCAATAATACCTCCATTATATGGGTAATAATGCATGTTATATTGATAATAATATAAGTAATAAATATAATTATTACAGTTCTAGCGATAATAACTGCATTATATGGGTAATAATGCATGTTATATTGATAATATTGTGAGTAATAAGTATATTTATTAGAGTTCTAGCGATAATAACTGCAGAATATGGGTAATAATGCACGTTATATTGCTAACAATATAAGTAATAAGTATAATTATTACAGTTCTAGCGATAATAACTGCATTATATGGGTAATAATGCATGTTATATTGATAATATTGGGAGTAATAAGTATATTTATTATAGTTCTAGCGATAATAACTGCAGAATATGGGTAATAATGCATGTTATATTGATAATAGTATAAGTAATAAGTATAATTATTACAATTCTAGCGATAATACCTCCATTATATGGGTAATAATGCATGTTATATTGATAATAATATAAGTAATAAGTATAATTATTACAGTTCTAGCGATAATAACTGCATAATACGGGTAATAATGCACGTTATATTGCTAACAATATAAGTAATAAGTATAATTATTACAGTTCTAGCGATAATAACTGCATAATATGGGTAATAATGCATGTTATATTGATAATAATATAAGTAATAAGTATAATTATTACAGTTCTAGCGATAATACCTCCATTGTATGGGTAATAATGCATGTTATATTGATAATGATATAAGTAATAAGTATAATTATTACAGTTCTAGCGATAATAACTGCATAATATGGGTAACAATGCATGTTATATTGAGAATAATATAAGTAATAAGTATAATTATTACAGTTATGGCGATAATAACTGCATTATATGGGTAATAATGCACGTTATATTGCTAATAGTATAAGTAATAAGTATAATTATTACAATTCTAGCGATAATACCTCCATTATATGGGTAATAATGCATGTTATATTGATAATAATATAAGTAATAAGTATATTTATTACAGTTATATCGATAATAACTGCATAATATGGGTAATAATGCATGTTATATTGATGATAATAAAAGTAATACGTAAATTTATTATAGTTCTAGCAATAATAACTGCATAATATGGGTAATAATGCATGTTATATTGATAATAATATAAGAAATAAGTATAATTATTACAGTTCTAGCGATAATACCTCCATTATATGGGTAATAATGCATGTTATATTGATAATGATATAAGTAATGAGTATAATTATTACAGTTCTAGCGATAATAACTGCATAATATGGGTAATAATGCACGTTATATTGCTAACAATATAAGTAATAAGTATAATTATTACAGTTCTAGCGATAATACCTCCATTATATGGGTAATAATGCATGTTATATTGATGATAATGAAAGTAATACGTATATTTATTATAGTTCTTGCGATAATAACTGCATAATATGGGTAATAATGCATGTTATATTGAGAACAATATAAGTAATAAGTATAATTATTACAGTTCTGGCGATAATAACTGCATTATATGGGTAATAATGCACGTTATATTGCTAATAGTATTTAATAAGTATAATTATTACAGTTCTAGCGATAATACCTCCATTATATGGGTAATAATGCATGTTATATTGATAATGATATAAGTAATAAGTATAATTATTACAGTTCTAGCGATAATAACTGCATTATATGGGTAATAATGCACGTTATATTGCTAACAATATAAGTAATAAGTATAATTATTACAGTTCTAGCGATAATAACTGCATAATATGGGTAATAATGCATGTTATATTGATAATAATATAAGTAATAAGTATAATTATTACAGTTCTAGCGATAATACCTCCATTATATGGGTAATAATGCATGTTATATTGATAATAATATAAGTAATAAGTATAATTATTACAGTTCTAGCGATAATAACTGCATTATATGGGTAATAATGCATGTTATATTGATAATATCGGGGGTAATAAGTATAATTATTATAGTTCTAGCGATAATAATAGTAAAATATGGCTAATAGTGCATGATATATTGATAATAGTAAAAGTAATAAGTATAATTATTACAGTTCTAGCGATAATAACTGCATAATATGGGTAATAATGCATGTTATATTGATGATAATAAAAGTAATACGTATATTTATTATAGTTCTAGCGATAATAACTGCATAATATGGGTAACAATGCATGTTATATTGAGAATAATATAAGTAATAAGTATAATGATTACAGTTCTGGCGATAATAACTGCATTATATGGGTAATAATGCACGTTATATTGCTAATAGTATAAGTAATAAGTATAATTATTACAGTTCTAGCGATAATACCTCCATTATATGGGTAATAATGCATGTTATATTGATAATAATATAAGTAATAAGTATATTTATTACAGTTATATCGATAATAACTGCATAATATGGGTAATAATGCATGTTATATTGATGATAATAAAAGTAATACGTATATTTATTATAGTTCTAGCAATAATAACTGCATAATATGGGTAATAATGCATGTTATATTGATAATAATATAAGTAATAAGTATAATTATTACAGTTCTAGCGATAATTACTGCATTATATGGGTAATAATGCACGTTATAATGCTAGCAATATAAGTAATAAGTATAATTATTACAGTTCTAGCGATAATAACTGCATTATATGGGTAATAATGCATGTTATATTGATAATAATATAAGTAATAAGTATAATTATTACAGTTCTAGCGATAATAACTGCATTATATGGGTAATAATGCACGTTATATTGCTAACAATATAAGTAATAAGTATAATTATTACAGTTCTAGCGATAATAACTGCATAATATGGGTAATAATGCATGTTATATTGATAATAATATAAGTAATAAGTATAATTATTACAGTTCTAGCGATAATACCTCCATTATATGGGTAATAATGCATGTTATATTGATAATGATATAAGTAATAAGTATAATTATTACAGTTCTAGCGATAATAACTGCATAATATGGGTAATAATGCACGTTATATTGCTAATAATATAAGTAATGAGTACAATTATTACAGTTCTAGCGATAATACCTCCATTATATGGGTAATAATGCATGTTATATTGATAATGATATAAGTAATAAGTATAATTATTACAGTTCTAGCGATAATAACTGCATAATATGGGTAATAATGCACGTTATATTGCTAATAATATAAGTAATGAGTACAATTATTACAGTTCTAGCGATAATAACTGCATAATATGGGTAATAATGCACGTTATATTGCTAATAATATAAGTAATAAGTATAATTATTACAGTTCTAGCAATAATACCTCCATTATATGGGTAATAATGCATGTTATATTGATAATAATGTAAGTAATAAGTATAATTATTACAGTTCTAGCGATAATAACTGCATTATATGGGTAATAATGCACGTTATATTGCTAACAATATAAGTAATAAGTATAATTATTACAGCTCTAGCGATAATAACTGCATAATATGGGTAATAATGCATGTTATATTGATAATAATATAAGTAATAAGTATAATTATTACAGTTCTAGCGATAATACCTCCATTATATGGGTAATAATGCATGTTATATTGATAATGATATAAGTAATAAGCATAATTATTACAGTTCTAGCGATAATAACTGCATAATATGGGTAATAATGCACGTTATATTGCTAATAATATAAGTAATGAGTACAATTATTACAGTTCTAGCGATAATAACTGCATAATATGGGTAATAATGCACGTCATATTGCTAATAATATAAGTAATAAGTATAATTATTACAGTTCTAGCAATAATACCTCCATTATATGGGTAATAATGCATGTTATATTGATAATAATATAAGTAATAAGTATAATTATTACAGTTCTAGCGATAATAACTGCATTATATGGGTAATAATGCATGTTATATTGATAATATTGGGAGTAATAAGTATATTTATTATAGTTCTAGCGATAATAACTGCAGAATATGGGTAATAATGCATGTTATATTGATAATAGTATAAGTAATAAGTATAATTATTATAGTTATATCGATAATAACTGCATAATATGGGTAATAATGCATGTTATATTGCTAGTAGTATAAGTAATAAGTATAATTATTACAGTTCTAGCGATAATAACTGCATAATATGGGTAATAATGCACGTTATATTGCTAATAATATAAGTAATGAGTACAATTATTACAGTTCTAGCGATAATAACTGCATTATATGGGTAATAATGCATGTTATATTGATAATAGTATAAGTAATAAGTATAATTATTACAGTTCTAGCGATAATAACTGCATTATATGGGTAATAATGCACGTTATATTGCTAACAATGTAAGTAATAAGTATAATTATTACAGTTCTAGCGATAATAACTGCATAATATGGGTAATAATGCACGTTATATTGCTAATAATATAAGTAATGAGTACAATTATTACAGTTCTAGCGATAATACCTCCATTATATGGGTAATAATGCATGTTATATTGATAATGATATAAGTAATAAGTATAATTATTACAGTTCTAGCGATAATAACTGCATAATATGGGTAATAATGCACGTTATATTGCTAATAATATAAGTAATGAGTACAATTATTACAGTTCTAGCGATAATAACTGCATAATATGGGTAATAATGCACGTTATATTGCTAATAATATAAGTAATAAGTATAATTATTACAGTTCTAGCAATAATACCTCCATTATATGGGTAATAATGCATGTTATATTGATAATAATATAAGTAATAAGTATAATTATTACAGTTCTAGCGATAATAACTGCATTATATGGGTAATAATGCACGTTATATTGCTAACAATATAAGTAATAAGTATAATTATTACAGCTCTAGCGATAATAACTGCATAATATGGGTAATAATGCATGTTATATTGATAATAATATAAGTAATAAGTATAATTATTACAGTTCTAGCGATAATACCTCCATTATATGGGTAATAATGCATGTTATATTGATAATGATATAAGTAATAAGCATAATTATTACAGTTCTAGCGATAATAACTGCATAATATGGGTAATAATGCACGTTATATTGCTAATAATATAAGTAATGAGTACAATTATTACAGTTCTAGCGATAATAACTGCATAATATGGGTAATAATGCACGTTATATTGCTAATAATATAAGTAATAAGTATAATTATTACAGTTCTAGCAATAATACCTCCATTATATGGGTAATAATGCATGTTATATTGATAATGATATAGGTAATAAGTATAATTATTACAGTTCTAGCGATAATAACTGCATAATATGGGTAATAATGCACGTTATATTGCTAACAATATAAGTAATAAGTATAATTATTACAGTTCTAGCGATAATACTTCCATTATATGGGTAATAATGCATGTTATATTGATGATAATGAAAGTAATACGTATATTTATTATAGTTCTTGCGATAATAACTGCATAATATGGGTAATAATGCATGTTATATTGAGAATAATATAAGTAATAAGTATAATTATTACAGTTCTGGCGATAATAACCGCATTATATGGGTAATAATGCACGTTATATTGCTAATAGTATTTAATAAGTATAATTATTACAGTTCTAGCGATAATACCTCCATTATATGGGTAATAATGCATGTTATATTGATAATGATATAAGTAATAAGTATAATTATTACAGTTCTAGCGATAATAACTGCATTATATGGGTAATAATGCACGTTATATTGCTAACAATATAAGTAATAAGTATAATTATTACAGTTCAAGCGATAATAACTGCATAATATGGGTAATAATGCATGTTATATTGATAATAATATAAGTAATAAGTATAATTATTACAGTTCAAGCGATAATAACTGCAGAATATGGGTAATAATGCATGTTATATTGATAATAGTATAAGTAATAAGTATAATTATTACAGTTCTAGCGATAATACCTCCATTATATGGGTAATAATGCATGTTATATTGATGATAATGAAAGTAATACGTATATTTATTATAGTTCTTGCGATAATAACTGCATAATATGGGTAATAATGCATGTTATATTGAGAATAATATAAGTATTAAGTATAATTATTACAGTTCTGGCGATAATAACTGCATAATATGGGTAATAATGCATGTTATATTGAGAATAATATAAGTATTAAGTATAATTATTCCAGTTCTGGCGATAATAACTGCATTATGTGGGTAATAATGCACGTTATATTGCTAATAGTATAAGTAATAAGTATAATTATTACAGTTCTTGCGATAATACCTCCATTATATGGGTAATAATGCATGTTATATTGATAATAATATAAGTAATAAGTATATTTATTATAGTTCTTGCGATAATAACTGCATAATATGGGTAATAATGCACGTTATATTGCTAATAATATAAGTAATGAGTACAATTATTACAGTTCTAGCGATAATAACTGCATTATATGGGTAATAATGCATGTTATATTGATAATAGTATAAGTAATAAGTATAATTATTACAGTTCTAGCGATAATAACTGCATTATATGGGTAATAATGCACGTTATATTGCTAACAATATAAGTAATAAGTATAATTATTACAGCTCTAGCGATAATAACTGCATAATATGGGTAATAATGCATGTTATATTGATAATAATATAAGTAATAAGTATAATTATTACAGTTCTAGCGATAATACCTCCATTATATGGGTAATAATGCATGTTATATTGATAATGATATAAGTAATAAGTATAATTATTACAGTTCTAGCGATAATAACTGCATAATATGGGTAATAATGCACGTTATATTGCTAATAATATAAGTAATGAGTACAATTATTACAGTTCTAGCGATAATAACTGCATAATATGGGTAATAATGCACGTTATATTGCTAATAATATAAGTAATAAGTATAATTATAACAGTTCTAGCAATAATACCTCCATTATATGGGTAATAATGCATGTTATATTGATAATAATATAAGTAATAAGTATAATTATTACAGTTCTAGCGATAATAACTGCATTATATGGGTAATAATGCATGTTATATTGATAATATCGGGGGTAATAAGTATAATTATTATAGTTCTAGCGATAATAATAGTAAAATATGGCTAATAGTGCATGATATATTGATAATAGTAAAAGTAATAAGTATAATTATTACAGTTCTAGCGATAATAACTGCATAATATGGGTAATAATGCATGTTATATTGATGATAATAAAAGTAATACGTATATTTATTATAGTTCTAGCGATAATAACTGCATAATATGGGTAACAATGCATGTTATATTGAGAATAATATAAGTAATAAGTATAATGATTACAGTTCTGGCGATAATAACTGCATTATATGGGTAATAATGCACGTTATATTGCTAATAGTATAAGTAATAAGTATAATTATTACAGTTCTAGCGATAATACCTCCATTATATGGGTAATAATGCATGTTATATTGATAATAATATAAGTAATAAGTATATTTATTACAGTTATATCGATAATAACTGCATAATATGGGTAATAATGCATGTTATATTGATGATAATAAAAGTAATACGTATATTTATTATAGTTCTAGCAATAATAACTGCATAATATGGGTAATAATGCATGTTATATTGATAATAATATAAGTAATAAGTATAATTATTACAGTTCTAGCGATAATTACTGCATTATATGGGTAATAATGCACGTTATAATGCTAGCAATATAAGTAATAAGTATAATTATTACAGTTCTAGCGATAATAACTGCATTATATGGGTAATAATGCATGTTATATTGATAATAATATAAGTAATAAGTATAATTATTACAGTTCTAGCGATAATAACTGCATTATATGGGTAATAATGCACGTTATATTGCTAACAATATAAGTAATAAGTATAATTATTACAGTTCTAGCGATAATAACTGCATAATATGGGTAATAATGCATGTTATATTGATAATAATATAAGTAATAAGTATAATTATTACAGTTCTAGCGATAATACCTCCATTATATGGGTAATAATGCATGTTATATTGATAATGATATAAGTAATAAGTATAATTATTACAGTTCTAGCGATAATAACTGCATAATATGGGTAATAATGCACGTTATATTGCTAATAATATAAGTAATGAGTACAATTATTACAGTTCTAGCGATAATACCTCCATTATATGGGTAATAATGCATGTTATATTGATAATGATATAAGTAATAAGTATAATTATTACAGTTCTAGCGATAATAACTGCATAATATGGGTAATAATGCACGTTATATTGCTAATAATATAAGTAATGAGTACAATTATTACAGTTCTAGCGATAATAACTGCATAATATGGGTAATAATGCACGTTATATTGCTAATAATATAAGTAATAAGTATAATTATTACAGTTCTAGCAATAATACCTCCATTATATGGGTAATAATGCATGTTATATTGATAATAATATAAGTAATAAGTATAATTATTACAGTTCTAGCGATAATAACTGCATTATATGGGTAATAATGCACGTTATATTGCTAACAATATAAGTAATAAGTATAATTATTACAGCTCTAGCGATAATAACTGCATAATATGGGTAATAATGCATGTTATATTGATAATAATATAAGTAATAAGTATAATTATTACAGTTCTAGCGATAATACCTCCATTATATGGGTAATAATGCATGTTATATTGATAATGATATAAGTAATAAGCATAATTATTACAGTTCTAGCGATAATAACTGCATAATATGGGTAATAATGCACGTTATATTGCTAATAATATAAGTAATGAGTACAATTATTACAGTTCTAGCGATAATAACTGCATAATATGGGTAATAATGCACGTTATATTGCTAATAATATAAGTAATAAGTATAATTATTACAGTTCTAGCAATAATACCTCCATTATATGGGTAATAATGCATGTTATATTGATAATAATATAAGTAATAAGTATAATTATTACAGTTCTAGCGATAATAACTGCATTATATGGGTAATAATGCATGTTATATTGATAATATTGGGAGTAATAAGTATATTTATTATAGTTCTAGCGATAATAACTGCAGAATATGGGTAATAATGCATGTTATATTGATAATAGTATAAGTAATAAGTATAATTATTATAGTTATATCGATAATAACTGCATAATATGGGTAATAATGCATGTTATATTGCTAGTAGTATAAGTAATAAGTATAATTATTACAGTTCTAGCGATAATAACTGCATAATATGGGTAATAATGCACGTTATATTGCTAATAATATAAGTAATGAGTACAATTATTACAGTTCTAGCGATAATAACTGCATTATATGGGTAATAATGCATGTTATATTGATAATAGTATAAGTAATAAGTATAATTATTACAGTTCTAGCGATAATAACTGCATTATATGGGTAATAATGCACGTTATATTGCTAACAATGTAAGTAATAAGTATAATTATTACAGTTCTAGCGATAATAACTGCATAATATGGGTAATAATGCACGTTATATTGCTAATAATATAAGTAATGAGTACAATTATTACAGTTCTAGCGATAATACCTCCATTATATGGGTAATAATGCATGTTATATTGATAATGATATAAGTAATAAGTATAATTATTACAGTTCTAGCGATAATAACTGCATAATATGGGTAATAATGCACGTTATATTGCTAATAATATAAGTAATGAGTACAATTATTACAGTTCTAGCGATAATAACTGCATAATATGGGTAATAATGCACGTTATATTGCTAATAATATAAGTAATAAGTATAATTATTACAGTTCTAGCAATAATACCTCCATTATATGGGTAATAATGCATGTTATATTGATAATAATATAAGTAATAAGTATAATTATTACAGTTCTAGCGATAATAACTGCATTATATGGGTAATAATGCACGTTATATTGCTAACAATATAAGTAATAAGTATAATTATTACAGCTCTAGCGATAATAACTGCATAATATGGGTAATAATGCATGTTATATTGATAATAATATAAGTAATAAGTATAATTATTACAGTTCTAGCGATAATACCTCCATTATATGGGTAATAATGCATGTTATATTGATAATGATATAAGTAATAAGCATAATTATTACAGTTCTAGCGATAATAACTGCATAATATGGGTAATAATGCACGTTATATTGCTAATAATATAAGTAATGAGTACAATTATTACAGTTCTAGCGATAATAACTGCATAATATGGGTAATAATGCACGTTATATTGCTAATAATATAAGTAATAAGTATAATTATTACAGTTCTAGCAATAATACCTCCATTATATGGGTAATAATGCATGTTATATTCCTAATAATATAAGTAATGAGTACAATTACTACAGTTCTAGCGATAATACCTCCATTATATGGGTAATAATGCATGTTATATTGATAATAATATAAGTAATAAGTATATTTATTACAGTTATATCGATAATAACTGCATAATATGGGTAATAATGCATGTTATATTGATGATAATAAAAGTAATACGTAAATTTATTATAGTTCTAGCAATAATAACTGCATAATATGGGTAATAATGCATGTTATATTGATAATAATATAAGAAATAAGTATAATTTTTACAGTTCTAGCAATAATTACTGCATTATATGGGTAATAATGCACGTTATATTGCTAGCAATATAAGTAATAAGTATAATTATTACAGTTCTAGCGATAATAACTGCATTATATGGGTAATAATGCATGTTATATTGCTAATAGTATTTAATAAGTATAATTATTACAGTTCTAGCGATAATACCTCCATTATATGGGTAATAATGCATGTTATATTGATAATGATATAGGTAATAAGTAAAATTATTACAGTTCTAGCGATAATAACTGCATAATATGGGTAATAATGCACGTTATATTGCTAACAATATAAGTAATAAGTATAATTATTACAGTTCTAGCGATAATACTTCCATTATATGGGTAATAATGCATGTTATATTGATGATAATGAAAGTAATACGTATATTTATTATAGTTCTTGCGATAATAACTGCATAATATGGGTAATAATGCATGTTATATTGAGAATAATATAAGTAATAAGTATAATTATTACAGTTCTGGCGATAATAACCGCATTATATGGGTAATAATGCACGTTATATTGCTAATAGTATTTAATAAGTATAATTATTACAGTTCTAGCGATAATACCTCCATTATATGGGTAATAATGCATGTTATATTGATAATGATATAAGTAATAAGTATAATTATTACAGTTCTAGCGATAATAACTGCATTATATGGGTAATAATGCACGTTATATTGCTAACAATATAAGTAATAAGTATAATTATTACAGTTCAAGCGATAATAACTGCATAATATGGGTAATAATGCATGTTATATTGATAATAATATAAGTAATAAGTATAATTATTACAGTTCAAGCGATAATAACTGCAGAATATGGGTAATAATGCATGTTATATTGATAATAGTATAAGTAATAAGTATAATTATTACAGTTCTAGCGATAATACCTCCATTATATGGGTAATAATGCATGTTATATTGATGATAATGAAAGTAATACGTATATTTATTATAGTTCTTGCGATAATAACTGCATAATATGGGTAATAATGCATGTTATATTGAGAATAATATAAGTATTAAGTATAATTATTACAGTTCTGGCGATAATAACTGCATAATATGGGTAATAATGCATGTTATATTGAGAATAATATAAGTATTAAGTATAATTATTCCAGTTCTGGCGATAATAACTGCATTATGTGGGTAATAATGCACGTTATATTGCTAATAGTATAAGTAATAAGTATAATTATTACAGTTCTTGCGATAATACCTCCATTATATGGGTAATAATGCATGTTATATTGATAATAATATAAGTAATAAGTATATTTATTATAGTTCTTGCGATAATAACTGCATAATATGGGTAATAATGCACGTTATATTGCTAATAATATAAGTAATGAGTACAATTATTACAGTTCTAGCGATAATAACTGCATTATATGGGTAATAATGCATGTTATATTGATAATAGTATAAGTAATAAGTATAATTATTACAGTTCTAGCGATAATAACTGCATTATATGGGTAATAATGCACGTTATATTGCTAACAATATAAGTAGTAAGTATAATTATTACAGCTCTAGCGATAATAACTGCATAATATGGGTAATAATGCATGTTATATTGATAATAATATAAGTAATAAGTATAATTATTACAGTTCTAGCGATAATACCTCCATTATATGGGTAATAATGCATGTTATATTGATAATGATATAAGTAATAAGTATAATTATTACAGTTCTAGCGATAATAACTGCATAATATGGGTAATAATGCACGTTATATTGCTAATAATATAAGTAATGAGTACAATTATTACAGTTCTAGCCATAATAACTGCATAATATGGGTAATAATGCACGTTATATTGCTAATAATATAAGTAATAAGTATAATTATTACAGTTCTAGCAATAATACCTCCATTATATGGGTAATAATGCATGTTATATTGATAATAATATAAGTAATAAGTATAATTATTACAGTTCTAGCGATAATAACTGCATTATATGGGTAATAATGCATGTTATATTGATAATATTGGGAGTAATAAGTATATTTATTATAGTTCTAGCGATAATAACTGCAGAATATGGGTAATAATGCATGTTATATTGATAATAGTATAAGTAATAAGTATAATTATTACAGTTCTAGCGATAATAACTGCATAATATGGGTAATAATGCATGTTATATTGATGATAATAAAAGTAATACGTATATTTATTATAGTTCTAGCGATAATAACTGCATAATATGGGTAATAATGCATGTTATATTGATATCAATATAAGTAATAAGTATATTTATTACAGTTATATCGATAATAACTGCATAATATGGGTAATAATGCATGTTATATTGATGATAATAAAAGTAATACGTATATTTATTATAGTTCTAGCAATAATAACTGCATAATATGGGTAATAATGCATGTTATATTGATAATAATATAAGTAATAAGTATAATTATTACAGTTCTAGCGATAATTACTGCATTATATGGGTAATAATGCACGTTATATTGCTAGCAATATAAGTAATAAGTATAATTATTACAGTTCTAGCGATAATAACTGCATTATATGGGTAATAATGCATGTTATATTGATAATGATATAAGTAATAAGTATAATTATTACAGTTCTAGCGATAATAACTGCATAATATGGGTAATAATGCACGTTATATTGCTAATAATATAAGTAATGAGTACAATTATTACAGTTCTAGCGATAATAACTGCATAATATGGGTAATAATGCACGTTATATTGCTAATAATATAAGTAATAAGTATAATTATTACAGTTCTAGCAATAATACCTCCATTATATGGGTAATAATGCATGTTATATTGATAATAGTATAAGTAATAAGTATAATTATTACAATTCTAGCGATAATACCTCCATTATATGGGTAATAATGCATGTTATATTGATAATAATATAAGTAATAAGTATAATTATTACAGTTCTAGCGATAATAACTGCATAATACGGGTAATAATGCACGTTATATTGCTAACAATATAAGTAATAAGTATAATTATTACAGTTCTAGCGATAATAACTGCATAATATGGGTAATAATGCATGTTATATTGATAATAATATAAGTAATAAGTATAATTATTACAGTTCTAGCGATAATACCTCCATTGTATGGGTAATAATGCATGTTATATTGATAATGATATAAGTAATAAGTATAATTATTACAGTTCTAGCGATAATAACTGCATAATATGGGTAACAATGCATGTTATATTGAGAATAATATAAGTAATAAGTATAATTATTACAGTTCTGGCGATAATAACTGCATTATATGGGTAATAATGCACGTTATATTGCTAATAGTATTTAATAAGTATAATTATTACAGTTCTAGCGATAATACCTCCATTATATGGGTAATAATGCATGTTATATTGATAATGATATAAGTAATAAGTATAATTATTACAGTTCTAGCGATAATAACTGCATAATATGGGTAACAATGCATGTTATATTGAGAATAATATAAGTAATAAGTATAATTATTACAGTTATGGCGATAATAACTGCATTATATGGGTAATAATGCACGTTATATTGCTAATAGTATAAGTAATAAGTATAATTATTACAATTCTAGCGATAATACCTCCATTATATGGGTAATAATGCATGTTATATTGATAATAATATAAGTAATAAGTATATTTATTACAGTTATATCGATAATAACTGCATAATATGGGTAATAATGCATGTTATATTGATGATAATAAAAGTAATACGTAAATTTATTATAGTTCTAGCAATAATAACTGCATAATATGGGTAATAATGCATGTTATATTGATAATAATATAAGAAATAAGTATAATTATTACAGTTCTAGCGATAATACCTCCATTATATGGGTAATAATGCATGTTATATTGATAATGATATAAGTAATGAGTATAATTATTACAGTTCTAGCGATAATAACTGCATAATATGGGTAATAATGCACGTTATATTGCTAACAATATAAGTAATAAGTATAATTATTACAGTTCTAGCGATAATACCTCCATTATATGGGTAATAATGCATGTTATATTGATGATAATGAAAGTAATACGTATATTTATTATAGTTCTTGCGATAATAACTGCATAATATGGGTAATAATGCATGTTATATTGAGAACAATATAAGTAATAAGTATAATTATTACAGTTCTGGCGATAATAACTGCATTATATGGGTAATAATGCACGTTATATTGCTAATAGTATTTAATAAGTATAATTATTACAGTTCTAGCGATAATACCTCCATTATATGGGTAATAATGCATGTTATATTGATAATGATATAAGTAATAAGTATAATTATTACAGTTCTAGCGATAATAACTGCATTATATGGGTAATAATGCACGTTATATTGCTAACAATATAAGTAATAAGTATAATTATTACAGTTCTAGCGATAATAACTGCATAATATGGGTAATAATGCATGTTATATTGATAATAATATAAGTAATAAGTATAATTATTACAGTTCTAGCGATAATACCTCCATTGTATGGGTAATAATGCATGTTATATTGATAATGATATAAGTAATAAGTATAATTATTACAGTTCTAGCGATAATAACTGCATAATATGGGTAACAATGCATGTTATATTGAGAATAATATAAGTAATAAGTATAATTATTACAGTTCTGGCGATAATAACTGCATTATATGGGTAATAATGCACGTTATATTGCTAATAGTATAAGTAATAAGTATAATTATTACAGTTCTAGCGATAATACCTCCATTATATGGGTAATAATGCATGTTATATTGATAATAATATAAGTAATAAGTATAATTATTACAGTTCTAGCGATAATACCTCCATTATATGGGTAATAATGCATGTTATATTGATGATAATGAAAGTAATACGTATATTTATTATAGTTCTTGCGATAATAACTGCATAATATGGGTAATAATGCATGTTATATTGAGAACAATATAAGTAATAAGTATAATTATTACAGTTCTGGCGATAATAACTGCATAATATGGGTAATAATGCACGTTATATTGCTAACAATATAAGTAATAAGTATAATTATTACAGTTCTAGCGATAATACCTCCATTATATGGGTAATAATGCATGTTATATTGATGATAATGAAAGTAATACGTATATTTATTATAGTTCTTGCGATAATAACTGCATAATATGGGTAATAATGCATGTTATATTGAGAACAATATAAGAAATAAGTATAATTATTACAGTTCTAGCGATAATACCTCCATTATATGGGTAATAATGCATGTTATATTGATAATGATATAAGTAATGAGTATAATTATTACAGTTCTAGCGATAATAACTGCATAATATGGGTAATAATGCACGTTATATTGCTAACAATATAAGTAATAAGTATAATTATTACAGTTCTAGCGATAATACCTCCATTATATGGGTAATAATGCATGTTATATTGATGATAATGAAAGTAATACGTATATTTATTATAGTTCTTGCGATAATAACTGCATAATATGGGTAATAATGCATGTTATATTGAGAACAATATAAGTAATAAGTATAATTATTACAGTTCTGGCGATAATAACTGCATTATATGGGTAATAATGCACGTTATATTGCTAATAGTATTTAATAAGTATAATTATTACAGTTCTAGCGATAATACCTCCATTATATGGGTAATAATGCATGTTATATTGATAATGATATAAGTAATAAGTATAATTATTACAGTTCTAGCGATGATAACTGCATTATATGGGTAATAATGCACGTTATATTGCTAACAATATAAGTAATAAGTATAATTATTACAGTTCAAGCGATAATAACTGCATAATATGGGTAATAATGCATGTTATATTGATAATAATATAAGTAATAAGTATAATTATTACAGTTCAAGCGATAATAACTGCAGAATATGGGTAATAATGCATGTTATATTGATAATAGTATAAGTAATAAGTATAATTATTACAGTTCTAGCGATAATACCTCCATTATATGGGTAATAATGCATGTTATATTGATGATAATGAAAGTAATACGTATATTTATTATAGTTCTTGCGATAATAACTGCATAATATGGGTAATAATGCATGTTATATTGATAATAATATAAGTAATAAGTATAATTGTTACAGTTCTAGCGATAATAACTGCATAATATGGGTAATAATGCATGTTATATTGAGAATAATATAAGTAATAAGTATAATTATTACAGTTCTGGCGATAATAACTGCATTATATGGGTAATAATGCACGTTATATTGCTAATAGTATTTAATAAGTATTACTATTACAGTTCTGGCGATAATACCTCCATTATATGGGTAATAATGCATGTTATATTGATGATAATGAAAGTAATACGTATATTTATTATAGTTCTTGCGATAATAACTGCATAATATGGGTAATAATGCATGTTGTATTGAGAATAATATAAGTATTAAGTATAATTATTACAGTTCTGGCGATAATAACTGCATTATATGGGTAATAATGCACGTTATATTGCTAATAGTATTTAATAAGTATAATTATTACAGTTCTAGCGATAATACCTCCATTATATGGGTAATAATGCATGTTATATTGATAATGATATAAGTAATAAGTATAATTATTACAGTTCTAGCGATAATAACTGCATAATATGGGTAATAATGCACGTTATATTGCTAACAATATAAGTAATGAGTACAATTATTACAGTTCCAGCGATAATAACTGCATAATATGGGTAATAATGCACGTTATATTGCTAATAATATAAGTAATAAGTATAATTATTACAGTTCTAGCGATAATAACTGCATTATATGGGTAATAATGCATGTTATATTGATAATATTGGGAGTAATAAGTATATTTATTATAGTTCTAGCGATAATAACTGCAGAATATGGGTAATAATGCATGTTATATTGATAATAGTATAAGTAATAAGTATAATTATTACAGTTCTAGCGATAATACCTCCATTATATGGGTAATAATGCATGTTATATTGATAATGATATAAGTAATAAGTATAATTATTACAGTTCTGGCGATAATAACTGCATTATATGGGTAATAATGCACGTTATATTGCTAATAGTATAAGTAATAAGTATAATTATTACAGTTCTAGCGATAATACCTCCATTATATGGGTAATAATGCATGTTATATTGATAATAATATAAGTAATAAGTATATTTATTACAGTTATATCGATAATAACTGCATAATATGGGTAATAATGCATGTTATATTGATGATAATGAAAGTAATACGTATATTTATTATAGTTCTAGCGATAATAACTGCATAATATGGGTAACAATGCATGTTATATTGAGAATAATATAAGTAATAAGTATAATTATTACAGTTCTGGCGATAATAACTGCATTATATGGGTAATAATGCACGTTATATTGCTAATAGTATTTAATAAGTATAATTATTACAGTTCTAGCGATAATACCTCCATTATATGGGTAATAATGCATGTTATATTGATAATGATATAAGTAATAAGTATAATTATTACAGTTCTAGCGATAATAACTGCATTATATGGGTAATAATGCACGTTATATTGCTAACAATATAAGTAATAAGTATAATTATTACAGTTCTAGCGATAATAACTGCATAATATGGGTAATAATGCATGTTATATTGATAATAATATAAGTAATAAGTATAATTATTACAGTTCTAGCGATAATACCTCCATTGTATGGGTAATAATGCATGTTATATTGATAATGATATAAGTAATAAGTATAATTATTACAGTTCTAGCGATAATAACTGCATAATATGGGTAACAATGCATGTTATATTGAGAATAATATAAGTAATAAGTATAATTATTACAGTTCTGGCGATAATAACTGCATTATATGGGTAATAATGCATGTTATATTGATAATGATATAAGTAATAAGTATAATTATTACAGTTCTAGCGATAATAACTGCATAATATGGGTAATAATGCACGTTATATTGCTAATAATATAAGTAATGAGTACAATTATTACAGTTCTAGCGATAATAACTGCATAATATGGGTAATAATGCACGTTATATTGCTAATAATATAAGTAATAAGTATAATTATTACAGTTCTAGCAATAATACCTCCATTATATGGGTAATAATGCATGTTATATTGATAATAATATAAGTAATAAATATAATTATTACAGTTCTAGCGATAATAACTGCATTATATGGGTAATAATGCATGTTATATTGATAATATTGTGAGTAATAAGTATATTTATTAGAGTTCTAGCGATAATAACTGCAGAATATGGGTAATAATGCACGTTATATTGCTAACAATATAAGTAATAAGTATAATTATTACAGTTCTAGCGATAATAACTGCATTATATGGGTAATAATGCATGTTATATTGATAATATTGGGAGTAATAAGTATATTTATTATAGTTCTAGCGATAATAACTGCAGAATATGGGTAATAATGCATGTTATATTGATAATAGTATAAGTAATAAGTATAATTATTACAATTCTAGCGATAATACCTCCATTATATGGGTAATAATGCATGTTATATTGATAATAATATAAGTAATAAGTATAATTATTACAGTTCTAGCGATAATAACTGCATAATACGGGTAATAATGCACGTTATATTGCTAACAATATAAGTAATAAGTATAATTATTACAGTTCTAGCGATAATAACTGCATAATATGGGTAATAATGCATGTTATATTGATAATAATATAAGTAATAAGTATAATTATTACAGTTCTAGCGATAATACCTCCATTGTATGGGTAATAATGCATGTTATATTGATAATAATATAAGTAATAAGTATATTTATTACAGTTATATCGATAATAACTGCATAATATGGGTAATAATGCATGTTATATTGATGATAATAAAAGTAATACGTAAATTTATTATAGTTCTAGCAATAATAACTGCATAATATGGGTAATAATGCATGTTATATTGATAATAATATAAGAAATAAGTATAATTATTACAGTTCTAGCGATAATACCTCCATTATATGGGTAATAATGCATGTTATATTGATAATGATATAAGTAATGAGTATAATTATTACAGTTCTAGCGATAATAACTGCATAATATGGGTAATAATGCACGTTATATTGCTAACAATATAAGTAATAAGTATAATTATTACAGTTCTAGCGATAATACCTCCATTATATGGGTAATAATGCATGTTATATTGATGATAATGAAAGTAATACGTATATTTATTATAGTTCTTGCGATAATAACTGCATAATATGGGTAATAATGCATGTTATATTGAGAACAATATAAGTAATAAGTATAATTATTACAGTTCTGGCGATAATAACTGCATTATATGGGTAATAATGCACGTTATATTGCTAATAGTATTTAATAAGTATAATTATTACAGTTCTAGCGATAATACCTCCATTATATGGGTAATAATGCATGTTATATTGATAATGATATAAGTAATAAGTATAATTATTACAGTTCTAGCGATAATAACTGCATTATATGGGTAATAATGCACGTTATATTGCTACCAATATAAGTAATAAGTATAATTATTACAGTTCTAGCGATAATAACTGCATAATATGGGTAATAATGCATGTTATATTGATAATAATATAAGTAATAAGTATAATTATTACAGTTCTAGCGATAATACCTCCATTGTATGGGTAATAATGCATGTTATATTGATAATGATATAAGTAATAAGTATAATTATTACAGTTCTAGCGATAATAACTGCATAATATGGGTAACAATGCATGTTATATTGAGAATAATATAAGTAATAAGTATAATTATTACAGTTCTGGCGATAATAACTGCATTATATGGGTAATAATGCACGTTATATTGCTAATAGTATAAGTAATAAGTATAATTATTACAGTTCTAGCGATAATACCTCCATTATATGGGTAATAATGCATGTTATATTGATAATAATATAAGTAATAAGTATAATTATTACAGTTCTAGCGATAATACCTCCATTATATGGGTAATAATGCATGTTATATTGATGATAATGAAAGTAATACGTATATTTATTATAGTTCTTGCGATAATAACTGCATAATATGGGTAATAATGCATGTTATATTGAGAACAATATAAGAAATAAGTATAATTATTACAGTTCTAGCGATAATACCTCCATTATATGGGTAATAATGCATGTTATATTGATAATGATATAAGTAATGAGTATAATTATTACAGTTCTAGCGATAATAACTGCATAATATGGGTAATAATGCACGTTATATTGCTAACAATATAAGTAATAAGTATAATTATTACAGTTCTAGCGATAATACCTCCATTATATGGGTAATAATGCATGTTATATTGATGATAATGAAAGTAATACGTATATTTATTATAGTTCTTGCGATAATAACTGCATAATATGGGTAATAATGCATGTTATATTGAGAACAATATAAGTAATAAGTATAATTATTACAGTTCTGGCGATAATAACTGCATTATATGGGTAATAATGCACGTTATATTGCTAATAGTATTTAATAAGTATAATTATTACAGTTCTAGCGATAATACCTCCATTATATGGGTAATAATGCATGTTATATTGATAATGATATAAGTAATAAGTATAATTATTACAGTTCTAGCGATAATAACTGCATTATATGGGTAATAATGCACGTTATATTGCTAACAATATAAGTAATAAGTATAATTATTACAGTTCAAGCGATAATAACTGCATAATATGGGTAATAATGCATGTTATATTGATAATAATATAAGTAATAAGTATAATTATTACAGTTCAAGCGATAATAACTGCAGAATATGGGTAATAATGCATGTTATATTGATAATAGTATAAGTAATAAGTATA
Organism: Megachile leachella; assembly: GCA_963576845.1. NCBI lineage: Eukaryota > Metazoa > Arthropoda > Insecta > Hymenoptera > Megachilidae > Megachile > Megachile leachella. The sequence goes on from CAUYWW010000068.1 coordinate 932,752, forward strand.
ATTATTACAGTTCTAGCGATAATACCTCCATTATATGGGTAATAATGCATGTTATATTGATGATAATGAAAGTAATACGTATATTTATTATAGTTCTTGCGATAATAACTGCATAATATGGGTAATAATGCATGTTATATTGAGAACAATATAAGTAATAAGTATAATTATTACAGTTCTGGCGATAATAACTGCATTATATGGGTAATAATGCACGTTATATTGCTAATAGTATTTAATAAGTATAATTATTACAGTTCTAGCGATAATACCTCCATTATATGGGTAATAATGCATGTTATATTGATAATGATATAAGTAATAAGTATAATTATTACAGTTCTAGCGATAATAACTGCATTATATGGGTAATAATGCACGTTATATTGCTAACAATATAAGTAATAAGTATAATTATTACAGTTCTTGCGATAATAACTGCATAATATGGGTAATAATGCATGTTATATTGATAATAATATAAGTAATAAGTATAATTGTTACAGTTCTAGCGATAATAACTGCATAATATGGGTAATAATGCATGTTATATTGAGAATAATATAAGTAATAAGTATAATTATTACAGTTCTGGCGATAATAACTGCATTATATGGGTAATAATGCACGTTATATTGCTAATAGTATTTAATAAGTATTACTATTACAGTTCTGGCGATAATACCTCCATTATATGGGTAATAATGCATGTTATATTGATGATAATGAAAGTAATACGTATATTTATTATAGTTCTTGCGATAATAACTGCATAATATGGGTAATAATGCATGTTGTATTGAGAATAATATAAGTATTAAGTATAATTATTACAGTTCTGGCGATAATAACTGCATTATATGGGTAATAATGCACGTTATATTGCTAATAGTATTTAATAAGTATAATTATTACAGTTCTAGCGATAATACCTCCATTATATGGGTAATAATGCATGTTATATTGATAATGATATAAGTAATAAGTATAATTATTACAGTTCTAGCGATAATAACTGCATAATATGGGTAATAATGCACGTTATATTGCTAATAATATAAGTAATGAGTACAATTATTACAGTTCCAGCGATAATAACTGCATAATATGGGTAATAATGCACGTTATATTGCTAATAATATAAGTAATAAGTATAATTATTACAGTTCTAGCGATAATAACTGCATTATATGGGTAATAATGCATGTTATATTGATAATATTGGGAGTAATAAGTATATTTATTATAGTTCTAGCGATAATAACTGCAGAATATGGGTAATAATGCATGTTATATTGATAATAGTATAAGTAATAAGTATAATTATTACAGTTCTAGCGATAATACCTCCATTATATGGGTAATAATGCATGTTATATTGATAATGATATAAGTAATAAGTATAATTATTACAGTTCTGGCGATAATAACTGCATTATATGGGTAATAATGCACGTTATATTGCTAATAGTATAAGTAATAAGTATAATTATTACAGTTCTAGCGATAATACCTCCATTATATGGGTAATAATGCATGTTATATTGATAATAATATAAGTAATAAGTATATTTATTACAGTTATATCGATAATAACTGCATAATATGGGTAATAATGCATGTTATATTGATGATAATGAAAGTAATACGTATATTTATTATAGTTCTAGCGATAATAACTGCATAATATGGGTAACAATGCATGTTATATTGAGAATAATATAAGTAATAAGTATAATTATTACAGTTCTGGCGATAATAACTGCATTATATGGGTAATAATGCACGTTATATTGCTAATAGTATAAGTAATAAGTATAATTATTACAGTTCTAGCGATAATACCTCCATTATATGGGTAATAATGCATGTTATATTGATAATAATATAAGTAATAAGTATAATTATTACAGTTCTAGCGATAATACCTCCATTATATGGGTAATAATGCATGTTATATTGATGATAATGAAAGTAATACGTATATTTATTATAGTTCTTGCGATAATAACTGCATAATATGGGTAATAATGCATGTTATATTGAGAACAATATAAGAAATAAGTATAATTATTACAGTTCTAGCGATAATACCTCCATTATATGGGTAATAATGCATGTTATATTGATAATGATATAAGTAATGAGTATAATTATTACAGTTCTAGCGATAATAACTGCATAATATGGGTAATAATGCACGTTATATTGCTAACAATATAAGTAATAAGTATAATTATTACAGTTCTAGCGATAATACCTCCATTATATGGGTAATAATGCATGTTATATTGATGATAATGAAAGTAATACGTATATTTATTATAGTTCTTGCGATAATAACTGCATAATATGGGTAATAATGCATGTTATATTGAGAACAATATAAGTAATAAGTATAATTATTACAGTTCTGGCGATAATAACTGCATTATATGGGTAATAATGCACGTTATATTGCTAATAGTATTTAATAAGTATAATTATTACAGTTCTAGCGATAATACCTCCATTATATGGGTAATAATGCATGTTATATTGATAATGATATAAGTAATAAGTATAATTATTACAGTTCTAGCGATAATAACTGCATTATATGGGTAATAATGCACGTTATATTGCTAACAATATAAGTAATAAGTATAATTATTACAGTTCAAGCGATAATAACTGCATAATATGGGTAATAATGCATGTTATATTGATAATAATATAAGTAATAAGTATAATTATTACAGTTCAAGCGATAATAACTGCAGAATATGGGTAATAATGCATGTTATATTGATAATAGTATAAGTAATAAGTATAATTATTACAGTTCTAGCGATAATACCTCCATTATATGGGTAATAATGCATGTTATATTGATGATAATGAAAGTAATACGTATATTTATTATAGTTCTTGCGATAATAACTGCATAATATGGGTAATAATGCATGTTATATTGAGAACAATATAAGTAATAAGTATAATTATTACAGTTCTGGCGATAATAACTGCATTATATGGGTAATAATGCACGTTATATTGCTAATAGTATTTAATAAGTATAATTATTACAGTTCTAGCGATAATACCTCCATTATATGGGTAATAATGCATGTTATATTGATAATGATATAAGTAATAAGTATAATTATTACAGTTCTAGCGATAATAACTGCATTATATGGGTAATAATGCACGTTATATTGCTAACAATATAAGTAATAAGTATAATTATTACAGTTCTTGCGATAATAACTGCATAATATGGGTAATAATGCATGTTATATTGATAATAATATAAGTAATAAGTATAATTGTTACAGTTCTAGCGATAATAACTGCATAATATGGGTAATAATGCATGTTATATTGAGAATAATATAAGTAATAAGTATAATTATTACAGTTCTGGCGATAATAACTGCATTATATGGGTAATAATGCACGTTATATTGCTAATAGTATTTAATAAGTATTACTATTACAGTTCTGGCGATAATACCTCCATTATATGGGTAATAATGCATGTTATATTGATGATAATGAAAGTAATACGTATATTTATTATAGTTCTTGCGATAATAACTGCATAATATGGGTAATAATGCATGTTGTATTGAGAATAATATAAGTATTAAGTATAATTATTACAGTTCTGGCGATAATAACTGCATTATATGGGTAATAATGCACGTTATATTGCTAATAGTATTTAATAAGTATAATTATTACAGTTCTAGCGATAATACCTCCATTATATGGGTAATAATGCATGTTATATTGATAATGATATAAGTAATAAGTATAATTATTACAGTTCTAGCGATAATAACTGCATAATATGGGTAATAATGCACGTTATATTGCTAATAATATAAGTAATGAGTACAATTATTACAGTTCCAGCGATAATAACTGCATAATATGGGTAATAATGCACGTTATATTGCTAATAATATAAGTAATAAGTATAATTATTACAGTTCTAGCGATAATAACTGCATTATATGGGTAATAATGCATGTTATATTGATAATATTGGGAGTAATAAGTATATTTATTATAGTTCTAGCGATAATAACTGCAGAATATGGGTAATAATGCATGTTATATTGATAATAGTATAAGTAATAAGTATAATTATTACAGTTCTAGCGATAATACCTCCATTATATGGGTAATAATGCATGTTATATTGATAATGATATAAGTAATAAGTATAATTATTACAGTTCTGGCGATAATAACTGCATTATATGGGTAATAATGCACGTTATATTGCTAATAGTATAAGTAATAAGTATAATTATTACAGTTCTAGCGATAATACCTCCATTATATGGGTAATAATGCATGTTATATTGATAATAATATAAGTAATAAGTATATTTATTACAGTTATATCGATAATAACTGCATAATATGGGTAATAATGCATGTTATATTGATGATAATGAAAGTAATACGTATATTTATTATAGTTCTAGCGATAATAACTGCATAATATGGGTAACAATGCATGTTATATTGAGAATAATATAAGTAATAAGTATAATTATTACAGTTCTGGCGATAATAACTGCATTATATGGGTAATAATGCACGTTATATTGCTAATAGTATTTAATAAGTATAATTATTACAGTTCTAGCGATAATACCTCCATTATATGGGTAATAATGCATGTTATATTGATAATGATATAAGTAATACGTATAATTATTACAGTTCTAGCGATAATAACTGCATTATATGGGTAATAATGCACGTTATATTGCTAACAATATAAGTAATAAGTATAATTATTACAGTTCTAGCGATAATAACTGCATAATATGGGTAATAATTCATGTTATATTGATAATAATATAAGTAATAAGTATAATTATTACAGTTCTAGCGATAATACCTCCATTGTATGGGTAATAATGCATGTTATATTGATAATGATATAAGTAATAAGAATAATTATTACAGTTCTAGCGATAATAACTGCATAATATGGGTAACAATGCATGTTATATTGAGAATAATATAAGTAATAAGTATAATTATTACAGTTCTGGCGATAATAACTGCATTATATGGGTAATAATGCACGTTATATTGCTAATAGTATAAGTAATAAGTATAATTATTACAGTTCTAGCGATAATACCTCCATTATATGGGTAATAATGCATGTTATATTGATAATAATATAAGTAATAAGTATATTTATTACAGTTATATCGATAATAACTGCATAATATGGGTAATAATGCATGTTATATTGATGATAATAAAAGTAATACGTAAATTTATTATAGTTCTAGCAATAATAACTGCATAATATGGGTAATAATGCATGTTATATTGATAATAATATAAGAAATAAGTATAATTATTACAGTTCTAGCGATAATACCTCCATTATATGGGTAATAATGCATGTTATATTGATAATGATATAAGTAATGAGTATAATTATTACAGTTCTAGCGATAATAACTGCATAATATGGGTAATAATGCACGTTATATTGCTAACAATATAAGTAATAAGTATAATTATTACAGTTCTAGCGATAATACCTCCATTATATGGGTAATAATGCATGTTATATTGATGATAATGAAAGTAATACGTATATTTATTATAGTTCTTGCGATAATAACTGCATAATATGGGTAAAAATGCATGTTATATTGAGAACAATATAAGTAATAAGTATAATTATTACAGTTCTGGCGATAATAACTGCATTATATGGGTAATAATGCACGTTATATTGCTAATAGTATTTAATAAGTATAATTATTACAGTTCTAGCGATAATACCTCCATTATATGGGTAATAATGCATGTTATATTGATAATGATATAAGTAATAAGTATAATTATTACAGTTCTAGCGATAATAACTGCAGAATATGGGTAATAATGCATGTTATATTGATAATAATATAAGTAATAAGTATAATTATTACAGTTCTACCGATAATAACTGCATTATAAGGGTAATAATGCATGTTATATTGATAATAATATAAGTAATAAGTATAATTATTACAGTTCTAGCGATAATAACTGCATAATACGGGTAATAATGCACGTTATATTGCTAAGAATATAAGTAATAAGTATAATTATTACAATTCTAGCGATAATACCTCCATTATATAGGTAATAATGCATGTTATATTGATAATAGTATAAGTAATAAGTATAATTATTACAGTTCTAGCGATAATACCTCCATTATATGGGTAATAATGCATGTTATATTGATGATAATGAAAGTAATACGTATATTTATTATAGTTCTTGCGATAATAACTGCATAATATGGGTAATAATGCATGTTATATTGAGAACAATATAAGTAATAAGTATAATTATTACAGTTCTGGCGATAATAACTGCATTATATGGGTAATAATGCACGTTATATTGCTAATAGTATTTAATAAGTATAATTATTACAGTTCTAGCGATAATACCTCCATTATATGGGTAATAATGCATGTTATATTGATAATGATATAAGTAATAAGTATAATTATTACAGTTCTAGCGATAATAACTGCATTATATGGGTAATAATGCACGTTATATTGCTAACAATATAAGTAATAAGTATAATTATTACAGTTCTTGCGATAATAACTGCATAATATGGGTAATAATGCATGTTATATTGATAATAATATAAGTAATAAGTATAATTGTTACAGTTCTAGCGATAATAACTGCATAATATGGGTAATAATGCATGTTATATTGAGAATAATATAAGTAATAAGGAGAATTATTACAGTTCTGGCGATAATAACTGCATTATATGGGTAATAATGCACGTTATATTGCTAATAGTATTTAATAAGTATTACTATTACAGTTCTGGCGATAATACCTCCATTATATGGGTAATAATGCATGTTATATTGATGATAATGAAAGTAATACGTATATTTATTATAGTTCTTGCGATAATAACTGCATAATATGGGTAATAATGCATGTTGTATTGAGAATAATATAAGTATTAAGTATAATTATTACAGTTCTGGCGATAATAACTGCATTATATGGGTAATAATGCACGTTATATTGCTAATAGTATTTAATAAGTATAATTATTACAGTTCTAGCGATAATACCTCCATTATATGGGTAATAATGCATGTTATATTGATAATGATATAAGTAATAAGTATAATTATTACAGTTCTAGCGATAATAACTGCATAATATGGGTAATAATGCACGTTATATTGCTAATAATATAAGTAATGAGTACAATTATTACAGTTCCAGCGATAATAACTGCATAATATGGGTAATAATGCACGTTATATTGCTAATAATATAAGTAATAAGTATAATTATTACAGTTCTAGCGATAATAACTGCATTATATGGGTAATAATGCATGTTATATTGATAATATTGGGAGTAATAAGTATATTTATTATAGTTCTAGCGATAATAACTGCAGAATATGGGTAATAATGCATGTTATATTGATAATAGTATAAGTAATAAGTATAATTATTACAGTTCTAGCGATAATACCTCCATTATATGGGTAATAATGCATGTTATATTGATAATGATATAAGTAATAAGTATAATTATTACAGTTCTGGCGATAATAACTGCATTATATGGGTAATAATGCACGTTATATTGCTAATAGTATAAGTAATAAGTATAAGTATTACAGTTCTAGCGATAATACCTCCATTATATGGGTAATAATGCATGTTATATTGATAATAATATAAGTAATAAGTATATTTATTACAGTTATATCGATAATAACTGCATAATATGGGTAATAATGCATGTTATATTGATGATAATGAAAGTAATACGTATATTTATTATAGTTCTAGCGATAATAACTGCATAATATGGGTAACAATGCATGTTATATTGAGAATAATATAAGTAATAAGTATAATTATTACAGTTCTGGCGATAATAACTGCATTATATGGGTAATAATGCACGTTATATTGCTAATAGTATTTAATAAGTATAATTATTACAGTTCTAGCGATAATACCTCCATTATATGGGTAATAATGCATGTTATATTGATAATGATATAAGTAATACGTATAATTATTACAGTTCTAGCGATAATAACTGCATTATATGGGTAATAATGCACGTTATATTGCTAACAATATAAGTAATAAGTATAATTATTACAGTTCTAGCGATAATAACTGCATAATATGGGTAATAATTCATGTTATATTGATAATAATATAAGTAATAAGTATAATTATTACAGTTCTAGCGATAATACCTCCATTGTATGGGTAATAATGCATGTTATATTGATAATGATATAAGTAATAAGAATAATTATTACAGTTCTAGCGATAATAACTGCATAATATGGGTAACAATGCATGTTATATTGAGAATAATATAAGTAATAAGTATAATTATTACAGTTCTGGCGATAATAACTGCATTATATGGGTAATAATGCACGTTATATTGCTAATAGTATAAGTAATAAGTATAATTATTACAGTTCTAGCGATAATACCTCCATTATATGGGTAATAATGCATGTTATATTGATAATAATATAAGTAATAAGTATATTTATTACAGTTATATCGATAATAACTGCATAATATGGGTAATAATGCATGTTATATTGATGATAATAAAAGTAATACGTAAATTTATTATAGTTCTAGCAATAATAACTGCATAATATGGGTAATAATGCATGTTATATTGATAATAATATAAGAAATAAGTATAATTATTACAGTTCTAGCGATAATACCTCCATTATATGGGTAATAATGCATGTTATATTGATAATGATATAAGTAATGAGTATAATTATTACAGTTCTAGCGATAATAACTGCATAATATGGGTAATAATGCACGTTATATTGCTAACAATATAAGTAATAAGTATAATTATTACAGTTCTAGCGATAATACCTCCATTATATGGGTAATAATGCATGTTATATTGATGATAATGAAAGTAATACGTATATTTATTATAGTTCTTGCGATAATAACTGCATAATATGGGTAAAAATGCATGTTATATTGAGAACAATATAAGTAATAAGTATAATTATTACAGTTCTGGCGATAATAACTGCATTATATGGGTAATAATGCACGTTATATTGCTAATAGTATTTAATAAGTATAATTATTACAGTTCTAGCGATAATACCTCCATTATATGGGTAATAATGCATGTTATATTGATAATGATATAAGTAATAAGTATAATTATTACAGTTCTAGCGATAATAACTGCATTATATGGGTAATAATGCACGTTATATTGCTACCAATATAAGTAATAAGTATAATTATTACAGTTCTAGCGATAATAACTGCATAATATGGGTAATAATGCATGTTATATTGATAATAATATAAGTAATAAGTATAATTATTACAGTTCTAGCGATAATACCTCCATTGTATGGGTAATAATGCATGTTATATTGATAATGATATAAGTAATAAGTATAATTATTACAGTTCTAGCGATAATAACTGCATAATATGGGTAACAATGCATGTTATATTGAGAATAATATAAGTAATAAGTATAATTATTACAGTTCTGGCGATAATAACTGCATTATATGGGTAATAATGCACGTTATATTGCTAATAGTATAAGTAATAAGTATAATTATTACAGTTCTAGCGATAATACCTCCATTATATGGGTAATAATGCATGTTATATTGATGATAATGAAAGTAATACGTATATTTATTATAGTTCTTGCGATAATAACTGCATAATATGGGTAATAATGCATGTTATATTGAGAACAATATAAGAAATAAGTATAATTATTACAGTTCTAGCGATAATACCTCCATTATATGGGTAATAATGCATGTTATATTGATAATGATATAAGTAATGAGTATAATTATTACAGTTCTAGCGATAATAACTGCATAATATGGGTAATAATGCACGTTATATTGCTAACAATATAAGTAATAAGTATAATTATTACAGTTCTAGCGATAATACCTCCATTATATGGGTAATAATGCATGTTATATTGATGATAATGAAAGTAATACGTATATTTATTATAGTTCTTGCGATAATAACTGCATAATATGGGTAATAATGCATGTTATATTGAGAACAATATAAGTAATAAGTATAATTATTACAGTTCTGGCGATAATAACTGCATTATATGGGTAATAATGCACGTTATATTGCTAATAGTATTTAATAAGTATAATTATTACAGTTCTAGCGATAATACCTCCATTATATGGGTAATAATGCATGTTATATTGATAATGATATAAGTAATAAGTATAATTATTACAGTTCTAGCGATAATAACTGCATTATATGGGTAATAATGCACGTTATATTGCTAACAATATAAGTAATAAGTATAATTATTACAGTTCAAGCGATAATAACTGCATAATATGGGTAATAATGCATGTTATATTGATAATAATATAAGTAATAAGTATAATTATTACAGTTCAAGCGATAATAACTGCAGAATATGGGTAATAATGCATGTTATATTGATAATAGTATAAGTAATAAGTATAATTATTACAGTTCTAGCGATAATACCTCCATTATATGGGTAATAATGCATGTTATATTGATGATAATGAAAGTAATACGTATATTTATTATAGTTCTTGCGATAATAACTGCATAATATGGGTAATAATGCATGTTATATTGAGAACAATATAAGTAATAAGTATAATTATTACAGTTCTACCGATAATACCTCCATTATATGGGTAATAATGCATGTTATATTGATAATGATATAAGTAATAAGTATAATTATTACAGTTCTAGCGATAATAACTGCATTATATGGGTAATAATGCACGTTATATTGCTAACAATATAAGTAATAAGTATAATTATTACAGTTCTTGCGATAATAACTGCATAATATGGGTAATAATGCATGTTATATTGATAATAATATAAGTATTAAGTATAATTGTTACAGTTCTAGCGATAATAACTGCATAATATGGGTAATAATGCATGTTATATTGAGAATAATATAAGTAATAAGTATAATTATTACAGTTCTGGCGATAATAACTGCATTATATGGGTAATAATGCACGTTATATTGCTAATAGTATTTAATAAGTATTACTATTACAGTTCTGGCGATAATACCTCCATTATATGGGTAATAATGCATGTTATATTGATGATAATGAAAGTAATACGTATATTTATTATAGTTCTTGCGATAATAACTGCATAATATGGGTAATAATGCATGTTGTATTGAGAATAATATAAGTATTAAGTATAATTATTACAGTTCTGGCGATAATAACTGCATTATATGGGTAATAATGCACGTTATATTGCTAATAGTATTTAATAAGTATAATTATTACAGTTCTAGCGATAATACCTCCATTATATGGGTAATAATGCATGTTATATTGATAATGATATAAGTAATAAGTATAATTATTACAGTTCTAGCGATAATAACTGCATAATATGGGTAATAATGCACGTTATATTGCTAATAATATAAGTAATGAGTACAATTATTACAGTTCCAGCGATAATAACTGCATAATATGGGTAATAATGCACGTTATATTGCTAATAATATAAGTAATAAGTATAATTATTACAGTTCTAGCGATAATAACTGCATTATATGGGTAATAATGCATGTTATATTGATAATATTGGGAGTAATAAGTATATTTATTATAGTTCTAGCGATAATAACTGCAGAATATGGGTAATAATGCATGTTATATTGATAATAGTATAAGTAATAAGTATAATTATTACAGTTCTAGCGATAATACCTCCATTATATGGGTAATAATGCATGTTATATTGATAATGATATAAGTAATAAGTATAATTATTACAGTTCTGGCGATAATAACTGCATTATATGGGTAATAATGCACGTTATATTGCTAATAGTATAAGTAATAAGTATAATTATTACAGTTATATCGATAATAACTGCATAATATGGGTAATAATGCATGTTATATTGATGATAATAAAAGTAATACGTAAATTTATTATAGTTCTAGCGATAATAACTGCATAATATGGGTAACAATGCATGTTATATTGAGAATAATATAAGTAATAAGTATAATTATTACAGTTCTGGCGATAATAACTGCATTATATGGGTAATAATGCACGTTATATTGCTAATAGTATTTAATAAGTACAATTATTACAGTTCTAGCGATAATACCTCCATTATATGGGTAATAATGCATGTTATATTGATAATGATATAAGTAATAAGTATAATTATTACAGTTCTAGCGATAATAACTGCATTATATGGGTAATAATGCACGTTATATTGCTAACAATATAAGTAATAAGTATAATTATTACAGTTCTAGCGATAATAACTGCATAATATGGGTAATAATTCATGTTATATTGATAATAATATAAGTAATAAGTATAATTATTACAGTTCTAGCGATAATACCTCCATTGTATGGGTAATAATGCATGTTATATTGATAATGATATAAGTAATAAGAATAATTATTACAGTTCTAGCGATAATAACTGCATAATATGGGTAACAATGCATGTTATATTGAGAATAATATAAGTAATAAGTATAATTATTACAGTTCTGGCGATAATAACTGCATTATATGGGTAATAATGCACGTTATATTGCTAATAGTATAAGTAATAAGTATAATTATTACAGTTCTAGCGATAATACCTCCATTATATGGGTAATAATGCATGTTATATTGATAATAATATAAGTAATAAGTATATTTATTACAGTTATATCGATAATAACTGCATAATATGGGTAATAATGCATGTTATATTGATGATAATAAAAGTAATACGTAAATTTATTATAGTTCTAGCAATAATAACTGCATAATATGGGTAATAATGCATGTTATATTGATAATAATATAAGAAATAAGTATAATTATTACAGTTCTAGCGATAATACCTCCATTATATGGGTAATAATGCATGTTATATTGATAATGATATAAGTAATGAGTATAATTATTACAGTTCTAGCGATAATAACTGCATAATATGGGTAATAATGCACGTTATATTGCTAACAATATAAGTAATAAGTATAATTATTACAGTTCTAGCGATAATACCTCCATTATATGGGTAATAATGCATGTTATATTGATGATAATGAAAGTAATACGTATATTTATTATAGTTCTTGCGATAATAACTGCATAATATGGGTAATAATGCATGTTATATTGAGAACAATATAAGTAATAAGTATAATTATTACAGTTCTGGCGATAATAACTGCATTATATGGGTAATAATGCACGTTATATTGCTAATAGTATTTAATAAGTATAATTATTACAGTTCTAGCGATAATACCTCCATTATATGGGTAATAATGCATGTTATATTGATAATGATATAAGTAATAAGTATAATTATTACAGTTCTAGCGATAATAACTGCATTATATGGGTAATAATGCACGTTATATTGCTAACAATATAAGTAATAAGTATAATTATTACAGTTCAAGCGATAATAACTGCATAATATGGGTAATAATGCATGTTATATTGATAATAATATAAGTAATAAGTATAATTATTACAGTTCAAGCGATAATAACTGCATTATATGGGTAATAATGCACGTTATATTGCTAATAGTATTTAATAAGTATAATTATTACAGTTCTAGCGATAATACCTCCATTATATGGGTAATAATGCATGTTATATTGATAATGATATAAGTAATAAGTATAATTATTACAGTTCTAGCGATAATAACTGCATTATATGGGTAATAATGCACGTTATATTGCTAACAATATAAGTAATAAGTATAATTATTACAGTTCAAGCGATAATAACTGCATAATATGGGTAATAATGCATGTTATATTGATAATAATATAAGTAATAAGTATAATTATTACAGTTCAAGCGATAATAACTGCAGAATATGGGTAATAATGCATGTTATATTGATAATAGTATAAGTAATAAGTATAATTATTACAGTTCTAGCGATAATACCTCCATTATATGGGTAATAATGCATGTTATATTGATGATAATGAAAGTAATACGTATATTTATTATAGTTCTTGCGATAATAACTGCATAATATGGGTAATAATGCATGTTATATTGATAATAATATAAGTAATAAGTATAATTGTTACAGTTCTAGCGATAATAACTGCATAATATGGGTAATAATGCATGTTATATTGAGAATAATATAAGTAATAAGTATAATTATTACAGTTCTGGCGATAATAACTGCATTATATGGGTAATAATGCACGTTATATTGCTAATAGTATTTAATAAGTATTACTATTACAGTTCTGGCGATAATACCTCCATTATATGGGTAATAATGCATGTTATATTGATGATAATGAAAGTAATACGTATATTTATTATAGTTCTTGCGATAATAACTGCATAATATGGGTAATAATGCATGTTGTATTGAGAATAATATAAGTATTAAGTATAATTATTACAGTTCTGGCGATAATAACTGCATTATATGGGTAATAATGCACGTTATATTGCTAATAGTATTTAATAAGTATAATTATTACAGTTCTAGCGATAATACCTCCATTATATGGGTAATAATGCATGTTATATTGATAATGATATAAGTAATAAGTATAATTATTACAGTTCTAGCGATAATAACTGCATAATATGGGTAATAATGCAAGTTATATTGCTAATAATATAAGTAATGAGTACAATTATTACAGTTCCAGCGATAATAACTGCATAATATGGGTAATAATGCACGTTATATTGCTAATAATATAAGTAATAAGTATAATTATTACAGTTCTAGCGATAATAACTGCATTATATGGGTAATAATGCATGTTATATTGATAATATTGGGAGTAATAAGTATATTTATTATAGTTCTAGCGATAATAACTGCAGAATATGGGTAATAATGCATGTTATATTGATAATAGTATAAGTAATAAGTATAATTATTACAGTTCTAGCGATAATACCTCCATTATATGGGTAATAATGCATGTTATATTGATAATGATATAAGTAATAAGTATAATTATTACAGTTCTGGCGATAATAACTGCATTATATGGGTAATAATGCACGTTATATTGCTAATAGTATAAGTAATAAGTATAATTATTACAGTTCTAGCGATAATACCTCCATTATATGGGTAATAATGCATGTTATATTGATAATAATATAAGTAATAAGTATATTTATTACAGTTATATCGATAATAACTGCATAATATGGGTAATAATGCATGTTATATTGATGATAATGAAAGTAATACGTATATTTATTATAGTTCTAGCGATAATAACTGCATAATATGGGTAACAATGCATGTTATATTGAGAATAATATAAGTAATAAGTATAATTATTACAGTTCTGGCGATAATAACTGCATTATATGGGTAATAATGCACGTTATATTGCTAATAGTATAAGTAATAAGTATAATTATTACAGTTCTAGCGATAATACCTCCATTATATGGGTAATAATGCATGTTATATTGATAATAATATAAGTAATAAGTATATTTATTACAGTTATATCGATAATAACTGCATAATATGGGTAATAATGCATGTTATATTGATGATAATAAAAGTAATACGTAAATTTATTATAGTTCTAGCAATAATAACTGCATAATATGGGTAATAATGCATGTTATATTGATAATAATATAAGAAATAAGTATAATTATTACAGTTCTAGCGATAATTACAGCATTATATGGGTAATAATGCACGTTATATTGCTAACAATATAAGTAATAAGTATAATTATTACAGTTCTAGCGATAATAACTGCATAATATGGGTAATAATGCATGTTATATTGATAATAATATAAGTAATAAGTATAATTATTACAGTTCTAGCGATAATACCTCCATTGTATGGGTAATAATGCATGTTATATTGATAATGATATAAGTAATAAGTATCATTATTACAGTTCTAGCGATAATAACTGCATAATATTAGTAATAATGCACGTTATATTGCTAATAATATAAGTAATGAGTACAATTATTACAGTTCTACCGATAATAACTGCATTATATGGCTAATAATGCACGTTATATTGCTAACAATATAAGTAATAAGTATAATTATTACAGTTCAAGCGATAATAACTGCATAATATGGGTAATAATGCATGTTATGTTGATAATAATATAAGTAATAAGTATAATTATTACAGTTCTAGCGATAATACCTCCATTATATGGGTAATAATGCATGTTATATTGATGATAATGAAAGTAATACGTATATTTATTATAGTTCTTGCGATAATAACTGCATAATATGGGTAATAATGCATGTTATATTGAGAATAATATAAGTATTAAGTATAATTATTACAGTTCTGGCGATAATAACTGCATTATATGGGTAATAATGCACGTTATATTGCTAATAGTATTTATTAAGTATAATTATTACAGTTCTAGCGATAATACCTCCATTATATGGGTAATAATGCATGTTATATTGATAATGATATAAGTAATAAGTATAATTATTACAGTTCTAGCGATAATAACTGCATAATATGGGTAATAATGCACGTTATATTGCTAATAATATAAGTAATGAGTACAATTATTACAGTTCTAGCGATAATAACTGCATAATATGGGTAATAATGCACGTTATATTGCTAATAATATAAGTAATAAGTATAATTATTACAGTTCTAGCGATAATAACTGCATTATATGGGTACTAATGCATGTTATATTGATAATATTGGGAGTAATAAGTATATTTATTATAGTTCTAGCGATAATAACTGCAGAATATGGGTAATAATGCATGTTATATTGATAATAGTATAAGTAATAAGTATAATTATTACAGTTCTAGCGATAATACCTCCATTATATGGGTAATAATGCATGTTATATTGATAATAATATAAGTAATAAGTATATTTATTACAGTTCTATCGATAATAACTGCATAATATGGGTAATAATGCATGTTATATTGATGACAATAAAAGTAATACGTATATTTATTATAGTTCTAGCAATAATAACTGCATAATATGGGTAATAATGCATGTTATATTGATAATAATATAAGTAATAAGTATAATTATTACAGTTCCAGCGATAATAACTGCATTATATGGGTAATAATGCACGTTATATTGCTAACAATATAAGTAATAAGTATAATTATTTCAGTTCTAGCGATAATAACTGCATTATATGGGTAATAATGCATGTTATATTGATGATAATAAAGGTAATACGTATATTTATTATAGTTCTAGCGATAATAACTGCATAATATGGGTAATAATGCATGTTATATTGAGAATAATATAAGTAATAAGTATAATTATTACAGTTCTGGCGATAATAACTGCATTATATGGGTAACAATGCACGTTATATTGCTAATAGTATAAGTAATAAGTATAATTATTACAGTTCTAGCAATAATACCTCCATTATATGGGTAATAATGCATGTTACATTGATAATAATATAAGTAATAAGTATAATTGTTACAGTTCTAGCGATAATAACTGCATAATATGGGTAATAATGCATGTTATATTGAGAATAATATAAGTATTAAGTATAATTATTACAGTTCTGGCGATAATAACTGCATTATATGGGTAATAATGCACGTTATATTGCTAATAGTATTTAATAAGTATAATTATTACAGTTCTAGCGATAATACCTCCATTATATGGGTAATAATGCATGTTATATTGATAATGATATAAGTAATAAGTATAATTATTACAGTTCTAGCGATAATAACTGCATAATATGGGTAATAATGCACGTTATATTGCTAATAATATAAGTAATGAGTACAATTATTACAGTTCTAGCGATAATAACTGCAGAATATGGGTAATAATGCATGTTATATTGATAATAGTATAAATAATCAGTATAATTATTACAGTTCTAGCGATAATACCTCCATTATATGGGTAATAATGCATGTTATATTGATGATAATGAAAGTAATACGTATATTTATTATAGTTCTTGCGATAATAACTGCATAATATGGGTAATAATGCATGTTGTATTGAGAATAATATAAGTATTAAGTATAATTATTACAGTTCTGGCGATAATAACTGCATTATATGGGTAATAATGCACGTTATACTGCTAATAGTATTTAATAAGTATAATTATTACAGTTCTAGCGATAATACCTCCATTATATGGGTAATAATGCATGTTATATTGATAATGATATAAGTAATAAGTATAATTATTACAGTTCTAGCGATAATAACTGCATAATATGGGTAATAATGCACGTTATATTGCTAATAATATAAGTAATGAGTACAATTATTACAGTTCCAGCGATAATAACTGCATAATATGGGTAATAATGCACGTTATATTGCTAATAATATAAGTAATAAGTATAATTATTACAGTTCTAGCGATAATAACTGCATTATATGGGTAATAATGCATGTTATATTGATAATATTGGGAGTAATAAGTATATTTATTATAGTTCTAGCGATAATAACTGCAGAATATGGGTAATAATGCATGTTATATTGATAATAGTATAAGTAATAAGTATAATTATTACAGTTCTAGCGATAATACCTCCATTATATGGGTAATAATGCATGTTATATTGATAATGATATAAGTAATAAGTATAATTATTACAGTTCTAGCGATAATAACTGCATTATATGGGTAATAATGCACGTTATATTGCTAACAATATAAGTAATAAGTATAATTATTACAGTTCAAGCGATAATAACTGCATAATATGGGTAATAATGCATGTTATATTGATAATAATATAAGTAATAAGTATAATTATTACAGTTCTACCGATAATAACTGCATTATAAGGGTAATAATGCACGTTATATTGCTAACAATATAAGTAATAAGTATAATTATTACAGTTCTAGCGATAATAACTGCATTATATGGGTAATAATGCATGTTATATTGATAATATTGGGAGTAATAAGTATATTTATTATAGTTCTAGCGATAATAACTGCAGAATATGGGTAATAATGCATGTTATATTGATAATAGTATAAGTAATAAGTATAATTATTGCAATTCTAGCGATAATACCTCCATTATATGGGTAATAATGCATGTTATATTGATGATAATGAAAGTAATACGTATATTTATTATAGTTCTAGCGATAATAACTGCATAATATGGGTAACAATGCATGTTATATTGAGAATAATATAAGTAATAAGTATAATTATTACAGTTCTGGCGATAATAACTGCATTATATGGGTAATAATGCACGTTATATTGCTAATAGTATAAGTAATAAGTATAATTATTACAGTTCTAGCGATAATACCTCCATTATATGGGTAATAATGCATGTTATATTGATAATAATATAAGTAATAAGTATATTTATTACAGTTATATCGATAATAACTGCATAATATGGGTAATAATGCATGTTATATTGATGATAATAAAAGTAATACGTAAATTTATTATAGTTCTAGCAATAATAACTGCATAATATGGGTAATGATGCATGTTATATTGATAATAATATAAGAAATAAGTATAATTATTACAGTTCTAGCGATAATTACTGCATTATATGGGTAATAATGCACGTTATATTGCTAACAATATAAGTAATAAGTATAATTATTACAGTTCTAGCGATAATAACTGCATAATATGGGTAATAATGCATGTTATATTGATAATAATATAAGTAATAAGTATAATTATTACAGTTCTAGCGATAATACCTCCATTATATGGGTAATAATGCATGTTATATTGATAATGCTATAAGTAATAAGTATAATTATTACAGTTCTAGCGATAATAACTGCATAATATGGGTAATAATGCACGTTATATTGCTAATAATATAAGTATTGAGTACAATTATTACAGTTCTAGCGATAATAACTGCATAATATGGGTAATAATGCACGTTATATTGCTAATAATATAAGTAATACGTATAATTATTACAGATCTAGCAATAATACCTCCATTATATGGGTAATAATGAATGTTATATTGATAATAATATAAGTAATAAGTATAATTATTACAGTTCTAGCGATAATAACTGCATTATATGGGTAATAATGCATGTTATATTGATAATATTGTGAGTAATAAGTATATTTATTATAGTTCTAGCGATAATAACTGCAGAATATGGGTAATAATGCACGTTATATTGCTAACAATATAAGTAATAAGTATAATTATTACAGTTCTAGCGATAATAACTGCATTATATGGGTAATAATGCATGTTATATTGATAATATTAGGAGTAATAAGTATATTTATTATAGTTCTAGCGATAATAACTGCAGAATATGGGTAATAATGCATGTTATATTGATAATAGTATAAGTAATAAGTATAATTATTACAATTCTAGCGATAATACCTCCATTATATGGGTAATAATGCATGTTATATTGATAATAATATAAGTAATAAGTATAATTATTACAGTTCTAGCGATAATAACTGCATAATACGGGTAATAATGCACGTTATATTGCTAATAATATAAGTAATGAGTATAATTATTACAGTTCTAGCGATAATAACTGCATTATATGGGTAATAATGCATGTTATATTGATAATAATAAAAGTAATAAGTATATTTATTATCGTTCTATCGATAATAACTTCTTAATATGGGTAATAATGCATGTTATATTGATGATAATGAAAGTAGTAAGTATATTTATTACAGTTCTAGCGATAATAACTGCATTATATGCGTAATACGGCATGTTATATTGATAATATCGGGGGTAATAAGTATAATTATTATAGTTCTAGCGATAATAATAGTAAAATATGGCTAATAGTGCATGATATATTGATAATAGTAAAAGTAATAAGTATATTTATTACAGTTCTATCGATAATAACTGCATAATATGGGTAATAATGCATGTTATATTGATGATAATGAAAGTAATACGTATATTTATTATAGTTCTAGCGATAATAACTGCATAATATGGGTAACAATGCATGTTATATTCAGAATAATATAAGTAATAAGTATAATTATTACAGTTGTGGCGATAATAACTGCATTATATGGGTAATAATGCACGTTATATTGCTAACAATATAAGTAATAAGTATAATTATTACAGTTCTAGCGATAATACCTCCATTATATGGGTAATAATGCATGTTATATTGATGATAATGAAAGTAATACGTATATTTATTATAGTTCTTGCGATAATAACTGCATAATATGGGTAATAATGCATGTTATATTGAGAATAATATAAGTAATAAGTATAATTATTACAGTTCTGGCGATAATAACTGCATTATATGGGTAATAATGCACGTTATATTGCTAATAGTATTTAATAAGTATAATTATTACAGTTCTAGCGATAATACCTCCATTATATGGGTAATAATGCATGTTATATTGATGATAATAAAGGTAATACGTATATTTATTATAGTTCTAGCGATAATAACTGCATAATATGGGTAATAATGCATGTTATATTGAGAATAATATAAGTAATAAGTATAATTATTACAGTTCTGGCGATAATAACTGCATTATGTGGGTAATAATGCACGTTATATTGCTAATAGTATAAGTAATAAGTATAATTATTACAGTTCTTGCGATAATACCTCCATTATATGGGTAATAATGCATGTTACATTGATAATAATATAAGTAATAAGTATATTTATTATAGTTCTTGCGATAATAACTGCATAATATGGGTAATAATGCATTTTATATTGAGAATAATATAAGTAATAAGTATAATTATTACAGTTCTGGCGATAATAACTGCATTATATGGGTAACAATGCACGTTATATTGCTAATAGTATAAGTAATAAGTATAATTATTACAGTTCTAGCAATAATACCTCCATTATATGGGTAATAATGCATGTTATATTGATAATAATATAAGTAATAAGTATAATTGTTACAGTTCTAGCGATAATAACTGCATTATATGGGTAATAATGCACGTTATATTGATAATATTGGGAGTAATAAGTATATTTATTATAGTTCTAGCGATAATAACTGCAGAATATGGGTAATAATGCATGTTATATTGATAATAGTATAAGTAATCAGTATAATTATTACAGTTCTAGCGATAATACCTCCATTATATGGGTAATAATGCATGTTATATTGATGATAATTAAAGTAATACGTATATTTATTATAGTTCTTGCGATAATAACTGCATAATATGGGTAATAATGCATGTTGTATTGAGAATAATATAAGTATTAAGTATAATTATTACAGTTCTGGCGATAATAACTGCATTATATGGGTAATAATGCACGTTATATTGCTAATAGTATTTAATAAGTATAATTATTACAGTTCTAGCGATAATACCTCCATTATATGGGTAATAATGCATGTTATATTGATAATGATATAAGTAATAAGTATAATTATTACAGTTCTAGCGATAATAACTGCATAATATGGGTAATAATGCACGTTATATTGCTAATAATATAAGTAATGAGTACAATTATTACAGTTCCAGCGATAATAACTGCATAATATGGGTAATAATGCACGTTATATTGCTAATAATATAAGTAATAAGTATAATTATTACAGTTCTAGCGATAATAACTGCATTATATGGGTAATAATGCATGTTATATTGATAATATTGGGAGTAATAAGTATATTTATTATAGTTCTAGCGATAATAACTGCAGAATATGGGTAATAATGCATGTTATATTGATAATAGTATAAGTAATAAGTATAATTATTACAGTTCTAGCGATAATACCTCCATTATATGGGTAATAATGCATGTTATATTGATAATATCGGGGGTAATAAGTATAATTATTATAGTTCTAGCGATAATAATAGTAAAATATGGCTAATAGTGCATGATATATTGATAATAGTAAAAGTAATAAGTATAATTATTACAGTTCTAGCGATAATAACTGCATAATATGGGTAATAATGCATGTTATATTGATGATAATATAAGTAATAAGTATATTTATTACAGTTCTATCGATAATAACTGCATAATATGGGTAATAATGCATGTTATATTGATGACAATAAAAGTAATACGTATATTTATTATAGTTCTAGCAATAATAACTGCATAATATGGGTAATAATGCATGTTATGTTGATAATAATATAAGTAATAAGTATAATTATTACAGTTCAAGCGATAATAACTGCAGAATATGGGTAATAATGCATGTTATATTGATAATAGTATAAGTAATAAGTATAATTATTACAGTTCTAGCGATAATACCTCCATTATATGGGTAATAATGCATGTTATATTGATGATAATGAAAGTAATACGTATATTTATTATAGTTCTTGCGATAATAACTGCATAATATGGGTAATAATGCATGTTATATTGAGAATAATATAAGTATTAAGTATAATTATTACAGTTCTGGCGATAATAACTGCATTATATGGGTAATAATGCACGTTATATTGCTAATAGTATTTATTAAGTATAATTATTACAGTTCTAGCGATAATACCTCCATTATATGGGTAATAATGCATGTTATATTGATAATGATATAAGTAATAAGTATAATTATTACAGTTCTAGCGATAATAACTGCATAATATGGGTAATAATGCACGTTATATTGCTAATAATATAAGTAATGAGTACAATTATTACAGTTCTAGCGATAATAACTGCATAATATGGGTAATAATGCACGTTATATTGCTAATAATATAAGTAATAAGTATAATTATTACAGTTCTAGCGATAATAACTGCATTATATGGGTACTAATGCATGTTATATTGATAATATTGGGAGTAATAAGTATATTTATTATAGTTCTAGCGATAATAACTGCAGAATATGGGTAATAATGCATGTTATATTGATAATAGTATAAGTAATAAGTATAATTATTACAGTTCTAGCGATAATACCTCCATTATATGGGTAATAATGCATGTTATATTGATAATAATATAAGTAATAAGTATATTTATTACAGTTCTATCGATAATAACTGCATAATATGGGTAATAATGCATGTTATATTGATGACAATAAAAGTAATACGTATATTTATTATAGTTCTAGCAATAATAACTGCATAATATGGGTAATAATGCATGTTATATTGATAATAATATAAGTAATAAGTATAATTATTACAGTTCCAGCGATAATAACTGCATTATATGGGTAATAATGCACGTTATATTGCTAACAATATAAGTAATAAGTATAATTATTTCAGTTCTAGCGATAATAACTGCATTATATGGGTAATAATGCATGTTATATTGATGATAATAAAGGTAATACGTATATTTATTATAGTTCTAGCGATAATAACTGCATAATATGGGTAATAATGCATGTTATATTGAGAATAATATAAGTAATAAGTATAATTATTACAGTTCTGGCGATAATAACTGCATTATATGGGTAACAATGCACGTTATATTGCTAATAGTATAAGTAATAAGTATAATTATTACAGTTCTAGCAATAATACCTCCATTATATGGGTAATAATGCATGTTACATTGATAATAATATAAGTAATAAGTATAATTGTTACAGTTCTAGCGATAATAACTGCATAATATGGGTAATAATGCATGTTATATTGAGAATAATATAAGTAATAAGTATAATTATTACAGTTCTGGCGATAATAACTGCATTATATGGGTAATAATGCACGTTATATTGCTAATAGTATTTAATAAGTATAATTATTACAGTTCTAGCGATAATACCTGCATTATATGGGTAATAATGCATGTTATATTGATGATAATGAAAGTAATACGTATATTTATTGTAGTTCTTGCGATAATAACTGCATAATATGGGTAATTATGCATGTTATATTCAGAATAATATAAGTATTAAGTATAATTATTACAGTTCTGGCGATAATAACTGCATTATATGGGTAATAATGCACGTTATATTGCTAATAGTATTTAATAAGTATAATTATTACAGTTCTAGCGATAATACCTCCATTATATGGGTAATAATGCATGTTATATTGATAATGATATAAGTAATAAGTATAATTATTACAGTTCTAGCGATAATAACTGCATAATATGGGTAATAATGCACGTTATATTGCTAATAATATAAGTAATGAGTACAATTATTACAGTTCTAGCGATAATAACTGCAGAATATGGGTAATAATGCATGTTATATTGATAATAGTATAAATAATCAGTATAATTATTACAGTTCTAGCGATAATACCTCCATTATATGGGTAATAATGCATGTTATATTGATGATAATGAAAGTAATACGTATATTTATTATAGTTCTTGCGATAATAACTGCATAATATGGGTAATAATGCATGTTGTATTGAGAATAATATAAGTATTAAGTATAATTATTACAGTTCTGGCGATAATAACTGCATTATATGGGTAATAATGCACGTTATATTGCTAATAGTATTTAATAAGTATAATTATTACAGTTCTAGCGATAATACCTCCATTATATGGGTAATAATGCATGTTATATTGATAATGATATAAGTAATAAGTATAATTATTACAGTTCTAGCGATAATAACTGCATAATATGGGTAATAATGCACGTTATATTGCTAATAATATAAGTAATGAGTACAATTATTACAGTTCCAGCGATAATAACTGCATAATATGGGTAATAATGCACGTTATATTGCTAATAATATAAGTAATAAGTATAATTATTACAGTTCTAGCGATAATAACTGCATTATATGGGTAATAATGCATGTTATATTGATAATATTGGGAGTAATAAGTATATTTATTATAGTTCTAGCGATAATAACTGCAGAATATGGGTAATAATGCATGTTATATTGATAATAGTATAAGTAATAAGTATAATTATTACAGTTCTAGCGATAATACCTCCATTATATGGGTAATAATGCATGTTATATTGATAATGATATAAGTAATAAGTATAATTATTACAGTTCTAGCGATAATAACTGCATTATATGGGTAATAATGCACGTTATATTGCTAACAATATAAGTAATAAGTATAATTATTACAGTTCAAGCGATAATAACTGCATAATATGGGTAATAATGCATGTTATATTGATAATAATATAAGTAATAAGTATAATTATTACAGTTCTACCGATAATAACTGCATTATAAGGGTAATAATGCACGTTATATTGCTAACAATATAAGTAATAAGTATAATTATTACAGTTCTAGCGATAATAACTGCATTATATGGGTAATAATGCATGTTATATTGATAATATTGGGAGTAATAAGTATATTTATTATAGTTCTAGCGATAATAACTGCAGAATATGGGTAATAATGCATGTTATATTGATAATAGTATAAGTAATAAGTATAATTATTACAATTCTAGCGATAATACCTCCATTATATGGGTAATAATGCATGTTATATTGATGATAATGAAAGTAATACGTATATTTATTATAGTTCTAGCGATAATAACTGCATAATATGGGTAACAATGCATGTTATATTGAGAATAATATAAGTAATAAGTATAATTATTACAGTTCTGGCGATAATAACTGCATTATATGGGTAATAATGCACGTTATATTGCTAATAGTATAAGTAATAAGTATAATTATTACAGTTCTAGCGATAATACCTCCATTATATGGGTAATAATGCATGTTATATTGATAATAATATAAGTAATAAGTATATTTATTACAGTTATATCGATAATAACTGCATAATATGGGTAATAATGCATGTTATATTGATGATAATAAAAGTAATACGTAAATTTATTATAGTTCTAGCAATAATAACTGCATAATATGGGTAATGATGCATGTTATATTGATAATAATATAAGAAATAAGTATAATTATTACAGTTCTAGCGATAATTACTGCATTATATGGGTAATAATGCACGTTATATTGCTAACAATATAAGTAATAAGTATAATTATTACAGTTCTAGCGATAATAACTGCATAATATGGGTAATAATGCATGTTATATTGATAATAATATAAGTAATAAGTATAATTATTACAGTTCTAGCGATAATACCTCCATTATATGGGTAATAATGCATGTTATATTGATAATGATATAAGTAATAAGTATAATTATTACAGTTCTAGCGATAATAACTGCATAATATGGGTAATAATGCACGTTATATTGCTAATAATATAAGTAATGAGTACAATTATTACAGTTCTAGCGATAATAACTGCATAATATGGGTAATAATGCACGTTATATTGCTAATAATATAAGTAATAAGTATAATTATTACAGTTCTAGCGATAATAACTGCATTATATGTCTAATAATGCATGTTATATTGATAATATTGTGAGTAATAAGTATATTTATTATAGTTCTAGCGATATTAACTGCAGAATATGGGTAATAATGCACGTTATATTGCTAACAATATAAGTAATAAGTATAATTATTACAGTTCTAGCGATAATAACTGCATTATATGGGTAATAATGCATGTTATATTGATAATATTGGGAGTAATAAGTATATTTATTATAGTTCTAGCGATAATAACTGCAGAATATGGGTAATAATGCATGTTATATTGATAATAGTATAAGTAATAAGTATAATTATTACAATTCTAGCGATAATACCTCCATTATATGGGTAATAATGCATGTTATATTGATAATAATATAAGTAATAAGTATAATTATTACAGTTCTAGCGATAATAACTGCATAATACGGGTAATAATGCACGTTATATTGCTAATAATATAAATAATGAGTATAATTATTACAGTTCTAGCGATAATAACTGCATTATATGGGTAATAATGCATGTTATATTGATAATAATAAAAGTAATAAGTATATTTATTATCGTTCTATCGATAATAACTTCTTAATATGGGTAATAATGCATGTTATATTGATGATAATGAAAGTAGTAAGTATATTTATTACAGTTCTAGCGATAATAACTGCATTATATGCGTAATACGGCATGTTATATTGATAATATCGGGGGTAATAAGTATAATTATTATAGTTCTAGCGATAATAATAGTAAAATATGGCTAATAGTGCATGATATATTGATAATAGTAAAAGTAATAAGTATATTTATTACAGTTCTATCGATAATAACTGCATAATATGGGTAATAATGCATGTTATATTGATGATAATGAAAGTAATACGTATATTTATTATAGTTCTAGCGATAATAACTGCATAATATGGGTAACAATGCATGTTATATTGAGAATAATATAAGTAATAAGTATAATTATTACAGTTCTGGCGATAATAACTGCATTATATGGGTAATAATGCACGTTATATTGCTAACAATATAAGTAATAAGTATAATTATTACAGTTCTAGCGATAATACCTCCATTATATGGGTAATAATGCATGTTATATTGATGATAATGAAAGTAATACGTATATTTATTATAGTTCTTGCGATAATAACTGCATAATATGGGTAATAATGCATGTTATATTGAGAATAATATAAGTAATAAGTATAATTATTACAGTTCTGGCGATAATAACTGCATTATATGGGTAATAATGCACGTTATATTGCTAATAGTATTTAATAAGTATAATTATTACAGTTCTAGCGATAATACCTCCATTATATGGGTAATAATGCATGTTATATTGATAATGATATAAGTAATAAGTATAATTATTACAGTTCTAGCGATAATAACTGCATTATATGGGTAATAATGCACGTTGTATTGCTAACAATATAAGTAATAAGTATAATTATTACAGTTCAAGCGATAATAACTGCATAATATGGGTAATAATGCATGTTATATTGATAATAATATAAGTAATAAGTATAATTATTACAGTTCAAGCGATAATAACTGCAGAATATGGGTAATAATGCATGTTATATTGATAATAATATAAGTAATAAGTATAATTATTACAGTTCTACCGATAATAACTGCATTATAAGGGTAATAATGCACGTTATATTGCTAACAATATAAGTAATAAGTATAATTATTACAGTTCTAGCGATAATAACTGCATAATATGGGTAATAATGCATGTTATATTGATAATAATATAAGTAATAAGTATAATTATTACAGTTCTAGCGATAATTACTGCATTATATGGGTAATAATGCACGTTATATTGCTAGCAATATAAGTAATAAGTATAATTATTACAGTTCTAGCGATAATAACTGCATTATATGGGTAATAATGCATGTTATATTGCTAATAGTATTTAATAAGTATAATTATTACAGTTCTAGCGATAATACCTCCATTATATGGGTAATAATGCATGTTATATTGATAATGATATAAGTAATAAGTATAATTATTACAGTTCTAGCGATAATAACTGCATAATATGGGTAATAATGCACGTTATATTGCTAACAATATAAGTAATAAGTATAATTATTACAGTTCTAGCGATAATACCTCCATTATATGGGTAATAATGCATGTTATATTGATGATAATGAAAGTAATACGTATATTTATTATAGTTCTTGCGATAATAACTGCATAATATGGGTAATAATGCATGTTATATTGAGAATAATATAAGTAATAAGTATAATTATTACAGTTCTGGCGATAATAACTGCATTATATGGGTAATAATGCACGTTATATTGCTAATAGTATTTAATAAGTATAATTATTACAGTTCTAGCGATAATACCTCCATTATATGGGTAATAATGCATGTTATATTGATAATGATATAAGTAATAAGTATAATTATTACAGTTCTAGCGATAATAACTGCATTATATGGGTAATAATGCACGTTATATTACTAACAATATAAGTAATAAGTATAATTATTACAGTTCAAGCGATAATAACTGCATAATATGGGTAATAATGCATGTTATATTGATAATAATATAAGTAATAAGTATAATTATTACAGTTCAAGCGATAATAACTGCAGAATATGGGTAATAATGCATGTTATATTGATAATAGTATAAGTAATAAGTATAATTATTACAGTTCTAGCGATAATACCTCCATTATATGGGTAATAATGCATGTTATATTGATGATAATGAAAGTAATACGTATATTTATTATAGTTCTTGCGATAATAACTGCATAATATGGGTAATAATGCATGTTATATTGAGAATAATATAAGTATTAAGTATAATTATTACAGTTCTGGCGATAATAACTGCATTATATGGGTAATAATGCACGTTATATTGCTAATAGTATTTAATAAGTATAATTATTACAGTTCTAGCGATAATACCTCCATTATATGGGTAATAATGCATGTTATATTGATAATGATATAAGTAATAAGTATAATTATTACAGTTCTAGCGATAATAACTGCATAATATGGGTAATAATGCACGTTATATTGCTAATAATATAAGTAATGAGTACAATTATTACAGTTCTAGCGATAATAACTGCATAATATGGGTAATAATGCACGTTATATTGCTAATAATATAAGTAATAAGTATAATTATTACAGTTCTAGCGATAATAACTGCATTATATGGGTACTAATGCATGTTATATTGATAATATTGGGAGTAATAAGTATATTTATTATAGTTCTAGCGATAATAACTGCAGAATATGGGTAATAATGCATGTTATATTGATAATAATATAAGTAATAAGTATAATTATTACAGTTCTGGCGATAATAACTGCATTATGTGGGTAATAATGCACGTTATATTGCTAATAGTATAAGTAATAAGTATAATTATTACAGTTCTTGCGATAATACCTCCATTATATGGGTAATAATGCATGTTACATTGATAATAATATAAGTAATAAGTATATTTATTATAGTTCTTGCGATAATAACTGCATAATATGGGTAATAATGCATTTTATATTGAGAATAATATAAGTAATAAGTATAATTATTACAGTTCTGGCGATAATAACTGCATTATATGGGTAACAATGCACGTTATATTGCTAATAGTATAAGTAATAAGTATAATTATTACAGTTCTAGCAATAATACCTCCATTATATGGGTAATAATGCATGTTATATTGATAATAATATAAGTAATAAGTATAATTGTTACAGTTCTAGCGATAATAACTGCATTATATGGGTAATAATGCACGTTATATTGATAATATTGGGAGTAATAAGTATATTTATTATAGTTCTAGCGATAATAACTGCAGAATATGGGTAATAATGCATGTTATATTGATAATAGTATAAGTAATCAGTATAATTATTACAGTTCTAGCGATAATACCTCCATTATATGGGTAATAATGCATGTTATATTGATGATAATTAAAGTAATACGTATATTTATTATAGTTCTTGCGATAATAACTGCATAATATGGGTAATAATGCATGTTGTATTGAGAATAATATAAGTATTAAGTATAATTATTACAGTTCTGGCGATAATAACTGCATTATATGGGTAATAATGCACGTTATATTGCTAATAGTATTTAATAAGTATAATTATTACAGTTCTAGCGATAATACCTCCATTATATGGGTAATAATGCATGTTATATTGATAATGATATAAGTAATAAGTATAATTATTACAGTTCTAGCGATAATAACTGCATAATATGGGTAATAATGCACGTTATATTGCTAATAATATAAGTAATGAGTACAATTATTACAGTTCCAGCGATAATAACTGCATAATATGGGTAATAATGCACGTTATATTGCTAATAATATAAGTAATAAGTATAATTATTACAGTTCTAGCGATAATAACTGCATTATATGGGTAATAATGCATGTTATATTGATAATATTGGGAGTAATAAGTATATTTATTATAGTTCTAGCGATAATAACTGCAGAATATGGGTAATAATGCATGTTATATTGATAATAGTATAAGTAATAAGTATAATTATTACAGTTCTAGCGATAATACCTCCATTATATGGGTAATAATGCATGTTATATTGATAATATCGGGGGTAATAAGTATAATTATTATAGTTCTAGCGATAATAGTAGTAAAATATGGCTAATAGTGCATGATATATTGATAATAGTAAAAGTAATAAGTATAATTATTACAGTTCTAGCGATAATAACTGCATAATATGGGTAATAATGCATGTTATATTGATGATAATATAAGTAATAAGTATATTTATTACAGTTCTATCGATAATAACTGCATAATATGGGTAATAATGCATGTTATATTGATGACAATAAAAGTAATACGTATATTTATTATAGTTCTAGCAATAATAACTGCATAATATGGGTAATAATGCATGTTATATTGATAATAATATAAGTAATAAGTATAATTATTACAGTTCTAGCGATAATAACTGCATTATATGGGTAATAATGCACGTTATATTGCTAACAATATAAGTAAGAAGTATAATTATGTCAGTTCTAGCGATAATAACTGCATTATATGGGTAATAATGCATGTTATATTGATGATAATAAAGGTAATACGTATATTTATTATAGTTCTAGCGATAATAACTGCATAATACGGGTAATAATGCATGTTATATTGAGAATAATATAAGTAATAAGTATAATTATTACAGTTCTGGCGATAATAACTGCATTATGTGGGTAATAATGCACGTTATATTGCTAATAGTATAAGTAATAAGTATAATTATTACAGTTCTTGCGATAATACCTCCATTATATGGGTAATAATGCATGTTACATGGATAATAATATAAGTAATACGTATATTTATTATAGTTCTAGCGATAATAACTGCATAACATGGGTAACAATGCATGTTATATTGAGAATAATATAAGTAATAAGTATAATTATTACAGTTCTGGCGATAATAACTGCATTATATGGGTAATAATGCACGTTATATTGCTAATAGTATAAGTAATAAGTATAATTATTACAGTTCTAGCGATAATACCTCCATTATATGGGTAATAATGCATGTTATATTGATAATAATATAAGTAATAAGTATATTGATTACAGTTATATCGATAATAACTGCATAATATGGGTAATAATGCATGTTATATTGATGATAATAAAAGTAATACGTAAATTTATTATAGTTCTAGCAATAATAACTGCATAATATGGGTAATAATGCATGTTATATTGATAATAATATAAGAAATAAGTATAATTATTACAGTTCTAGCGATAATTACTGCATTATATGGGTAATAATGCACGTTATATTGCTAGCAATATAAGTAATAAGTATAATTATTACAGTTCTAGCGATAATAACTGCATTATATGGGTAATAATGCATGTTATATTGCTAATAGTATTTAATAAGTATAATTATTACAGTTCTAGCGATAATACCTCCATTATATGGGTAATAATGCATGTTATATTGATAATGATATAAGTAATAAGTATAATTATTACAGTTCTAGCGATAATAACTGCATAATATGGGTAATAATGCACGTTATATTGCTAACAATATAAGTAATAAGTATAATTATTACAGTTCTAGCGATAATACCTCCATTATATGGGTAATAATGCATGTTATATTGATGATAATGAAAGTAATACGTATATTTATTATAGTTCTTGCGATAATAACTGCATAATATGGGTAATAATGCATGTTATATTGAGAATAATATAAGTAATAAGTATAATTATTACAGTTCTGGCGATAATAACTGCATTATATGGGTAATAATGCACGTTATATTGCTAATAGTATTTAATAAGTATAATTATTACAGTTCTAGCGATAATACCTCCATTATATGGGTAATAATGCATGTTATATTGATAATGATATAAGTAATAAGTATAATTATTACAGTTCTAGCGATAATAACTGCATTATATGGGTAATAATGCACGTTATATTGCTAACAATATAAGTAATAAGTATAATTATTACAGTTCAAGCGATAATAACTGCATAATATGGGTAATAATGCATGTTATATTGATAATAATATAAGTAATAAGTATAATTATTACAGTTCAAGCGATAATAACTGCAGAATATGGGTAATAATGCATGTTATATTGATAATAGTATAAGTAATAAGTATAATTATTACAGTTCTAACGATAATACCTCCATTATATGGGTAATAATGCATGTTATATTGATGATAATGAAAGTAATACGTATATTTATTATAGTTCTTGCGATAATAACTGCATAATATGGGTAATAATGCATGTTATATTGAGAATAATATAAGTATTAAGTATAATTATTACAGTTCTGGCGATAATAACTGCATTATATGGGTAATAATGCACGTTATATTGCTAATAGTATTTAATAAGTATAATTATTACAGTTCTAGCGATAATACCTCCATTATATGGGTAATAATGCATGTTATATTGATAATGATATAAGTAATAAGTATAATTATTACAGTTCTAGCGATAATAACTGCATAATATGGGTAATAATGCATGTTATATTGATAATAATATAAGTAATAAGTATAATTATTACAGTTCTACCGATAATAACTGCATTATAAGGGTAATAATGCACGTTATATTGCTAACAATATAAGTAATAAGTATAATTATTACAGTTCTAGCGATAATAACTGCATAATATGGGTAATAATGCATGTTATATTGATAATAATATAAGTAATAAGTATAATTATTACAGTTCTAGCGATAATACCTCCATTATATGGGTAATAATGCATGTTATATTGATAATGATATAAGTAATAAGTATAATTATTACAGTTCTAGCGATAATACCTCCATTATACGGGTAATAATGCATGTTATATTGATGATAATTAAAGTAATACGTATATTTATTATAGTTCTTGCGATAATAACTGCATAATATGGGTAATAATGCATGTTGTATTGAGAATAATATAAGTATTAAGTATAATTATTACAGTTCTGGCGATAATAACTGCATTATATGGGTAATAATGCACGTTATATTGCTAATAGTATTTAATAAGTATAATTATTACAGTTCTAGCGATAATACCTCCATTATATGGGTAATAATGCATGTTATATTGATAATGATATAAGTAATAAGTATAATTATTACAGTTCTAGCGATAATAACTGCATAATATGGGTAATAATGCACGTTATATTGCTAATAATATAAGTAATGAGTACAATTATTACAGTTCCAGCGATAATAACTGCATAATATGGGTAATAATGCACGTTATATTGCTAATAATATAAGTAATAAGTATAATTATTACAGTTCTAGCAATAATAACTGCATAATATGGGTAATAATGCATGTTATATTGATAATAATATAAGTAATAAGTATAATTATTACAGTTCTAGCGATAATAACTGCATAATACGGGTAATAATGCATGTTATATTGAGAATAATATAAGTAATAAGTATAATTATTACAGTTCTGGCGATAATAACTGCATTATGTGGGTAATAATGCACGTTATATTGCTAATAGTATAAGTAATAAGTATAATTATTACAGTTCTTGCGATAATACCTCCATTATATGGGTAATAATGCATGTTACATTGATAATAATATAAGTAATAAGTATATTTATTATAGTTCTTGCGATAATAACTGCATAATATGGGTAATAATGCATTTTATATTGAGAATAATATAAGTAATAAGTATAATTATTACAGTTCTGGCGATAATAACTGCATTATATGGGTAACAATGCACGTTATATTGCTAATAGTATAAGTAATAAGTATAATTATTACAGTTCTAGCAATAATACCTCCATTATATGGGTAATAATGCATGTTATATTGATAATAATATAAGTAATAAGTATAATTGTTACAGTTCTAGCGATAATAACTGCATTATATGGGTAATAATGCACGTTATATTGATAATATTGGGAGTAATAAGTATATTTATTATAGTTCTAGCGATAATAACTGCAGAATATGGGCAATAATGCACGTTATATTGCTAATAATATAAGTAATGAGTACAATTATTACAGTTCCAGCGATAATAACTGCATAATATGGGTAATAATGCACGTTATATTGCTAATAATATAAGTAATAAGTATAATTATTACAGTTCTAGCGATAATAACTGCATTATATGGGTAATAATGCATGTTATATTGATAATATTGGGAGTAATAAGTATATTTATTATAGTTCTAGCGATAATAACTGCAGAATATGGGTAATAATGCATGTTATATTGATAATAGTATAAGTAATAAGTATAATTATTACAGTTCTAGCGATAATACCTCCATTATATGGGTAATAATGCATGTTATATTGATAATGATATAAGTAATAAGTATAATTATTACAGTTCTAGCGATAATAACTGCATAATATGGGTAATAATGCACGTTATATTGCTAATAATATAAGTAATAAGTAAAATTATTACAGTTCTAGCAATAATACCTCCATTATATGGGTAATAATGCATGTTATATTGATAATGATATAAGTAATAAGTATAATTATTACAGTTCTAGCGATAATAACTGCATAATACGGGTAATAATGCACGTTATATTGCTAATAATATAAGTAATGAGTATAATTATTACAGTTCTAGCGATAATAACTGCATTATATGGGTAATAATGCATGTTATATTGATAATAATAAAAGTAATAAGTATATTTATTATCGTTCTATCGATAATAACTTCTTAATATGGGTTATAATGCATGTTATATTGATGATAATGAAAGTAGTAAGTATATTTATTACAGTTCTAGCGATAATAACTGCATTATATGCGTAATAAGGCATGTTATATTGATAATATCGGGGGTAATAAGTATAATTATTATAGTTCTAGCGATAATAATAGTAAAATATGGCTAATAGTGCATAATATATTGATAATAGTAAAAGTAATAAGTATATTTATTACAGTTCTATCGATAATAACTGCATAATATGGGTAATAATGCATGTTATATTGATGATAATGAAAGTAATACGTATATTCATTATAGTTCTAGCGATAATAACTGCATAATATGGGTAACAATGCATGTTATATTGAGAATAATATAAGTAATAAGTATAATTATTACAGTTCTGGCGATAATAACTGCATTATATGGGTAATAATGCACGTTATATTGCTAATAGTATAAGTAATAAGTATAATTATTACAGTTCTAGCGATAATACCTCCATTATATGGGTAATAATGCATGTTATATTGATAATAATATAAGTAATAAGTATATTTATTACAGTTATATCGATAATAACTGCATAATATGGGTAATAATGCATGTTATATTGATGATAATAAAAGTAATACGTAAATTTATTATAGTTCTAGCAATAATAACTGCATAATATGGGTAATAATGCATGTTATATTAATAATAATATAAGAAATAAGTATAATTATTACAGTTCTAGCGATAATAACTGCATAATATGGGTAATAATGCACGTTATATTGCTAATAATATAAGTAATACGTATAATTATTACAGTTCTAGCAATAATACCTCCATTATATGGGTAATAATGCATGTTATATTGATAATAATATAAGTAATAAGTATAATTATTACAGTTCTAGCGATAGTAACTGCATTATATGGGTAATAATGCATGTTATATTGATAATATTGGGAGTAATAAGTATATTTATTATAGTTCTAGCGATAATAACTGCAGAATATGGGTAATAATGCATGTTATATTGATAATAGTATAAGTAATAAGTATAATTATTACAGTTCTAGCGATAATACCTCCATTATATGGGTAATAATGCATGTTATATTGATAATGATATAAGTAATAAGTATAATTATTACAGTTCTAGCGATAATAACTGCAGAATATGGGCAATAATGCACGTTATATTGCTAATAATATAAGTAATGAGTACAATTATTACAGTTCCAGCGATAATAACTGCATAATATGGGTAATAATGCACGTTATATTGCTAATAATATAAGTAATAAGTATAATTATTACAGTTCTAGCGATAATAACTGCATTATATGGGTAATAATGCATGTTATATTGATAATAATAAAAGTAATAAGTATATTTATTATCGTTCTATCGATAATAACTTCTTAATATGGGTTATAATGCATGTTATATTGATGATAATGAAAGTAGTAAGTATATTTATTACAGTTCTAGCGATAATAACTGCATTATATGCGTAATAAGGCATGTTATATTGATAATATCGGGGGTAATAAGTATAATTATTATAGTTCTAGCGATAATAATAGTAAAATATGGCTAATAGTGCATAATATATTGATAATAGTAAAAGTAATAAGTATATTTATTACAGTTCCATCGATAATAACTGCATAATATGGGTAATAATGCATGTTATATTGATGATAATAAAAGTAATACGTAAATTTATTATAGTTCTAGCAATAATAACTGCATAATATGGGTAATAATGCATGTTATATTAATAATAATATAAGAAATAAGTATAATTATTACAGTTCTAGCGATAATAACTGCATAATATGGGTAATAATGCACGTTATATTGCTAATAATATAAGTAATACGTATAATTATTACAGTTCTAGCAATAATACCTCCATTATATGGGTAATAATGCATG
The DNA here is from genome assembly GCA_963576845.1 of Megachile leachella. NCBI lineage: Eukaryota > Metazoa > Arthropoda > Insecta > Hymenoptera > Megachilidae > Megachile > Megachile leachella. The sequence continues at coordinate 971,567 of CAUYWW010000068.1, forward strand.
TTATATTGATAATAATATAAGTAATAAGTATAATTATTACAGTTCTAGCGATAGTAACTGCATTATATGGGTAATAATGCATGTTATATTGATAATATTGGGAGTAATAAGTATATTTATTATAGTTCTAGCGATAATAACTGCAGAATATGGGTAATAATGCATGTTATATTGATAATAGTATAAGTAATAAGTATAATTATTACAGTTCTAGCGATAATACCTCCATTATATGGGTAATAATGCATGTTATATTGATAATGATATAAGTAATAAGTATAATTATTACAGTTCTAGCGATAATAACTGCATAATATGGGTAATAATGCACGTTATATTGCTAATAATATAAGTAATAAGTAAAATTATTACAGTTCTAGCAATAATACCTCCATTATATGGGTAATAATGCATGTTATATTGATAATGATATAAGTAATAAGTATAATTATTACAGTTCTAGCGATAATAACTGCATAATACGGGTAATAATGCACGTTATATTGCTAATAATATAAGTAATGAGTATAATTATTACAGTTCTAGCGATAATAACTGCATTATATGGGTAATAATGCATGTTATATTGATAATAATAAAAGTAATAAGTATATTTATTATCGTTCTATCGATAATAACTTCTTAATATGGGTTATAATGCATGTTATATTGATGATAATGAAAGTAGTAAGTATATTTATTACAGTTCTAGCGATAATAACTGCATTATATGCGTAATAAGGCATGTTATATTGATAATATCGGGGGTAATAAGTATAATTATTATAGTTCTAGCGATAATAATAGTAAAATATGGCTAATAGTGCATAATATATTGATAATAGTAAAAGTAATAAGTATATTTATTACAGTTCCATCGATAATAACTGCATAATATGGGTAATAATGCATGTTATATTGATGATAATGAAAGTAATACGTATATTCATTATAGTTCTAGCGATAATAACTGCATAATATGGGTAACAATGCATGTTATATTGAGAATAATATAAGTAATAAGTATAATTATTACAGTTCTGGCGATAATAACTGCATTATATGGGTAATAATGCACGTTATATTGCTAATAGTATAAGTAATAAGTATAATTATTACAGTTCTAGCGATAATACCTCCATTATATGGGTAATAATGCATGTTATATTGATAATAATATAAGTAATAAGTATATTTATTACAGTTATATCGATAATAACTGCATAATATGGGTAATAATGCATGTTATATTGATGATAATAAAAGTAATACGTAAATTTATTATAGTTCTAGCAATAATAACTGCATAATATGGGTAATAATGCATGTTATATTAATAATAATATAAGAAATAAGTATAATTATTACAGTTCTAGCGATAATTACTGCATTATATGGGTAATAATGCACGTTATATTGCTAATAATATAAGTAATGAGTACAATTATTACAGTTCTAGCGATAATAACTGCATAATATGGGTAATAATGCACGTTATATTGCTAATAATATAAGTAATACGTATAATTATTACAGTTCTAGCAATAATACCTCCATTATATGGGTAATAATGCATGTTATATTGATAATAATATAAGTAATAAGTATAATTATTACAGTTCTAGCGATAGTAACTGCATTATATGGGTAATAATGCATGTTATATTGATAATATTGTGTGTAATAAGTATATTTATTATAGTTCTAGCGATAATAACTGCAGAATATGGGTAATAATGCACGTTATATTGCTAACAATATAAGTAATAAGTATAATTATTACAGTTCCAGCGATAATAACTGCATTATATGGGTAATAATGCATGTTATATTGATAATATTGGGAGTAATAAGTGTATTTATTATAGTTCTAGCGATAATAACTGCAGAATATGGGTAATAATGCATGTTATATTGATAATAGTATAAGTAATAAGTATAATTATTACAATTCTAGCGATAATACCTCCATTATATGGGTAATAATGCATGTTATATTGATAATAATATAAGTAATAAGTATAATTATTACAGTTCTAGCGATAATAACTGCATAATACGGGTAATAATGCACGTTATATTGCTAAGAATATAAGTAATAAGTATAATTATTACAATTCTAGCGATAATACCTCCATTATATGGGTAATAATGCATGTTATATTGATAATAATATAAGTAATAAGTATAATTATTACAGTTCTAGCGATAATAACTGCATAATACGGGTAGTAATGCACGTTATATTGCTAATAATATAAGTAATGAGTATAATTATTACAGTTCTAGCGATAATAACTGCATTATATGGGTAATAATGCATGTTATATTGATAATAATAAAAGTAATAAGTATATTTTTTATCGTTCTATCGATAATAACTTCTTAATATGGGTAATTATGCATGTTATATTGATCATAATGAAAGTAGTAAGTATATTTATTACAGTTCTAGCGATAATAACTGCATTATATGCGTAATAAGGCATGTTATATTGATAATATCGGGGGTAATAAGTATAATTATTATAGTTCTAGCGATAATAATAGTAAAATATGGCTAATAGTGCATGATATATTGATAATAGTAAAAGTAATAAGTATATTTATTACAGTTCTATCGATAATAACTGCATAATATGGGTAATAATGCATGTTATATTGATGATAATGAAAGTAATACGTATATTTATTATAGTTCTAGCGATAATAACTGCATAATATGGGTAACAATGCATGTTATATTGAGAATAATATAAGTAATAAGTATAATTATTACAGTTCTGGCGATAATAACTGCATTATATGGGTAATAATGCATGTTATATTGAGAATAATATAAGTAATAAGTATAATTATTACAGTTCTGGCGATAATAACTGCATTATATGGGTAATAATGCACGTTATATTGCTAACAATATAAGTAATAAGTATAATTATTACAGTTCAAGCGATAATAACTGCATAATATTGGTAATAATGCATGTTATATTGATAATAATATAAGTAATAAGTATAATTATTACAGTTCTAGCGATAATACCTCCATTATATGGGTAATAATGCATGTTATATTGATAATGATATAAGTAATAAGTATAATTATTACAGTTCTAGCGATAATAACTGCATAATATGGGTAATAATGCACGTTATATTGCTAATAATATAAGTAATAAGTAAAATTATTACAGTTCTAGCAATAATACCTCCATTATATGGGTAATAATGCATGTTAGATTGATGATAATGAAAGTAATACGTATATTTATTATAGTTCTAGCGATAATAACTGCATAATATGGGTAACAATGCATGTTATATTGAGAATAATATAAGTAATAAGTATAATTATTACAGTTCTGGCGATAATAACTGCATTATATGGGTAATAATGCACGTTATATTGCTAATAGTATAAGTAATAAGTATAATTATTACAGTTCTAGCGATAATACCTCCATTATATGGGTAATAATGCATGTTATATTGATAATAATATAAGTAATAAGTATATTGATTACAGTTATATCGATAATAACTGCATAATATGGGTAATAATGCATGTTATATTGATGATAATAAAAGTAATACGTAAATTTATTATAGTTCTAGCAATAATAACTGCATAATATGGGTAATAATGCATGTTATATTGATAATAATATAAGAAATAAGTATAATTATTACAGTTCTAGCGATAATTACTGCATTATATGGGTAATAATGCACGTTATATTGCTAGCAATATAAGTAATAAGTATAATTATTACAGTTCTAGCGATAATAACTGCATTATATGGGTAATAATGCATGTTATATTGCTAATAGTATTTAATAAGTATAATTATTACAGTTCTAGCGATAATACCTCCATTATATGGGTAATAATGCATGTTATATTGATAATGATATAAGTAATAAGTATAATTATTACAGTTCTAGCGATAATAACTGCATAATATGGGTAATAATGCATGTTATATTGATAATCATATAAGTAATAAGTATAATTATTACAGTTCTAGCGATAATAACTGCATAATATGGGTAATAATGCACGTTATATTGCTAATAATATAAGTAATAAGTAAAATTATTACAGTTCTAGCAATAATACCTCCATTATATGGGTAATAATGCATGTTAGATTGATGATAATGAAAGTAATACGTATATTTATTATAGTTCTAGCGATAATAACTGCATAATATGGGTAACAATGCATGTTATATTGAGAATAATATAAGTAATAAGTATAATTATTACAGTTCTGGCGATAATAACTGCATTATATGGGTAATAATGCATGTTATATTGAGAATAATATAAGTAATAAGTATAATTATTACAGTTCTGGCGATAATAACTGCATTATATGGGTAATAATGCACGTTATATTGCTAACAATATAAGTAATAAGTATAATTATTACAGTTCAAGCGATAATAACTGCATAATATTGGTAATAATGCATGTTATATTGATAATAATATAAGTAATAAGTATAATTATTACAGTTCTAGCGATAATAACTGCATAATACGGGTAGTAATGCACGTTATATTGCTAATAATATAAGTAATGAGTATAATTATTACAGTTCTAGCGATAATAACTGCATTATATGGGTAATAATGCATGTTATATTGATAATAATAAAAGTAATAAGTATATTTTTTATCGTTCTATCGATAATAACTTCTTAATATGGGTAATTATGCATGTTATATTGATCATAATGAAAGTAGTAAGTATATTTATTACAGTTCTAGCGATAATAACTGCATTATATGCGTAATAAGGCATGTTATATTGATAATATCGGGGGTAATAAGTATAATTATTATAGTTCTAGCGATAATAATAGTAAAATATGGCTAATAGTGCATGATATATTGATAATAGTAAAAGTAATAAGTATATTTATTACAGTTCTATCGATAATAACTGCATAATATGGGTAATAATGCATGTTATATTGATGATAATGAAAGTAATACGTATATTTATTATAGTTCTAGCGATAATAACTGCATAATATGGGTAACAATGCATGTTATATTGAGAATAATATAAGTAATAAGTATAATTATTACAGTTCTGGCGATAATAACTGCATTATATGGGTAATAATGCATGTTATATTGAGAATAATATAAGTAATAAGTATAATTATTACAGTTCTGGCGATAATAACTGCATTATATGGGTAATAATGCACGTTATATTGCTAACAATATAAGTAATAAGTATAATTATTACAGTTCAAGCGATAATAACTGCATAATATTGGTAATAATGCATGTTATATTGATAATAATATAAGTAATAAGTATAATTATTACAGTTCTAGCGATAATACCTCCATTATATGGGTAATAATGCATGTTATATTGATAATGATATAAGTAATAAGTATAATTATTACAGTTCTAGCGATAATAACTGCATAATATGGGTAATAATGCACGTTATATTGCTAATAATATAAGTAATAAGTAAAATTATTACAGTTCTAGCAATAATACCTCCATTATATGGGTAATAATGCATGTTAGATTGATGATAATGAAAGTAATACGTATATTTATTATAGTTCTAGCGATAATAACTGCATAATATGGGTAACAATGCATGTTATATTGAGAATAATATAAGTAATAAGTATAATTATTACAGTTCTGGCGATAATAACTGCATTATATGGGTAATAATGCACGTTATATTGCTAATAGTATAAGTAATAAGTATAATTATTACAGTTCTAGCGATAATACCTCCATTATATGGGTAATAATGCATGTTATATTGATAATAATATAAGTAATAAGTATATTGATTACAGTTATATCGATAATAACTGCATAATATGGGTAATAATGCATGTTATATTGATGATAATAAAAGTAATACGTAAATTTATTATAGTTCTAGCAATAATAACTGCATAATATGGGTAATAATGCATGTTATATTGATAATAATATAAGAAATAAGTATAATTATTACAGTTCTAGCGATAATTACTGCATTATATGGGTAATAATGCACGTTATATTGCTAGCAATATAAGTAATAAGTATAATTATTACAGTTCTAGCGATAATAACTGCATTATATGGGTAATAATGCATGTTATATTGCTAATAGTATTTAATAAGTATAATTATTACAGTTCTAGCGATAATACCTCCATTATATGGGTAATAATGCATGTTATATTGATAATGATATAAGTAATAAGTATAATTATTACAGTTCTAGCGATAATAACTGCATAATATGGGTAATAATGCATGTTATATTGATAATCATATAAGTAATAAGTATAATTATTACAGTTCTAGCGATAATAACTGCATAATATGGGTAATAATGCACGTTATATTGCTAATAATATAAGTAATAAGTAAAATTATTACAGTTCTAGCAATAATACCTCCATTATATGGGTAATAATGCATGTTAGATTGATGATAATGAAAGTAATACGTATATTTATTATAGTTCTAGCGATAATAACTGCATAATATGGGTAACAATGCATGTTATATTGAGAATAATATAAGTAATAAGTATAATTATTACAGTTCTGGCGATAATAACTGCATTATATGGGTAATAATGCACGTTATATTGCTAATAGTATAAGTAATAAGTATAATTATTACAGTTCTAGCGATAATACCTCCATTATATGGGTAATAATGCATGTTATATTGATAATAATATAAGTAATAAGTATATTGATTACAGTTATATCGATAATAACTGCATAATATGGGTAATAATGCATGTTATATTGATGATAATAAAAGTAATACGTAAATTTATTATAGTTCTAGCAATAATAACTGCATAATATGGGTAATAATGCATGTTATATTGATAATAATATAAGAAATAAGTATAATTATTACAGTTCTAGCGATAATTACTGCATTATATGGGTAATAATGCACGTTATATTGCTAGCAATATAAGTAATAAGTATAATTATTACAGTTCTAGCGATAATAACTGCATTATATGGGTAATAATGCATGTTATATTGCTAATAGTATTTAATAAGTATAATTATTACAGTTCTAGCGATAATACCTCCATTATATGGGTAATAATGCATGTTATATTGATAATGATATAAGTAATAAGTATAATTATTACAGTTCTAGCGATAATAACTGCATTATATGGGTAATAATGCACGTTATATTGCTAACAATATAAGTAATAAGTATAATTATTACAGTTCAAGCGATAATAACTGCATAATATGGGTAATAATGCATGTTATATTGATAATAATATAAGTAATAAGTATAATTATTACAGTTCAAGCGATAATAACTGCAGAATATGGGTAATAATGCATGTTATATTGATAATAGTATAAGTAATAAGTATAATTATTACAGTTCTAGCGATAATACCTCCATTATATGGGTAATAATGCATGTTATATTGATGATAATGAAAGTAATACGTATATTTATTATAGTTCTTGCGATAATAACTGCATAATATGGGTAATAATGCATGTTATATTGAGAATAATATAAGTATTAAGTATAATTATTACAGTTCTGGCGATAATAACTGCATTATATGGGTAATAATGCACGTTATATTGCTAATAGTATTTAATAAGTATAATTATTACAGTTCTAGCGATAATACCTCCATTATATGGGTAATAATGCATGTTATATTGATAATGATATAAGTAATAAGTATAATTATTACAGTTCTAGCGATAATAACTGCATTATATGGGTAATAATGCACGTTATATTGCTAACAATATAAGTAATGAGTATAATTATTACAGTTCAAGCGATAATAACTGCATAATATGGGTAATAATGCATGTTATATTGATAATAATATAAGTAATAAGTATAATTATTACAGTTCTAGCGATAATACCTCCATTATATGGGTAATAATGCATGTTATATTGATAATGATATAAGTAATAAGTATAATTATTACAGTTCTAGCGATAATAACTGCATAATATGGGTAATAATGCACGTTATATTGCTAATAATATAAGTAATAAGTAAAATTATTACAGTTCTAGCAATAATACCTCCATTATATGGGTAATAATGCATGTTAGATTGATGATAATGAAAGTAATACGTATATTTATTATAGTTCTAGCGATAATAACTGCATAATATGGGTAACAATGCATGTTATATTGAGAATAATATAAGTAATAAGTATAATTATTACAGTTCTGGCGATAATAACTGCATTATATGGGTAATAATGCACGTTATATTGCTAATAGTATAAGTAATAAGTATAATTATTACAGTTCTAGCGATAATACCTCCATTATATGGGTAATAATGCATGTTATATTGATAATAATATAAGTAATAAGTATATTGATTACAGTTATATCGATAATAACTGCATAATATGGGTAATAATGCATGTTATATTGATGATAATAAAAGTAATACGTAAATTTATTATAGTTCTAGCAATAATAACTGCATAATATGGGTAGTAATGCATGTTATATTGATAATAATATAAGAAATAAGTATAATTATTACAGTTCTAGCGATAATTACTGCATTATATGGGTAGTAATGCACGTTATATTGCTAGCAATATAAGTAATAAGTATAATTATTACAGTTCTAGCGATAATAACTGCATTATATGGGTAATAATGCATGTTATATTGCTAATAGTATTTAATAAGTATAATTATTACAGTTCTAGCGATAATACCTCCATTATATGGGTAATAATGCATGTTATATTGATAATGATATAAGTAATAAGTATAATTATTACAGTTCTAGCGATAATAACTGCATAATATGGGTAATAATGCACGTTATATTGCTAACAATATAAGTAATAAGTATAATTATTACAGTTCTAGCGATAATACCTCCATTATATGGGTAATAATGCATGTTATATTGATGATAATGAAAGTAATACGTACATTTATTATAGTTCTTGCGATAATAACTGCATAATATGGGTAATAATGCATGTTATATTGAGAATAATATAAGTAATAAGTATAATTATTACAGTTCTGGCGATAATAACTGCATTATATGGGTAATAATGCACGTTATATTGCTAATAGTATTTAATAAGTATAATTATTACAGTTCTAGCGATAATACCTCCATTATATGGGTAATAATGCATGTTATATTGATAATGATATAAGTAATAAGTATAATTATTACAGTTCTAGCGATAATAACTGCATTATATGGGTAATAATGCACGTTATATTGCTAACAATATAAGTAATAAGTATAATTATTACAGTTCAAGCGATAATAACTGCATAATATGGGTAATAATGCATGTTATATTGATAATAATATAAGTAATAAGTATAATTATTACAGTTCAAGCGATAATAACTGCAGAATATGGGTAATAATGCATGTTATATTGATAATAGTATAAGTAATAAGTATAATTATTACAGTTCTAGCGATAATACCTCCATTATATGGGTAATAATGCATGTTATATTGATGATAATGAAAGTAATACGTATATTTATTATAGTTCTTGCGATAATAACTGCATAATATGGGTAATAATGCATGTTATATTGAGAATAATATAAGTATTAAGTATAATTATTACAGTTCTGGCGATAATAACTGCATTATATGGGTAATAATGCACGTTATATTGCTAATAGTATTTAATAAGTATAATTATTACAGTTCTAGCGATAATACCTCCATTATATGGGTAATAATGCATGTTATATTGATAATGATATAAGTAATAAGTATAATTATTACAGTTCTAGCGATAATAACTGCATAATATGGGTAATAATGCACGTTATATTGCTAATAATATAAGTAATGAGTACAATTATTACAGTTCTAACGATAATAACTGCATAATATGGGTAATAATGCACGTTATATTGCTAATAATATAAGTAATAAGTAAAATTATTACAGTTCTAGCAATAATACCTCCATTATATGGGTAATAATGCATGTTATATTGATAATGATATAAGTAATAAGTATAATTATTACAGTTCTAGCGATAATAACTGCATAATACGGGTAATAATGCACGTTATATTGCTAATAATATAAGTAATGAGTATAATTATTACAGTTAGAGATAATAACTGCATTATATGGGTAATAATGCATGTTATATTGATAATAATAAAAGTAATAAGTATATTTATTATCGTTCTATCGATAATAACTTCTTAATATGGGTAATAATGCATGTTATATTGATGATAATGAAAGTAATACGTATATTCATTATAGTTCTAGCGATAATAACTGCATAATATGGGTAACAATGCATGTTATATTGAGAATAATATAAGTAATAAGTATAATTATTACAGTTCTGGCGATAATAACTGCATTATATGGGTAATAATGCACGTTATATTGCTAATAGTATAAGTAATAAGTATAATTATTACAGTTCTAGCGATAATACCTCCATTATATGGGTAATAATGCATGTTATATTGATAATAATATAAGTAATAAGTATATTTATTACAGTTATATCGATAATAACTGCATAATATGGGTAATAATGCATGTTATATTGATGATAATAAAAGTAATACGTAAATTTATTATAGTTCTAGCAATAATAACTGCATAATATGGGTAATAATGCATGTTATATTAATAATAATATAAGAAATAAGTATAATTATTACAGTTCTAGCGATAATTACTGCATTATATGGGTAATAATGCACGTTATATTGCTAATAATATAAGTGATGAGTACAATTATTACAGTTCTAGCGATAATAACTGCATAATACGGGTAATAATGCACGTTATATTGCTAAGAATATAAGTAATAAGTATAATTATTACAATTCTAGCGATAATACCTCCATTATATGGGTAATAATGCATGTTATATTGATAATAATATAAGTAATAAGTATAATTATTACAGTTCTAGCGATAATAACTGCATAATACGGGTAGTAATGCACGTTATATTGCTAATAATATAAGTAATGAGTATAATTATTACAGTTCTAGCGATAATAACTGCATTATATGGGTAATAATGCATGTTATATTGATAATAATAAAAGTAATAAGTATATTTTTTATCGTTCTATCGATAATAACTTCTTAATATGGGTAATTATGCATGTTATATTGATCATAATGAAAGTAGTAAGTATATTTATTACAGTTCTAGCGATAATAACTGCATTATATGCGTAATAAGGCATGTTATATTGATAATATCGGGGGTAATAAGTATAATTATTATAGTTCTAGCGATAATAATAGTAAAATATGGCTAATAGTGCATGATATATTGATAATAGTAAAAGTAATAAGTATATTTATTACAGTTCTATCGATAATAACTGCATAATATTTGTAATAATGCATGTTATATTGATGATAATGAAAGTAATACGTATATTTATTATAGTTCTAGCGATAATAACTGCATAATATGGGTAACAATGCATGTTATATTGAGAATAATATAAGTAATAAGTATAATTATTACAGTTCTGGCGATAATAACTGCATTATATGGGTAATAATGCATGTTATATTGAGAATAATATAAGTAATAAGTATAATTATTACAGTTCTGGCGATAATAACTGCATTATATGGGTAATAATGCACGTTATATTGCTAATAGTATTTAATAAGTATAATTATTACAGTTCTAGCGATAATACCTCCATTATATGGGTAATAATGCATGTTATATTGATAATGATATAAGTAATAAGTATAATTATTACAGTTCTAGCGATAATAACTGCATTATATGGGTAATAATGCACGTTATATTGCTAACAATATAAGTAATAAGTATAATTATTACAGTTCAAGCGATAATAACTGCATAATATGGGTAATAATGCATGTTATATTGATAATAATATAAGTAATAAGAATAATTATTACAGTTCTAGCGATAATACCTCCATTATATGTGTAATAATGCATGTTATATTGATAATGATATAAGTAATAAGTATAATTATTACAGTTCTAGCGATAATAACTGCATAATATGGGTAATAATGCACGTTATATTGCTAATAATATAAGTAATGAGTACAATTATTACAGTTCCAGCGATAATAACTGCATAATATGGGTAATAATGCACGTTATATTGCTAATAATATAAGTAATAAGTATAATTATTACAGTTCTAGCGATAATAACTGCATTATATGGGTAATAATGCATGTTATATTGATAATATTGGGAGTAATAAGTATATTTATTATAGTTCTAGCGATAATAACTGCAGAATATGGGTAATAATGCATGTTATATTGATAATAATATAAGTAATAAATATAATTATTACAGTTCTACCGATAATAACTGCATTATAAGGGTAATAATGCACGTTATATTGCTAACAATATAAGTAATAAGTATAATTATTACAGTTCTAGCGATAATAACTGCATAATATGGGTAATAATGCACGTTATATTGCTAATAATATAAGTAATGAGTACAATTATTACAGTTCTAACGATAATAACTGCATAATATGGGTAATAATGCACGTTATATTGCTAATAATATAAGTAATAAGTAAAATTATTACAGTTCTAGCAATAATACCTCCATTATATGGGTAATAATGCATGTTATATTGATAATAATATAAGTAATAAGTATAATTATTACAGTTCTAGCGATAATAACTGCATTATATGGGTAATAATGCACGTTATATTGCTAACAATATAAGTAATAAGTATAATTATTACAGTTCAAGCGATAATAACTGCATAATATGGGTAATAATGCATGTTATATTGATAATAATATAAGTAATAAGTATAATTATTACAGTTCAAGCGATAATAACTGCAGAATATGGGTAATAATGCATGTTATATTGATAATAGTATAAGTAATAAGTATAATTATTACAGTTCTAGCGATAATACCTCCATTATATGGGTAATAATGCATGTTATATTGATGATAATGAAAGTAATACGTATATTTATTATAGTTCTTGCGATAATAACTGCATAATATGGGTAATAATGCATGTTATATTGAGAATAATATAAGTATTAAGTATAATTATTACAGTTCTGGCGATAATAACTGCATTATATGGGTAATAATGCACGTTATATTGCTAATAGTATTTAATAAGTATAATTATTACAGTTCTAGCGATAATACCTCCATTATATGGGTAATAATGCATGTTATATTGATAATGATATAAGTAATAAGTATAATTATTACAGTTCTAGCGATAATAACTGCATAATATGGGTAATAATGCACGTTATATTGCTAATAATATAAGTAATGAGTACAATTATTACAGTTCTAGCGATAATAACTGCATAATATGGGTAATAATGCACGTTATATTGCTAATAATATAAGTAATAAGTATAATTATTACAGTTCTAGCGATAATAACTGCATTATATGGGTACTAATGCATGTTATATTGATAATATTGGGAGTAATAAGTATATTTATTATAGTTCTAGCGATAATAACTGCAGAATATGGGTAATAATGCATGTTATATTGATAATAGTATAAGTAATCAGTATAATTATTACAGTTCTAGCGATAATACCTCCATTATATGGGTAATAATGCATGTTATATTGATGATAATTAAAGTAATACGTATATTTATTATAGTTCTTGCGATAATAACTGCATAATATGGGTAATAATGCATGTTGTATTGAGAATAATATAAGTATTAAGTATAATTATTACAGTTCTGGCGATAATAACTGCATTATATGGGTAATAATGCACGTTATATTGCTAATAGTATTTAATAAGTATAATTATTACAGTTCTAGCGATAATACCTCCATTATATGGGTAATAATGCATGTTATATTGATAATGATATAAGTAATAAGTATAATTATTACAGTTCTAGCGATAATAACTGCATAATATGGGTAATAATGCACGTTATATTGCTAATAATATAAGTAATGAGTACAATTATTACAGTTCCAGCGATAATAACTGCATAATATGGGTAATAATGCACGTTATATTGCTAATAATATAAGTAATAAGTATAATTATTACAGTTCTAGCGATAATAACTGCATTATATGGGTAATAATGCATGTTATATTGATAATATTGGGAGTAATAAGTATATTTATTATAGTTCTAGCGATAATAACTGCAGAATATGGGTAATAATGCATGTTATATTGATAATAATATAAGTAATAAGTATAATTATTACAGTTCTACCGATAATAACTGCATTATAAGGGTAATAATGCACGTTATATTGCTAACAATATAAGTAATAAGTATAATTATTACAGTTCTAGCGATAATAACTGCATAATATGGGTAATAATGCATGTTATATTGATAATAATATAAGTAATAAGTATAATTATTACAGTTCTAGCGATAATACCTCCATTATATGGGTAATAATGCATGTTATATTGATAATGATATAAGTAATAAGTATAATTATTACAGTTCTAGCGATAATAACTGCATAATATGGGTAATAATGCACGTTATATTGCTAATAATATAAGTAATGAGTACAATTATTACAGTTCTAACGATAATAACTGCATAATATGGGTAATAATGCACGTTATATTGCTAATAATATAAGTAATAAGTAAAATTATTACAGTTCTAGCAATAATACCTCCATTATATGGGTAATAATGCATGTTATATTGATAATGATATAAGTAATAAGTATAATTATTACAGTTCTAGCGATAATAACTGCATAATACGGGTAATAATGCACGTTATATTGCTAATAATATAAGTAATGAGTATAATTATTACAGTTCTAGCGATAATAACTGCATTATATGGGTAATAATGCATGTTATATTGATAATATCGGGGGTAATAAGTATAATTATTATAGTTCTAGCGATAATAATAGTAAAATATGGCTAATAGTGCATAATATATTGATAATAGTAAAAGTAATAAGTATATTTATTACAGTTCTATCGATAATAACTGCATAATATGGGTAATAATGCATGTTATATTGATGATAATGAAAGTAATACGTATATTCATTATAGTTCTAGCGATAATAACTGCATAATATGGGTAACAATGCATGTTATATTGAGAATAATATAAGTAATAAGTATAATTATTACAGTTCTGGCGATAATAACTGCATTATATGGGTAATAATGCACGTTATATTGCTAATAGTATAAGTAATAAGTATAATTATTACAGTTCTAGCGATAATACCTCCATTATATGGGTAATAATGCATGTTATATTGATAATAATATAAGTAATAAGTATATTTATTACAGTTATATCGATAATAACTGCATAATATGGGTAATAATGCATGTTATATTGATGATAATAAAAGTAATACGTAAATTTATTATAGTTCTAGCAATAATAACTGCATAATATGGGTAATAATGCATGTTATATTAATAATAATATAAGAAATAAGTATAATTATTACAGTTCTAGCGATAATTACTGCATTATATGGGTAATAATGCACGTTATATTGCTAATAATATAAGTAATGAGTACAATTATTACAGTTCTAGCGATAATAACTGCATAATATGGGTAATAATGCACGTTATATTGCTAATAGTATTTAATAAGTATAATTATTACAGTTCTAGCGATAATACCTCCATTATATGGGTAATAATGCATGTTATATTGATAATGATATAAGTAATAAGTATAATTATTACAGTTCTAGCGATAATAACTGCATAATATGGGTAATAATGCACGTTATATTGCTAATAATATAAGTAATGAGTACAATTATTACAGTTCCAGCGATAATAACTGCATAATATGGGTAATAATGCACGTTATATTGCTAATAATATAAGTAATAAGTATAATTATTACAGTTCTAGCGATAATAACTGCATTATATGGGTAATAATGCATGTTATATTGATAATATTGGGAGTAATAAGTATATTTATTATAGTTCTAGCGATAATAACTGCAGAATATGGGTAATAATGCATGTTATATTGATAATAATATAAGTAATAAGTATAATTATTACAGTTCTACCGATAATAACTGCATTATAAGGGTAATAATGCATGTTATATTGATAATAATATAAGTAATAAGTATAATTATTACAGTTCTAGCGATAATAACTGCATAATACGGGTAATAATGCACGTTATATTGCTAAGAATATAAGTAATAAGTATAATTATTACAATTCTAGCGATAATACCTCCATTATATGGGTAATAATGCATGTTATATTGATAATAATATAAGTAATAAGTATAATTATTACAGTTCTAGCGATAATAACTGCATAATACGGGTAGTAATGCACGTTATATTGCTAATAATATAAGTAATGAGTATAATTATTACAGTTCTAGCGATAATAACTGCATTATATGGGTAATAATGCATGTTATATTGATAATAATAAAAGTAATAAGTATATTTTTTATCGTTCTATCGATAATAACTTCTTAATATGGGTAATTATGCATGTTATATTGATCATAATGAAAGTAGTAAGTATATTTATTACAGTTCTAGCGATAATAACTGCATTATATGCGTAATAAGGCATGTTATATTGATAATATCGGGGGTAATAAGTATAATTATTATAGTTCTAGCGATAATAATAGTAAAATATGGCTAATAGTGCATGATATATTGATAATAGTAAAAGTAATAAGTATATTTATTACAGTTCTATCGATAATAACTGCATAATATGGGTAATAATGCATGTTATATTGATGATAATGAAAGTAATACGTATATTTATTATAGTTCTAGCGATAATAACTGCATAATATGGGTAACAATGCATGTTATATTGAGAATAATATAAGTAATAAGTATAATTATTACAGTTCTGGCGATAATAACTGCATTATATGGGTAATAATGCATGTTATATTGAGAATAATATAAGTAATAAGTATAATTATTACAGTTCTGGCGATAATAACTGCATTATATGGGTAATAATGCACGTTATATTGCTAATAGTATTTAATAAGTATAATTATTACAGTTCTAGCGATAATACCTCCATTATATGGGTAATAATGCATGTTATATTGATAATGATATAAGTAATAAGTATAATTATTACAGTTCTAGCGATAATAACTGCATTATATGGGTAATAATGCACGTTATATTGCTAACAATATAAGTAATAAGTATAATTATTACAGTTCAAGCGATAATAACTGCATAATATGGGTAATAATGCATGTTATATTGATAATAATATAAGTAATAAGTATAATTATTACAGTTCTAGCGATAATACCTCCATTATATGGGTAATAATGCATGTTATATTGATAATGATATAAGTAATAAGTATAATTATTACAGTTCTAGCGATAATAACTGCATAATATGGGTAATAATGCACGTTATATTGCTAATAATATAAGTAATAAGTAAAATTATTACAGTTCTAGCAATAATACCTCCATTATATGGGTAATAATGCATGTTAGATTGATGATAATGAAAGTAATACGTATATTTATTATAGTTCTAGCGATAATAACTGCATAATATGGGTAACAATGCATGTTATATTGAGAATAATATAAGTAATAAGTATAATTATTACAGTTCTGGCGATAATAACTGCATTATATGGGTAATAATGCACGTTATATTGCTAATAGTATAAGTAATAAGTATAATTATTACAGTTCTAGCGATAATACCTCCATTATATGGGTAATAATGCATGTTATATTGATAATAATATAAGTAATAAGTATATTGATTACAGTTATATCGATAATAACTGCATAATATGGGTAATAATGCATGTTATATTGATGATAATAAAAGTAATACGTAAATTTATTATAGTTCTAGCAATAATAACTGCATAATATGGGTAATAATGCATGTTATATTGATAATAATATAAGAAATAAGTATAATTATTACAGTTCTAGCGATAATTACTGCATTATATGGGTAATAATGCACGTTATATTGCTAGCAATATAAGTAATAAGTATAATTATTACAGTTCTAGCGATAATACCTCCATTATATGGGTAATAATGCATGTTATATTGATGATAATGAAAGTAATACGTATATTTATTATAGTTCTTGCGATAATAACTGCATAATATGGGTAATAATGCATGTTATATTGAGAATAATATAAGTAATAAGTATAATTATTACAGTTCTGGCGATAATAACTGCATTATATGGGTAATAATGCACGTTATATTGCTAATAGTATTTAATAAGTATAATTATTACAGTTCTAGCGATAATACCTCCAATATATGGGTAATAATGCATGTTATATTGATAATGATATAAGTAATAAGTATAATTATTACAGTTCTAGCGATAATAACTGCATTATATGGGTAATAATGCACGTTATATTGCTAACAATATAAGTAATAAGTATAATTATTACAGTTCAAGCGATAATAACTGCATAATATGGGTAATAATGCATGTTATATTGATAATAATATAAGTAATAAGTATAATTATTACAGTTCAAGCGATAATAACTGCAGAATATGGGTAATAATGCATGTTATATTGATAATAGTATAAGTAATAAGTATAATTATTACAGTTCTAGCGATAATACCTCCATTATATGGGTAATAATGCATGTTATATTGATGATAATGAAAGTAATACGTATATTTATTATAGTTCTTGCGATAATAACTGCATAATATGGGTAATAATGCATGTTATATTGAGAATAATATAAGTATTAAGTATAATTATTACAGTTCTGGCGATAATAACTGCATTATATGGGTAATAATGCACGTTATATTGCTAATAGTATTTAATAAGTATAATTATTACAGTTCTAGCGATAATACCTCCATTATATGGGTAATAATGCATGTTATATTGATAATGATATAAGTAATAAGTATAATTATTACAGTTCTAGCGATAATAACTGCATAATATGGGTAATAATGCACGTTATATTGCTAATAATATAAGTAATGAGTACAATTATTACAGTTCTAGCGATAATAACTGCATAATATGGGTAATAATGCACGTTATATTGCTAATAATATAAGTAATAAGTATAATTATTACAGTTCTAGCGATAATAACTGCATTATATGGGTACTAATGCATGTTATATTGATAATATTGGGAGTAATAAGTATATTTATTATAGTTCTAGCGATAATAACTGCAGAATATGGGTAATAATGCATGTTATATTGATAATAGTATAAGTAATCAGTATAATTATTACAGTTCTAGCGATAATACCTCCATTATATGGGTAATAATGCATGTTATATTGATAATGATATAAGTAATAAGTATAATTATTACAGTTCTAGCGATAATAACTGCATAATATGGGTAATAATGCACGTTATATTGCTAATAATATAAGTAATGAGTACAATTATTACAGTTCCAGCGATAATAACTGCATAATATGGGTAATAATGCACGTTATATTGCTAATAATATAAGTAATAAGTATAATTATTACAGTTCTAGCGATAATAACTGCATTATATGGGTAATAATGCATGTTATATTGATAATATTGGGAGTAATAAGTATATTTATTATAGTTCTAGCGATAATAACTGCAGAATATGGGTAATAATGCATGTTATATTGATAATAATATAAGTAATAAGTATAATTATTACAGTTCTACCGATAATAACTGCATTATAAGGGTAATAATGCACGTTATATTGCTAACAATATAAGTAATAAGTATAATTATTACAGTTCTAGCGATAATAACTGCATAATATGGGTAATAATGCACGTTATATTGCTAATAATATAAGTAATGAGTACAATTATTACAGTTCTAACGATAATAACTGCATAATATGGGTAATAATGCACGTTATATTGCTAATAATATAAGTAATAAGTAAAATTATTACAGTTCTAGCAATAATACCTCCATTATATGGGTAATAATGCATGTTTTATTGATAATAATATAAGTAATAAGTATAATTATTACAGTTGTAGCGATAATAACTGCATTATATGGGTAATAATGCATGTTATATTGATAATATTGGGAGTAATAAGTATATTTATTATAGTTCTAGCGATAATAACTGCAGAATATGGGTAATAATGCATGTTATATTGATAATAGTATAAGTAATAAGTATAATTATTACAATTCTAGCGATAATACCTCCATTATATGGGTAATAATGCATGTTATATTGATAATAATAAAAGTAATAAGTATATTTATTATCGTTCTATCGATAATAACTTCTTAATATGGGTTATAATGCATGTTATATTGATGATAATGAAAGTAGTAAGTATATTTATTACAGTTCTAGCGATAATAACTGCATTATATGCGTAATAAGGCATGTTATATTGATAATATCGGGGGTAATAAGTATAATTATTATAGTTCTAGCGATAATAATAGTAAAATATGGCTAATAGTGCATAATATATTGATAATAGTAAAAGTAATAACTATATTTATTACAGTTCTATCGATAATAACTGCATAATATGGGTAATAATGCATGTTATATTGATGATAATGAAAGTAATACGTATATTCATTATAGTTCTAGCGATAATAACTGCATAATATGGGTAACAATGCATGTTATATTGAGAATAATATAAGTAATAAGTATAATTATTACAGTTCTGGCGATAATAACTGCATTATATGGGTAATAATGCACGTTATATTGCTAATAGTATAAGTAATAAGTATAATTATTACAGTTCTAGCGATAATACCTCCATTATATGGGTAATAATGCATGTTATATTGATAATAATATAAGTAATAAGTATATTTATTACAGTTATATCGATAATAACTGCATAATATGGGTAATAATGCATGTTATATTGATGATAATAAAAGTAATACGTAAATTTATTATAGTTCTAGCAATAATAACTGCATAATATGGGTAATAATGCATGTTATATTAATAATAATATAAGAAATAAGTATAATTATTACAGTTCTAGCGATAATTACTGCATTATATGGGTAATAATGCACGTTATATTGCTAATAATATAAGTAATGAGTACAATTATTACAGTTCTAGCGATAATAACTGCATAATATGGGTAATAATGCACGTTATATTGCTAATAATATAAGTAATACGTATAATTATTACAGTTCTAGCAATAATACCTCCATTATATGGGTAATAATGCATGTTATATTGATAATAATATAAGTAATAAGTATAATTATTACAGTTCTAGCGATAGTAACTGCATTATATGGGTAATAATGCATGTTATATTGATAATATTGTGTGTAATAAGTATATTTATTATAGTTCTAGCGATAATAACTGCAGAATATGGGTAATAATGCACGTTATATTGCTAACAATATAAGTAATAAGTATAATTATTACAGTTCTAGCGATAATAACTGCATTATATGGGTAATAATGCATGTTATATTGCTAATAATATAAGTAATGAGTACAATTATTACAGTTCCAGCGATAATAACTGCATAATATGGGTAATAATGCACGTTATATTGCTAATAATATAAGTAATAAGTATAATTATTACAGTTCTAGCGATAATAACTGCATTATATGGGTAATAATGCATGTTATATTGATAATATTGGGAGTAATAAGTATATTTATTATAGTTCTAGCGATAATAACTGCAGAATATGGGTAATAATGCATGTTATATTGATAATAATATAAGTAATAAGTATAATTATTACAGTTCTACCGATAATAACTGCATTATAAGGGTAATAATGCATGTTATATTGATAATAATATAAGTAATAAGTATAATTATTACAGTTCTAGCGATAATAACTGCATAATACGGGTAATAATGCACGTTATATTGCTAAGAATATAAGTAATAAGTATAATTATTACAATTCTAGCGATAATACCTCCATTATATGGGTAATAATGCATGTTATATTGATAATAATATAAGTAATAAGTATAATTATTACAGTTCTAGCGATAATAACTGCATAATACGGGTAGTAATGCACGTTATATTGCTAATAATATAAGTAATGAGTATAATTATTACAGTTCTAGCGATAATAACTGCATTATATGGGTAATAATGCATGTTATATTGATAATAATAAAAGTAATAAGTATATTTTTTATCGTTCTATCGATAATAACTTCTTAATATGGGTAATTATGCATGTTATATTGATCATAATGAAAGTAGTAAGTATATTTATTACAGTTCTAGCGATAATAACTGCATTATATGCGTAATAAGGCATGTTATATTGATAATATCGGGGGTAATAAGTATAATTATTATAGTTCTAGCGATAATAATAGTAAAATATGGCTAATAGTGCATGATATATTGATAATAGTAAAAGTAATAAGTATATTTATTACAGTTCTATCGATAATAACTGCATAATATGGGTAATAATGCATGTTATATTGATGATAATGAAAGTAATACGTATATTTATTATAGTTCTAGCGATAATAACTGCATAATATGGGTAACAATGCATGTTATATTGAGAATAATATAAGTAATAAGTATAATTATTACAGTTCTGGCGATAATAACTGCATTATATGGGTAATAATGCATGTTATATTGAGAATAATATAAGTAATAAGTATAATTATTACAGTTCTGGCGATAATAACTGCATTATATGGGTAATAATGCACGTTATATTGCTAATAGTATTTAATAAGTATAATTATTACAGTTCTAGCGATAATACCTCCATTATATGGGTAATAATGCATGTTATATTGATAATGATATAAGTAATAAGTATAATTATTACAGTTCTAGCGATAATAACTGCATTATATGGGTAATAATGCACGTTATATTGCTAACAATATAAGTAATAAGTATAATTATTACAGTTCAAGCGATAATAACTGCATAATATGGGTAATAATGCATGTTATATTGATAATAATATAAGTAATAAGTATAATTATTACAGTTCTAGCGATAATACCTCCATTATATGGGTAATAATGCATGTTATATTGATAATGATATAAGTAATAAGTATAATTATTACAGTTCTAGCGATAATAACTGCATAATATGGGTAATAATGCACGTTATATTGCTAATAATATAAGTAATAAGTAAAATTATTACAGTTCTAGCAATAATACCTCCATTATATGGGTAATAATGCATGTTAGATTGATGATAATGAAAGTAATACGTATATTTATTATAGTTCTAGCGATAATAACTGCATAATATGGGTAACAATGCATGTTATATTGAGAATAATATAAGTAATAAGTATAATTATTACAGTTCTGGCGATAATAACTGCATTATATGGGTAATAATGCACGTTATATTGCTAATAGTATAAGTAATAAGTATAATTATTACAGTTCTAGCGATAATACCTCCATTATATGGGTAATAATGCATGTTATATTGATAATAATATAAGTAATAAGTATATTGATTACAGTTATATCGATAATAACTGCATAATATGGGTAATAATGCATGTTATATTGATGATAATAAAAGTAATACGTAAATTTATTATAGTTCTAGCAATAATAACTGCATAATATGGGTAATAATGCATGTTATATTGATAATAATATAAGAAATAAGTATAATTATTACAGTTCTAGCGATAATTACTGCATTATATGGGTAATAATGCACGTTATATTGCTAGCAATATAAGTAATAAGTATAATTATTACAGTTCTAGCGATAATACCTCCATTATATGGGTAATAATGCATGTTATATTGATGATAATGAAAGTAATACGTATATTTATTATAGTTCTTGCGATAATAACTGCATAATATGGGTAATAATGCATGTTATATTGAGAATAATATAAGTAATAAGTATAATTATTACAGTTCTGGCGATAATAACTGCATTATATGGGTAATAATGCACGTTATATTGCTAATAGTATTTAATAAGTATAATTATTACAGTTCTAGCGATAATACCTCCAATATATGGGTAATAATGCATGTTATATTGATAATGATATAAGTAATAAGTATAATTATTACAGTTCTAGCGATAATAACTGCATTATATGGGTAATAATGCACGTTATATTGCTAACAATATAAGTAATAAGTATAATTATTACAGTTCAAGCGATAATAACTGCATAATATGGGTAATAATGCATGTTATATTGATAATAATATAAGTAATAAGTATAATTATTACAGTTCAAGCGATAATAACTGCAGAATATGGGTAATAATGCATGTTATATTGATAATAGTATAAGTAATAAGTATAATTATTACAGTTCTAGCGATAATACCTCCATTATATGGGTAATAATGCATGTTATATTGATGATAATGAAAGTAATACGTATATTTATTATAGTTCTTGCGATAATAACTGCATAATATGGGTAATAATGCATGTTATATTGAGAATAATATAAGTATTAAGTATAATTATTACAGTTCTGGCGATAATAACTGCATTATATGGGTAATAATGCACGTTATATTGCTAATAGTATTTAATAAGTATAATTATTACAGTTCTAGCGATAATACCTCCATTATATGGGTAATAATGCATGTTATATTGATAATGATATAAGTAATAAGTATAATTATTACAGTTCTAGCGATAATAACTGCATAATATGGGTAATAATGCACGTTATATTGCTAATAATATAAGTAATGAGTACAATTATTACAGTTCTAGCGATAATAACTGCATAATATGGGTAATAATGCACGTTATATTGCTAATAATATAAGTAATAAGTATAATTATTACAGTTCTAGCGATAATAACTGCATTATATGGGTACTAATGCATGTTATATTGATAATATTGGGAGTAATAAGTATATTTATTATAGTTCTAGCGATAATAACTGCAGAATATGGGTAATAATGCATGTTATATTGATAATAGTATAAGTAATCAGTATAATTATTACAGTTCTAGCGATAATACCTCCATTATATGGGTAATAATGCATGTTATATTGATAATGATATAAGTAATAAGTATAATTATTACAGTTCTAGCGATAATAACTGCATAATATGGGTAATAATGCACGTTATATTGCTAATAATATAAGTAATGAGTACAATTATTACAGTTCCAGCGATAATAACTGCATAATATGGGTAATAATGCACGTTATATTGCTAATAATATAAGTAATAAGTATAATTATTACAGTTCTAGCGATAATAACTGCATTATATGGGTAATAATGCATGTTATATTGATAATATTGGGAGTAATAAGTATATTTATTATAGTTCTAGCGATAATAACTGCAGAATATGGGTAATAATGCATGTTATATTGATAATAATATAAGTAATAAGTATAATTATTACAGTTCTACCGATAATAACTGCATTATAAGGGTAATAATGCACGTTATATTGCTAACAATATAAGTAATAAGTATAATTATTACAGTTCTAGCGATAATAACTGCATAATATGGGTAATAATGCACGTTATATTGCTAATAATATAAGTAATGAGTACAATTATTACAGTTCTAACGATAATAACTGCATAATATGGGTAATAATGCACGTTATATTGCTAATAATATAAGTAATAAGTAAAATTATTACAGTTCTAGCAATAATACCTCCATTATATGGGTAATAATGCATGTTTTATTGATAATAATATAAGTAATAAGTATAATTATTACAGTTGTAGCGATAATAACTGCATTATATGGGTAATAATGCATGTTATATTGATAATATTGGGAGTAATAAGTATATTTATTATAGTTCTAGCGATAATAACTGCAGAATATGGGTAATAATGCATGTTATATTGATAATAGTATAAGTAATAAGTATAATTATTACAATTCTAGCGATAATACCTCCATTATATGGGTAATAATGCATGTTATATTGATAATAATAAAAGTAATAAGTATATTTATTATCGTTCTATCGATAATAACTTCTTAATATGGGTTATAATGCATGTTATATTGATGATAATGAAAGTAGTAAGTATATTTATTACAGTTCTAGCGATAATAACTGCATTATATGCGTAATAAGGCATGTTATATTGATAATATCGGGGGTAATAAGTATAATTATTATAGTTCTAGCGATAATAATAGTAAAATATGGCTAATAGTGCATAATATATTGATAATAGTAAAAGTAATAACTATATTTATTACAGTTCTATCGATAATAACTGCATAATATGGGTAATAATGCATGTTATATTGATGATAATGAAAGTAATACGTATATTCATTATAGTTCTAGCGATAATAACTGCATAATATGGGTAACAATGCATGTTATATTGAGAATAATATAAGTAATAAGTATAATTATTACAGTTCTGGCGATAATAACTGCATTATATGGGTAATAATGCACGTTATATTGCTAATAGTATAAGTAATAAGTATAATTATTACAGTTCTAGCGATAATACCTCCATTATATGGGTAATAATGCATGTTATATTGATAATAATATAAGTAATAAGTATATTTATTACAGTTATATCGATAATAACTGCATAATATGGGTAATAATGCATGTTATATTGATGATAATAAAAGTAATACGTAAATTTATTATAGTTCTAGCAATAATAACTGCATAATATGGGTAATAATGCATGTTATATTAATAATAATATAAGAAATAAGTATAATTATTACAGTTCTAGCGATAATTACTGCATTATATGGGTAATAATGCACGTTATATTGCTAATAATATAAGTAATGAGTACAATTATTACAGTTCTAGCGATAATAACTGCATAATATGGGTAATAATGCACGTTATATTGCTAATAATATAAGTAATACGTATAATTATTACAGTTCTAGCAATAATACCTCCATTATATGGGTAATAATGCATGTTATATTGATAATAATATAAGTAATAAGTATAATTATTACAGTTCTAGCGATAGTAACTGCATTATATGGGTAATAATGCATGTTATATTGATAATATTGTGTGTAATAAGTATATTTATTATAGTTCTAGCGATAATAACTGCAGAATATGGGTAATAATGCACGTTATATTGCTAACAATATAAGTAATAAGTATAATTATTACAGTTCTAGCGATAATAACTGCATTATATGGGTAATAATGCATGTTATATTGATAATATTGGGAGTAATAAGTGTATTTATTATAGTTCTAGCGATAATAACTGCAGAATATGGGTAATAATGCATGTTATATTGATAATAGTATAAGTAATAAGTATAATTATTACAATTCTAGCGATAATACCTCCATTATATGGGTAATAATGCATGTTATATTGATAATAATATAAGTAATAAGTATAATTATTACAGTTCTAGCGATAATAACTGCATAATACGGGTAATAATGCACGTTATATTGCTAAGAATATAAGTAATAAGTATAATTATTACAATTCTAGCGATAATACCTCCATTATATGGGTAATAATGCATGTTATATTGATAATAATATAAGTAATAAGTATAATTATTACAGTTCTAGCGATAATAACTGCATAATACGGGTAGTAATGCACGTTATATTGCTAATAATATAAGTAATGAGTATAATTATTACAGTTCTAGCGATAATACCTCCATTATATGGGTAATAATGCATGTTATATTGATAATAATATAAGTAATAAGTATATTTATTACAGTTCTATCGATAATAACTGCATAATATGGGTAATAATGCATGTTATATTGATGATAATGAAAGTAATACGTATATTTATTATAGTTCTAGCGATAATAACTGCATAATATGGGTAACAATGCATGTTATATTGAGAATAATATAAGTAATAAGTATAATTATTACAGTTCTGGCGATAATAACTGCATTATATGGGTAATAATGCACGTTATATTGCTAATAGTATTTAATAAGTATAATTATTACAGTTCTAGCGATAATTCCTCCATTATATGGGTAATAATGCATGTTATATTGATAATGATATAAGTAATAAGTATAATTATTACAGTTCTAGCGATAATAACTGCTTAATATGGGTAATAATGCACGTTATATTGCTAACAATATAAGTAATAAGTATAATTATTACAGTTCTAGCGATAGTAACTGCATTATATGGGTAATAATGCATGTTATATTGATAATATTGTGTGTAATAAGTATATTTATTATAGTTCTAGCGATAATAACTGCAGAATATGGGTAATAATGCACGTTATATTGCTAACAATATAAGTAATAAGTATAATTATTACAGTTCTAGCGATAATAACTGCATTATATGGGCAATAATGCATGTTATATTGATAATATTGGGAGTAATAAGTATATTTATTATAGTTCTAGCGATAATAACTGCAGAATATTGGTAATAATGCATGTTATATTGATAATAGTATAAGTAATAAGTATAATTATTACAATTCTAGCGATAATACCTCCATTATATGGGTAATAATGCATGTTGTATTGATAATAATATAAGTAATAAGTATAATTATTACAGTTCTAGCGATAATAACTGCATAATACGGGTAATAATGCACGTTATATTGCTAATAATATAAGTAATGAGTATAATTATTACAGTTCTAGCGATAATAACTGCATTATATGGGTAATAATGCATGTTATATTGATAATAATAAAAGTAATAAGTATATTTATTATCGTTCTATCGATAATAACTTCTTAATATGGGTAATAATGCATGTTATATTGATGATAATGAAAGTAGTAAGTATATTTATTACAGTTCTAGCGATAATAACTGCATTATATGCGTAATAAGGCATGTTATATTGATAATATCGGGGGTAATAAGTATAATTATTATAGTTCTAGCGATAATAATAGTAAAATATGGCTAATAGTGCATGATATATTGATAATAGTAAAAGTAATAAGTATATTTATTACAGTTCTATCGATAATAACTGCATAATATGGGTAATAATGCATGTTATATTGATAATAATATAAGAAATAAGTATAATTATTACAGTTCTAGCGATAATTACTGCATTATATGGGTAATAATGCACGTTATATTGCTAGCAATATAAGTAATAAGTATAATTATGACAGTTCTAGCGATAATAACTGCATTATATGGGTAATAATGCATGTTATATTGCTAATAGTATTTAATAAGTATAATTATTACAGTTCTAGCGATAATTCCTCCATTATATGGGTAATAATGCATGTTATATTGATAATGATATAAGTAATAAGTATAATTATTACAGTTCTAGCGATAATAACTGCTTAATATGGGTAATAATGCACGTTATATTGCTAACAATATAAGTAATAAGTATAATTATTACAGTTCTAGCGATAATACCTCCATTATATGGGTAATAATGCATGTTATATTGATGATAGTATACGTAATAAGTATAATTATTACAATTCTAGCGATAATACCTCCATTATATGGGTAATAATGCATGTTGTATTGATAATAATATAAGTAATAAGTATAATTATTACAGTTCTAGCGATAATAACTGCATAATACGGGTAATAATGCATGTTATATTGATGATAATAAAAGTAATACGTAAATTTATTATAGTTCTAGCAATAATAACTGCATAATATGGGTAATAATGCATGTTATATTGATAATAATATAAGAAATAAGTATAATTATTACAGTTCTAGCGATAATTACTGCATTATATGGGTAATAATGCACGTTATATTGCTAACAATATAAGTAATAAGTATAATTATTACAGTTCTAGCGATAATAACTGCATAATATGGGTAATAATGCATGTTATATTGATAATAATATAAGTAATAAGTATAATTATTACAGTTCTAGCGATAATAACTGCATAATATGGGTAATAATGCACGTTATATTGCTAACAATATAAGTAATAAGTATAATTATTACAGTTCTAGCGATAATACCTCCATTACATGGGTAATAATGCATGTTATATTGATGATAATGAAAGTAATACGTATATTTATTATAGTTCTTGCGATAATAACTGCATAATATGGGTAATAATGCATGTTATATTGAGAATAATATAAGTTATAAGTATAATTATTACAGTTCTGGCGATAATAACTGCATTATATGGGTAATAATGCACGTTATATTGCTAATAGTATTTAATAAGTATAATTATTACAGTTCTAGCGATAATACCTCCATTATATGGGTAATAATGCATGTTATATTGATAATGATATAAGTAATAAGTATAATTATTACAGTTCTAGCGATAATAACTGCATTATATGGGTAATAATGCACGTTATATTGCTAACAATATAAGTAATAAGTATAATTATTACAGTTCAAGCGATAATAACTGCATAATATGGGTAATAATGCATGTTATATTGATAATAATATAAGTAATAAGTATAATTATTACAGTTCTAGCGATAATACCTCCATTATATGGGTAATAATGCATGTTATATTGATGATAATGAAAGTAATACGTATATTTATTATAGTTCTTGCGATAATAACTGCATAATATGGGTAATAATGCATGTTATATTGAGAATAATATAAGTATTAAGTATAATTATTACAGTTCTGGCGATAATAACTGCATTATATGGGTAATAATGCACGTTATATTGCTAATAGTATTTAATAAGTATAATTATTACAGTTCTAGCGATAATACCTCCATTATATGGGTAATAATGCATGTTATATTGATAATGATATAAGTAATAAGTATAATTATTACAGTTCTAGCGATAATACCTCCATTATATGGGTAATAATGCATGTTATATTGATAATAATATAAGTAATAAGTATATTTATTACAGTTATATCGATAATAACTGCATAATATGGGTAATAATGCATGTTATATTGATGATAATAAAAGTAATACGTAAATTTATTATAGTTCTAGCAATAATAACTGCATAATATGGGTAATAATGCATGTTATATTGATAATAATATAAGAAATAAGTATAATTATTACAGTTCTAGCGATAATTACTGCATTATATAGGTAATAATGCACGTTATATTGCTAACAATATAAGTAATAAGTATAATTATTACAGTTCTAGCGATAATAACTGCATAATATGGGTAATAATGCATGTTATATTGATAATAATATAAGTAATAAGTATAATTATTACAATTCTAGCGATAATACCTCCATTATATGGGTAATAATGCATGTTGTATTGATAATAATATAAGTAATAAGTATAATTATTACAGTTCTAGCGATAATAACTGCATAATACGGGTAATAATGCACGTTATATTGCTAATAATATAAGTAATGAGTATAATTATTACAGTTCTAGCGATAATAACTGCATTATATGGGTAATAATGCATGTTATATTGATAATAATAAAAGTAATAAGTATATTTATTATCGTTCTATCGATAATAACATCTTAATATGGGTAATAATGCATGTTATATTGATGATAATGAAAGTAGTAAGTATATTTATTACAGTTCTAGCGATAATAACTGCATTATATGCGTAATAAGGCATGTTATATTGATAATATCGGGGGTAATAAGTATAATTATTATAGTTCTAGCGATAATAATAGTAAAATATGGCTAATAGTGCATGATATATTGATAATAGTAAAAGTAATAAGTATATTTATTACAGTTCTATCGATAATAACTGCATAATATGGGTAATAATGCATGTTATATTGATAATAATATAAGAAATAAGTATAATTATTACAGTTCTAGCGATAATTACTGCATTATATGGGTAACAATGCACGTTATATTGCTAGCAATATAAGTAATAAGTATAATTATTACAGTTCTAGCGATAATAACTGCATTATATGGGTAATAATGCATGTTATATTGATAATAATAAAAGTAATAAGTATATTTATTATCGTTCTATCGATAATAACATCTTAATATGGGTAATAATGCATGTTATATTGATGATAATGAAAGTAGTAAGTATATTTATTACAGTTCTAGCGATAATTCCTCCATTATATGGGTAATAATGCATGTTATATTGATAATGATATAAGTAATAAGTATAATTATTACAGTTCTAGCGATAATAACTGCATAATGTGGGTAATAATGCACGTTATATTGCTAATAATATAAGTAATGAGTACAATTATTACAGTTCTAGCGATAATAACTGCATAATATGGGTAATAATGCACGTTATATTGCTAATAATATAAGTAATACGTATAATTATTACAGTTCTAGCAATTATACCTCCATTATATGGGTAATAATGCATGTTATATTGATAATAATATGAGTAATAAGTATAATTATTACAGTTCTAGCGATAATAACTGCATTATATGGGTAATAATGCATGTTATATTGATAATATTGTGTGTAATAAGTATATTTATTATAGTTCTAACGATAATAACTGCAGAATATGGGTAATAATGCATGTTATATTGATAATAGTATAAGTAATAAGTATAATTATTACAATTCTAGCGATAATACCTCCATTATATGGGTAATAATGCATGTTGTATTGATAATAATATAAGTAATAAGTATAATTATTACAGTTCTAGCGATAATAACTGCATAATACGGGTAATAATGCACGTTATATTGCTAATAATATAAGTAATGAGTATAATTATTACAGTTCTAGCGATAATAACTGCATTATATGGGTAATAATGCATGTTATATTGATAATAATAAAAGTAATAAGTATATTTATTATCGTTCTATCGATAATAACTTCTTAATATGGGTAATAATGCATGTTATATTGATGATAATGAAAGTAGTAAGTATATTTATTGCAGTTCTAGCGATAATAACTGCATTATATGCGTAATAAGGCATGTTATATTGATAATATCGGGGGTAATAAGTATAATTATTATAGTTCTAGCGATAATAATACTAAAATATGGCTAATAGTGCATGATATATTGATAATAGTAAAAGTAATAAGTATATTTATTACAGTTCTATCGATAATAACTGCATAATATGGGTAATAATGCATGTTATATTGATAATAATATAAGAAATAAGTATAATTATTACAGTTCTAGCGATAATTACTGCATTATATGGGTAATAATGCACGTTATATTGCTAGCAATATAAGTAATAAGTATAATTATGACAGTTCTAGCGATAATAACTGCATTATATGGGTAATAATGCATGTTATATTGCTAATAGTATTTAATAAGTATAATTATTACAGTTCTAGCGATAATTCCTCCATTATATGGGTAATAATGCATGTTGTATTGATAATAATATAAGTAATAAGTATAATTATTACAGTTCTAGCGATAATAACTGCATAATACGGGTAATAATGCATGTTATATTGATGATAATAAAAGTAATACGTAAATTTATTATAGTTCTAGCAATAATAACTGCATAATATGGGTAATAATGCATGTTATATTGATAATAATATAAGAAATAAGTATAATTATTACAGTTCTAGCGATAATTACTGCATTATATGGGTAATAATGCACGTTATATTGCTAACAATATAAGTAATAAGTATAATTATTACAGTTCTAGCGATAATAACTGCATAATATGGGTAATAATGCATGTTATATTGATAATAATATAAGTAATAAGTATAATTATTACAGTTCTAGCGATAATAACTGCATAATATGGGTAATAATGCACGTTATATTGCTAACAATATAAGTAATAAGTATAATTATTACAGTTCTAGCGATAATACCTCCATTACATGGGTAATAATGCATGTTATATTGATGATAATGAAAGTAATACGTATATTTATTATAGTTCTTGCGGTAATAACTGCATAATATGGGTAATAATGCATGTTATATTGAGAATAATATAAGTTATAAGTATAATTATTACATTTCTGGCGATAATAACTGCATTATATGGGTAATAATGCACGTTATATTGCTAATAGTATTTAATAAGTATAATTATTACAGTTCTAGCGATAATACCTCCATTATATGGGTAATAATGCATGTTATATTGATAATGATATAAGTAATAAGTATAATTATTACAGTTCTAGCGATAATACCTCCATTATATGGGTAATAATGCATGTTATATTGATAATAATATAAGTAATAAGTATATTTATTACAGTTATATCGATAATAACTGCATAATATGGGTAATAATGCATGTTATATTGATGATAATAAAAGTAATACGTAAATTTATTATAGTTCTAGCAATAATAACTGCATAATATGGGTAATAATGCATGTTATATTGATAATAATATAAGAAATAAGTATAATTATTACAGTTCTAGCGATAATTACTGCATTATATGGGTAATAATGCACGTTATATTGCTAACAATATAAGTAATAAGTATAATTATT
This sequence comes from Megachile leachella, assembly GCA_963576845.1. Lineage (NCBI taxonomy): Eukaryota > Metazoa > Arthropoda > Insecta > Hymenoptera > Megachilidae > Megachile > Megachile leachella. The sequence goes on from CAUYWW010000068.1 coordinate 1,006,085, forward strand.
ACAGTTCTAGCGATAATAACTGCATAATATGGGTAATAATGCATGTTATATTGATAATAATATAATTAATAAGTATAATTATTACAGTTCTAGCGATAATACCTCCATTATATGGGTAATAATGCATGTTATATTGATAATGATATAAGTAATAAGTATAATTATTACAGTTCTAGGGATAATAACTGCATAATATGGGTAATAATGCACGTTATATTGCTAATAATATAAGTAATGAGTACAATTATTACAGTTCTAACGATAATAACTGCATAATATGGGTAATAATGCACGTTATATTGCTAATAGTATAAGTAATAAGTATAATTATTACAGTTCTAGCGATAATACCTCCATTATATGGGTAATAATGCATGTTATATTGATAATAATATAAGTAATAAGTATATTGATGACAGTTATATCGATAATAACTGCATAATATGGGTAATAATGCATGTTATATTGATGATAATAAAAGTAATACGTAAATTTATTATAGTTCTAGCAATAATAACTGCATAATATGGGTAATAATGCATGTTATATTGATAATAATATAAGAAATAAGTATAATTATTACAGTTCTAGCGATAATTACTGCATTATATGGGTAATAATGCACGTTATATTGCTAGCAATATAAGTAATAAGTATAATTATTACAGTTCTAGCGATAATAACTGCATTATATGGGTAATAATGCATGTTATATTGCTAATAGTATTTAATAAGTATAATTATTACAGTTCTAGCGATAATACCTCCATTATATGGGTAATAATGCATGTTATATTGATAATGATATAAGTAATAAGTATAATTATTACAGTTCTAGCGATAATAACTGCATAATATGGGTAATAATGCACGTTATATTGCTAACAATATAAGTAATAAGTATAATTATTACAGTTCTAGCGATAATACCTCCATTATATGGGTAATAATGCATGTTATATTGATGATAATGAAAGTAATAAGTATATTTTTTATCGTTCTATCGATAATAACTTCTTAATATGGGTAATTATGCATGTTATATTGATCATAATGAAAGTAGTAAGTATATTTATTACAGTTCTAGCGATAATAACTGCATTATATGCGTAATAAGGCATGTTATATTGATAATATCGGGGGTAATAAGTATAATTATTATAGTTCTAGCGATAATAATAGTAAAATATGGCTAATAGTGCATGATATATTGATAATAGTAAAAGTAATAAGTATATTTATTACAGTTCTATCGATAATAACTGCATAATATGGGTAATAATGCATGTTATATTGATGATAATGAAAGTAATACGTATATTTATTATAGTTCTAGCGATAATAACTGCATAATATGGGTAACAATGCATGTTATATTGAGAATAATATAAGTAATAAGTATAATTATTACAGTTCTGGCGATAATAACTGCATTGTATGGGTAATAATGCATGTTATATTGAGAATAATATAAGTAATAAGTATAATTATTACAGTTCTGGCGATAATAACTGCATTATATGGGTAATAATGCACGTTATATTGCTAATAGTATTTAATAAGTATAATTATTACAGTTCTAGCGATAATACCTCCATTATATGGGTAATAATGCATGTTATATTGATAATGATATAAGTAATAAGTATAATTATTACAGTTCTAGCGATAATAACTGCATTATATGGGTAATAATGCACGTTATATTGCTAACAATATAAGTAATAAGTATAATTATTACAGTTCAAGCGATAATAACTGCATAATATGGGTAATAATGCATGTTATATTGATAATAATATAAGTAATAAGTATAATTATTACAGTTCTAGCGATAATACCTCCATTATATGGGTAATAATGCATGTTATATTGATAATGATATAAGTAATAAGTATAATTATTACAGTTCTAGCGATAATAACTGCATAATATGGGTAATAATGCACGTTATATTGCTAATAATATAAGTAATAAGTAAAATTATTACAGTTCTAGCAATAATACCTCCATTATATGGGTAATAATGCATGTTAGATTGATGATAATGAAAGTAATACGTATATTTATTATAGTTCTAGCGATAATAACTGCATAATATGGGTAACAATGCATGTTATATTGAGAATAATATAAGTAATAAGTATAATTATTACAGTTCTGGCGATAATAACTGCATTATATGGGTAATAATGCACGTTATATTGCTAATAGTATAAGTAATAAGTATAATTATTACAGTTCTAGCGATAATACCTCCATTATATGGGTAATAATGCATGTTATATTGAGAATAGTATAAGTAATAAGTATATTGATTACAGTTATATCGATAATAACTGCATAATATGGGTAATAATGCATGTTATATTGATGATAATAAAAGTAATACGTAAATTTATTATAGTTCTAGCAATAATAACTGCATAATATGGGTAATAATGCATGTTATATTGATAATAATATAAGAAATAAGTATAATTATTACAGTTCTAGCGATAATTACTGCATTATATGGGTAATAATGCACGTTATATTGCTAATAATATAAGTAATGAGTATAATTATTACAGTTCTACCGATAATAACTGCATTATAAGGGTAATAATGCACGTTATATTGCTAACAATATAAGTAATAAGTATAATTATTACAGTTCTAGCGATAATAACTGCATAATATGGGTAATAATGCATGTTATATTGATAATAATATAAGTAATAAGTATAATTATTACAGTTCTAGCGATAATACCTCCATTATATGGGTAATAATGCATGTTATATTGATAATGATATAAGTAATAAGTATAATTATTACAGTTCTAGCGATAATAACTGCATAATATGGGTAACAATGCACGTTATATTGCTAATAATATAAGTAATGAGTACAATTATTACAGTTCTAACGATAATAACTGCATAATATGGGTAATAATGCACGTTATATTGCTAATAATATAAGTAATAAGTAAAATTATTACAGTTCTAGCAATAATACCTCCATTATATGGGTAATAATGCATGTTATATTGATAATGATATAAGTAATAAGTATAATTATTACAGTTCTAGCGATAATAACTGCATAATACGGGTAATAATGCACGTTATATTGCTAATAATATAAGTAATGAGTATAATTATTACAGTTCTAGCGATAATAACTGCATTATATGGGTAATAATGCATGTTATATTGATAATAATAAAAGTAATAAGTATATTTATTATCGTTCTATCGATAATAACTTCTTAATATGGGTTATAATGCATGTTATATTGATGATAATGAAAGTAGTAAGTATATTTATTACAGTTCTAGCGATAATAACTGCATTATATGCGTAATAAGGCATGTTATATTGATAATATCGGGGGTAATAAGTATAATTATTATAGTTCTAGCGATAATAATAGTAAAATATGGCTAATAGTGCATAATATATTGATAATAGTAAAAGTAATAAGTATATTTATTACAGTTCTATCGATAATAACTGCATAATATGGGTTATAATGCATGTTATATTGATGATAATGAAAGTAATACGTATATTCATTATAGTTCTAGCGATAATAACTGCATAATATGGGTAACAATGCATGTTATATTGAGAATAATATAAGTAATAAGTATAATTATTACAGTTCTGGCGATAATAACTGCATTATATGGGTAATAATGCACGTTATATTGCTAATAGTATAAGTAATAAGTATAATTATTACAGTTCTAGCGATAATACCTCCATTATATGGGTAATAATGCATGTTATATTGATAATAATATAAGTAATAAGTATATTTATTACAGTTATATCGATAATAACTGCATAATATGGGTAATAATGCATGTTATATTGATGATAATAAAAGTAATACGTAAATTTATTATAGTTCTAGCAATAATAACTGCATAATATGGGTAATAATGCATGTTATATTAATAATAATATAAGAAATAAGTATAATTATTACAGTTCTAGCGATAATTACTGCATTATATGGGTAATAATGCACGTTATATTGCTAATAATATAAGTAATGAGTACAATTATTACAGTTCTAGCGATAATAACTGCATAATATGGGTAATAATGCACGTTATATTGCTAATAATATAAGTAATACGTATAATTATTACAGTTCTAGCAATAATACCTCCATTATATGGGTAATAATGCATGTTATATTGATAATAATATAAGTAATAAGTATAATTATTACAGTTCTAGCGATAGTAACTGCATTATATGGGTAATAATGCATGTTATATTGATAATATTGTGTGTAATAAGTATATTTATTATAGTTCTAGCGATAATAACTGCAGAATATGGGTAATAATGCACGTTATATTGCTAACAATATAAGTAATAAGTATAATTATTACAGTTCCAGCGATAATAACTGCATTATATGGGTAATAATGCATGTTATATTGATAATATTGGGAGTAATAAGTGTATTTATTATAGTTCTAGCGATAATAACTGCAGAATATGGGTAATAATGCATGTTATATTGATAATAGTATAAGTAATAAGTATAATTATTACAATTCTAGCGATAATACCTCCATTATATGGGTAATAATGCATGTTATATTGATAATAATATAAGTAATAAGTATAATTATTACAGTTCTAGCGATAATAACTGCATAATACGGGTAATAATGCACGTTATATTGCTAAGAATATAAGTAATAAGTATAATTATTACAATTCTAGCGATAATACCTCCATTATATGGGTAATAATGCATGTTATATTGATAATAATATAAGTAATAAGTATAATTATTACAGTTCTAGCGATAATAACTGCATAATACGGGTAGTAATGCACGTTATATTGCTAATAATATAAGTAATGAGTATAATTATTACAGTTCTAGCGATAATAACTGCATTATATGGGTAATAATGCATGTTATATTGATAATAATAAAAGTAATAAGTATATTTTTTATCGTTCTATCGATAATAACTTCTTAATATGGGTAATTATGCATGTTATATTGATCATAATGAAAGTAGTAAGTATATTTATTACAGTTCTAGCGATAATAACTGCATTATATGCGTAATAAGGCATGTTATATTGATAATATCGGGGGTAATAAGTATAATTATTATAGTTCTAGCGATAATAATAGTAAAATATGGCTAATAGTGCATGATATATTGATAATAGTAAAAGTAATAAGTATATTTATTACAGTTCTATCGATAATAACTGCATAATATGGGTAATAATGCATGTTATATTGATGATAATGAAAGTAATACGTATATTTATTATAGTTCTAGCGATAATAACTGCATAATATGGGTAACAATGCATGTTATATTGAGAATAATATAAGTAATAAGTATAATTATTACAGTTCTGGCGATAATAACTGCATTATATGGGTAATAATGCATGTTATATTGAGAATAATATAAGTAATAAGTATAATTATTACAGTTCTGGCGATAATAACTGCATTATATGGGTAATAATGCACGTTATATTGCTAATAGTATTTAATAAGTATAATTATTACAGTTCTAGCGATAATACCTCCATTATATGGGTAATAATGCATGTTATATTGATAATGATATAAGTAATAAGTATAATTATTACAGTTCTAGCGATAATAACTGCATTATATGGGTAATAATGCACGTTATATTGCTAACAATATAAGTAATAAGTATAATTATTACAGTTCAAGCGATAATAACTGCATAATATGGGTAATAATGCATGTTATATTGATAATAATATAAGTAATAAGTATAATTATTACAGTTCTAGCGATAATACCTCCATTATATGGGTAATAATGCATGTTATATTGATAATGATATAAGTAATAAGTATAATTATTACAGTTCTAGCGATAATAACTGCATAATATGGGTAATAATGCACGTTATATTGCTAATAATATAAGTAATAAGTAAAATTATTACAGTTCTAGCAATAATACCTCCATTATATGGGTAATAATGCATGTTAGATTGATGATAATGAAAGTAATACGTATATTTATTATAGTTCTAGCGATAATAACTGCATAATATGGGTAACAATGCATGTTATATTGAGAATAATATAAGTAATAAGTATAATTATTACAGTTCTGGCGATAATAACTGCATTATATGGGTAATAATGCACGTTATATTGCTAATAGTATAAGTAATAAGTATAATTATTACAGTTCTGGCGATAATACCTCCATTATATGGGTAATAATGCATGTTATATTGATAATAATATAAGTAATAAGTATATTGATTACAGTTATATCGATAATAACTGCATAATATGGGTAATAATGCATGTTATATTGATGATAATAAAAGTAATACGTAAATTTATTATAGTTCTAGCAATAATAACTGCATAATATGGGTAATAATGCATGTTATATTGATAATAATATAAGAAATAAGTATAATTATTACAGTTCTAGCGATAATTACTGCATTATATGGGTAATAATGCACGTTATATTGCTAGCAATATAAGTAATAAGTATAATTATTACAGTTCTAGCGATAATAACTGCATTATATGGGTAATAATGCATGTTATATTGCTAATAGTATTTAATAAGTATAATTATTACAGTTCTAGCGATAATACCTCCATTATATGGGTAATAATGCATGTTATATTGATAATGATATAAGTAATAAGTATAATTATTACAGTTCTAGCGATAATAACTGCATAATATGGGTAATAATGCACGTTATATTGCTAACAATATAAGTAATAAGTATAATTATTACAGTTCTAGCGATAATACCTCCATTATATGGGTAATAATGCATGTTATATTGATGATAATGAAAGTAATACGTATATTTATTATAGTTCTTGCGATAATAACTGCATAATATGGGTAATAATGCATGTTATATTGAGAATAATATAAGTATTAAGTATAATTATTACAGTTCTGGCGATAATAACTGCATTATATGGGTAATAATGCACGTTATATTGCTAATAGTATTTAATAAGTATAATCATTACAGTTCTAGCGATAATACCTCCATTATATGGGTAATAATGCATGTTATATTGATAATGATATAAGTAATAAGTATAATTATTACAGTTCTAGCGATAATAACTGCATAATATGGGTAATAATGCACGTTATATTGCTAATAATATAAGTAATGAGTACAATTATTACAGTTCTAGCGATAATAACTGCATAATATGGGTAATAATGCACGTTATATTGCTAATAATATAAGTAATAAGTATAATTATTACAGTTCTAGCGATAATAACTGCATTATATGGGTACTAATGCATGTTATATTGATAATATTGGGAGTAATAAGTATATTTATTATAGTTCTAGCGATAATAACTGCAGAATATGGGTAATAATGCATGTTATATTGATAATAGTATAAGTAATCAGTATAATTATTACAGTTCTAGCGATAATACCTCCATTATATGGGTAATAATGCATGTTATATTGATGATAATTAAAGTAATACGTATATTTATTATAGTTCTTGCGATAATAACTGCATAATATGGGTAATAATGCATGTTGTATTGAGAATAATATAAGTATTAAGTATAATTATTACAGTTCTGGCGATAATAACTGCATTATATGGGTAATAATGCACGTTATATTGCTAATAGTATTTAATAAGTATAATTATTACAGTTCTAGCGATAATACCTCCATTATATGGGTAATAATGCATGTTATATTGATAATGATATAAGTAATAAGTATAATTATTACAGTTCTAGCGATAATAACTGCATAATATGGGTAATAATGCACGTTATATTGCTAATAATATAAGTAATGAGTACAATTATTACAGTTCCAGCGATAATAACTGCATAATATGGGTAATAATGCACGTTATATTGCTAATAATATAAGTAATAAGTATAATTATTACAGTTCTAGCGATAATAACTGCATTATATGGGTAATAATGCATGTTATATTGATAATATTGGGAGTAATAAGTATATTTATTATAGTTCTAGCGATAATAACTGCAGAATATGGGTAATAATGCATGTTATATTGATAATAATATAAGTAATAAGTATAATTATTACAGTTCTACCGATAATAACTGCATTATAAGGGTAATAATGTACGTTATATTGCTAACAATATAAGTAATAAGTATAATTATTACAGTTCTAGCGATAATAACTGCATAATATGGGTAATAATGCACGTTATATTGCTAATAATATAAGTAATGAGTACAATTATTACAGTTCTAACGATAATAACTGCATAATATGGGTAATAATGCACGTTATATTGCTAATAATATAAGTAATAAGTAAAATTATTACAGTTCTAGCAATAATACCTCCATTATATGGGTAATAATGCATGTTATATTGATAATAATATAAGTAATAAGTATAATTATTACAGTTCTAGCGATAATAACTGCATTATATGGGTAATAATGCACGTTATATTGCTAACAATATAAGTAATAAGTATAATTATTACAGTTCAAGCGATAATAACTGCATAATATGGGTAATAATGCATGTTATACTGATAATAATATAAGTAATAAGTATAATTATTACAGTTCAAGCGATAATAACTGCAGAATATGGGTAATAATGCATGTTATATTGATAATAGTATAAGTAATAAGTATAATTATTACAGTTCTAGCGATAATACCTCCATTATATGGGTAATAATGCATGTTATATTGATGATAATGAAAGTAATACGTATATTTATTATAGTTCTTGCGATAATAACTGCATAATATGGGTAATAATGCATGTTATATTGAGAATAATATAAGTATTAAGTATAATTATTACAGTTCTGGCGATAATAACTGCATTATATGGGTAATAATGCACGTTATATTGCTAATAGTATTTAATAAGTATAATTATTACAGTTCTAGCGATAATACCTCCATTATATGGGTAATAATGCATGTTATATTGATAATGATATAAGTAATAAGTATAATTATTACAGTTCTAGCGATAATAACTGCATAATATGGGTAATAATGCACGTTATATTGCTAATAATATAAGTAATGAGTACAATTATTACAGTTCTAGCGATAGTAACTGCATAATATGGGTAATAATGCACGTTATATTGCTAATAATATAAGTAATAAGTATAATTATTACAGTTCTAGCGATAATAACTGCATTATATGGGTACTAATGCATGTTATATTGATAATATTGGGAGTAATAAGTATATTTATTATAGTTCTAGCGATAATAACTGCAGAATATGGGTAATAATGCATGTTATATTGATAATAGTATAAGTAATCAGTATAATTATTACAGTTCTAGCGATAATACCTCCATTATATGGGTAATAATGCATGTTATATTGATGATAATTAAAGTAATACGTATATTTATTATAGTTCTTGCGATAATAACTGCATAATATGGGTAATAATGCATGTTGTATTGAGAATAATATAAGTATTAAGTATAATTATTACAGTTCTGGCGATAATAACTGCATTATATGGGTAATAATGCACGTTATATTGCTAATAGTATTTAATAAGTATAATTATTACAGTTCTAGCGATAATACCTCCATTATATGGGTAATAATGCATGTTATATTGATAATGATATAAGTAATAAGTATAATTATTACAGTTCTAGCGATAATAACTGCATAATATGGGTAATAATGCACGTTATATTGCTAATAATATAAGTAATGAGTACAATTATTACAGTTCCAGCGATAATAACTGCATAATATGGGTAATAATGCACGTTATATTGCTAATAATATAAGTAATAAGTATAATTATTACAGTTCTAGCGATAATAACTGCATTATATGGGTAATAATGCATGTTATATTGATAATATTGGGAGTAATAAGTATATGTATTATAGTTCTAGCGATAATAACTGCAGAATATGGGTAATAATGCATGTTATATTGATAATAATATAAGTAATAAGTATAATTATTACAGTTCTACCGATAATAACTGCATTATAAGGGTAATAATGCACGTTATATTGCTAACAATATAAGTAATAAGTATAATTATTACAGTTCTAGCGATAATAACTGCATAATATGGGTAATAATGCATGTTATATTGATAATAATATAAGTAATAAGTATAATTATTACAGTTCTAGCGATAATACCTCCATTATATGGGTAATAATGCATGTTATATTGATAATGATATAAGTAATAAGTATAATTATTACAGTTCTAGCGATAATAACTGCATAATATGGGTAATAATGCACGTTATATTGCTAATAATATAAGTAATGAGTACAATTATTACAGTTCTAACGATAATAACTGCATAATATGGGTAATAATGCACGTTATATTGCTAATAATATAAGTAATAAGTAAAATTATTACAGTTCTAGCAATAATACCTCCATTATATGGGTAATAATGCATGTTATATTGATAATGATATAAGCAATAAGTATAATTATTACAGTTCTAGCGATAATAACTGCATAATATGGGTAATAATGCACGTTATATTGCTAATAATATAAGTAATGAGTACAATTATTACAGTTCTAGCGATAATAACTGCATAATATGGGTAATAATGCACGTTATATTGCTAATAATATAAGTAATAAGTATAATTATTACAGTTCTAGCGATAATAACTGCATTATATGGGTACTAATGCATGTTATATTGATAATATTGGGAGTAATAAGTATATTTATTATAGTTCTAGCGATAATAACTGCAGAATATGGGTAATAATGCATGTTATATTGATAATAGTATAAGTAATCAGTATAATTGTTACAGTTCTAGCGATAATACCTCCATTATATGGGTAATAATGCATGTTATATTGATGATAATTAAAGTAATACGTATATTTATTATAGTTCTTGCGATAATAACTGCATAATATGGGTAATAATGCATGTTGTATTGAGAATAATATAAGTATTAAGTATAATTATTACAGTTCTGGCGATAATAACTGCATTATATGGGTAATAATGCACGTTATATTGCTAATAGTATTTAATAAGTATAATTATTACAGTTCTAGCGATAATACCTCCATTATATGGGTAATAATGCATGTTATATTGATAATGATATAAGTAATAAGTATAATTATTACAGTTCTAGCGATAATAACTGCATAATATGGGTAATAATGCACGTTATATTGCTAATAATATAAGTAATGAGTACAATTATTACAGTTCCAGCGATAATAACTGCATAATATGGGTAATAATGCATGTTATATTGATAATAATATAAGTAATAAGTATAATTATTACAGTTCTAGCGATAATACCTCCATTATATGGGTAATAATGCATGTTATATTGATAATGATATAAGTAATAAGTATAATTATTACAGTTCTAGCGATAATAACTGCATAATATGGGTAATAATGCACGTTATATTGCTAATAATATAAGTAATGAGTACAATTATTACAGTTCTAACGATAATAACTGCATAATATGGGTAATAATGCACGTTATATTGCTAATAATATAAGTAATAAGTAAAATTATTACAGTTCTAGCAATAATACCTCCATTATATGGGTAATAATGCATGTTATATTGATAATGATATAAGCAATAAGTATAATTATTACAGTTCTAGCGATAATAACTGCATAATACGGGTAATAATGCACGTTATATTGCTAATAATATAAGTAATGAGTATAATTATTACAGTTCTAGCGATAATAACTGCATTATATGGGTAATAATGCATGTTATATTGATAATAATAAAAGTAATAAGTATATTTATTATCGTTCTATCGATAATAACTTCTTAATATGGGTTATAATGCATGTTATATTGATGATAATGAAAGTAGTAAGTATATTTATTACAGTTCTAGCGATAATAACTGCATTATATGCGTAATAAGGCATGTTATATTGATAATATCGGGGGTAATAAGTATAATTATTATAGTTCTAGCGATAATAATAGTAAAATATGGCTAATAGTGCATAATATATTGATAATAGTAAAAGTAATAAGTATATTTATTACAGTTCTATCGATAATAACTGCATAATATGGGTAATAATGCATGTTATATTGATGATAATGAAAGTAATACGTATATTCATTATAGTTCTAGCGATAATAACTGCATAATATGGGTAACAATGCATGTTATATTGAGAATAATATAAGTAATAAGTATAATTATTACAGTTCTGGCGATAATAACTGCATTATATGGGTAATAATGCACGTTATATTGCTAATAGTATAAGTAATAAGTATAATTATTACAGTTCTAGCGATAATACCTCCATTATATGGGTAATAATGCATGTTATATTGAGAATAATATAAGTATTAAGTATAATTATTACAGTTCTGGCGATAATAACTGCATTATATGGGTAATAATGCACGTTATATTGCTAATAGTATTTAATAAGTATAATTATTACAGTTCTAGCGATAATACCTCCATTATATGGGTAATAATGCATGTTATATTGATAATGATATAAGTAATAAGTATAATTATTACAGTTCTAGCGATAATAACTGCATAATATGGGTAATAATGCACGTTATATTGCTAATAATATAAGTAATGAGTACAATTATTACAGTTCCAGCGATAATAACTGCATAATATGGGTAATAATGCACGTTATATTGCTAATAATATAAGTAATAAGTATAATTATTACAGTTCTAGCGATAATAACTGCATTATATGGGTAATAATGCATGTTATATTGATAATATTGGGAGTAATAAGTATATTTATTATAGTTCTAGCGATAATAACTGCAGAATATGGGTAATAATGCATGTTATATTGATAATAATATAAGTAATAAGTATAATTATTACAGTTCTACCGATAATAACTGCATTATAAGGGTAATAATGCACGTTATATTGCTAACAATATAAGTAATAAGTATAATTATTACAGTTCTAGCGATAATAACTGCATAATATGGGTAATAATGCATGTTATATTGATAATAATATAAGTAATAAGTATAATTATTACAGTTCTAGCGATAATACCTCCATTATATGGGTAATAATGCATGTTATATTGATAATGATATAAGTAATAAGTATAATTATTACAGTTCTAGCGATAATAACTGCATAATATGGGTAATAATGCACGTTATATTGCTAATAATATAAGTAATGAGTACAATTATTACAGTTCTAACGATAATAACTGCATAATATGGGTAATAATGCACGTTATATTGCTAATAATATAAGTAATAAGTAAAATTATTACAGTTCTAGCAATAATACCTCCATTATATGGGTAATAATGCATGTTATATTGATAATGATATAAGCAATAAGTATAATTATTACAGTTCTAGCGATAATAACTGCATAATACGGGTAATAATGCACGTTATATTGCTAATAATATAAGTAATGAGTATAATTATTACAGTTCTAGCGATAATAACTGCATTATATGGGTAATAATGCATGTTATATTGATAATAATAAAAGTAATAAGTATATTTATTATCGTTCTATCGATAATAACTTCTTAATATGGGTTATAATGCATGTTATATTGATGATAATGAAAGTAGTAAGTATATTTATTACAGTTCTAGCGATAATAACTGCATTATATGCGTAATAAGGCATGTTATATTGATAATATCGGGGGTAATAAGTATAATTATTATAGTTCTAGCGATAATAATAGTAAAATATGGCTAATAGTGCATAATATATTGATAATAGTAAAAGTAATAAGTATATTTATTACAGTTCTATCGATAATAACTGCATAATATGGGTAATAATGCATGTTATATTGATGATAATGAAAGTAATACGTATATTCATTATAGTTCTAGCGATAATAACTGCATAATATGGGTAACAATGCATGTTATATTGAGAATAATATAAGTAATAAGTATAATTATTACAGTTCTGGCGATAATAACTGCATTATATGGGTAATAATGCACGTTATATTGCTAATAGTATAAGTAATAAGTATAATTATTACAGTTCTAGCGATAATACCTCCATTATATGGGTAATAATGCATGTTATATTGATAATAATATAAGTAATAAGTATATTTATTACAGTTATATCGATAATAACTGCATAATATGGGTAATAATGCATGTTATATTGATGATAATAAAAGTAATACGTAAATTTATTATAGTTCTAGCAATAATAACTGCATAATATGGGTAATAATGCATGTTATATTAATAATAATATAAGAAATAAGTATAATTATTACAGTTCTAGCGATAATTACTGCATTATATGGGTAATAATGCACGTTATATTGCTAATAATATAAGTAATGAGTACAATTATTACAGTTCTAGCGATAATAACTGCATAATATGGGTAATAATGCACGTTATATTGCTAATAATATAAGTAATACGTATAATTATTACAGTTCTAGCGATAATAACTGCATTATATGGGTAACAATGCATGTTATATTGATAATAATATAAGTAATAAGTATAATTATTACAGTTCTACCGATAATAACTGCATTATAAGGGTAATAATGCACGTTATATTGCTAACAATATAAGTAATAAGTATAATTATTACAGTTCTAGCGATAATAACTGCATAATATGGGTAATAATGCACGTTATATTGCTAATAATATAAGTAATGAGTACAATTATTACAGTTCTAACGATAATAACTGCATAATATGGGTAATAATGCACGTTATATTGCTAATAATATAAGTAATAAGTATAATTATTACAGTTCTAGCGATAATAACTGCATAATATGGGTAATAATGCACGTTATATTGCTAATAATATAAGTAATGAGTACAATTATTACAGTTCTAGCGATAATAACTGCATAATATGGGTAATAATGCACGTTATATTGCTAATAATATAAGTAATAAGTATAATTATTACAGTTCTAGCGATAATAACTGCATTATATGGGTACTAATGCATGTTATATTGATAATATTGGGAGTAATAAGTATATTTATTATAGTTCTAGCGATAATAACTGCAGAATATGGGTAATAATGCATGTTATATTGATAATAGTATAAGTAATCAGTATAATTATTACAGTTCTAGCGATAATACCTCCATTATATGGGTAATAATGCATGTTATATTGATGATAATTAAAGTAATACGTATATTTATTATAGTTCTTGCGATAATAACTGCATAATATGGGTAATAATGCATGTTGTATTGAGAATAATATAAGTATTAAGTATAATTATTACAGTTCTGGCGATAATAACTGCATTATATGGGTAATAATGCACGTTATATTGCTAATAGTATTTAATAAGTATAATTATTACAGTTCTAGCGATAATACCTCCATTATATGGGTAATAATGCATGTTATATTGATAATGATATAAGTAATAAGTATAATTATTACAGTTCTAGCGATAATAACTGCATTATATGGGTAATAATGCATGTTATATTGATAATATTGGGAGTAATAAGTATATTTATTATAGTTCTAGCGATAATAACTGCAGAATATGGGTAATAATGCATGTTATATTGATAATAATATAAGTAATAAGTATAATTATTACAGTTCTACCGATAATAACTGCATTATAAGGGTAATAATGCACGTTATATTGCTAACAATATAAGTAATAAGTATAATTATTACAGTTCTAGCGATAATAACTGCATAATATGGGTAATAATGCATGTTATATTGATAATAATATAAGTAATAAGTATAATTATTACAGTTCTAGCGATAATACCTCCATTATATGGGTAATAATGCATGTTATATTGATAATGATATAAGTAATAAGTATAATTATTACAGTTCTAGCGATAATAACTGCATAATATGGGTAATAATGCACGTTATATTGCTAATAATATAAGTAATGAGTACAATTATTACAGTTCTAACGATAATAACTGCATAATATGGGTAATAATGCACGTTATATTGCTAATAATATAAGTAATAAGTAAAATTATTACAGTTCTAGCAATAATACCTCCATTATATGGGTAATAATGCATGTTATATTGATAATGATATAAGTAATAAGTATAATTATTACAGTTCTAGCGATAATAACTGCATAATACGGGTAATAATGCACGTTATATTGCTAATAATATAAGTAATGAGTATAATTATTACAGTTCTAGCGATAATAACTGCATTATATGGGTAATAATGCATGTTATATTGATAATAATAAAAGTAATAAGTATATTTATTATCGTTCTATCGATAATAACTTCTTAATATGGGTTATAATGCATGTTATATTGATGATAATGAAAGTAGTAAGTATATTTATTACAGTTCTAGCGATAATAACTGCATTATATGCGTAATAAGGCATGTTATATTGATAATATCGGGGGTAATAAGTATAATTATTATAGTTCTAGCGATAATAATAGTAAAATATGGCTAATAGTGCATAATATATTGATAATAGTAAAAGTAATAAGTATATTTATTACAGTTCTATCGATAATAACTGCATAATATGGGTAATAATGCATGTTATATTGATGATAATGAAAGTAATACGTATATTCATTATAGTTCTAGCGATAATAACTGCATAATATGGGTAATAATGCATGTTATATTAATAATAATATAAGAAATAAGTATAATTATTACAGTTCTAGCGATAATAACTGCATTATATGGGTAATAATGCACGTTATATTGCTAATAATATAAGTAATGAGTACAATTATTACAGTTCTAGCGATAATAACTGCATAATATGGGTAATAATGCACGTTATATTGCTAATAATATAAGTAATACGTATAATTATTACAGTTCTAGCGATAATAACTGCATTATATGGGTAACAATGCATGTTATATTGATAATAATATAAGTAATAAGTATAATTATTACAGTTCTACCGATAATAACTGCATTATAAGGGTAATAATGCACGTTATATTGCTAACAATATAAGTAATAAGTATAATTATTACAGTTCTAGCGATAATAACTGCATAATATGGGTAATAATGCACGTTATATTGCTAATAATATAAGTAATGAGTACAATTATTACAGTTCTAACGATAATAACTGCATAATATGGGTAATAATGCACGTTATATTGCTAATAATATAAGTAATAAGTAAAATTATTACAGTTCTAGCAATAATACCTCCATTATATGGGTAATAATGCATGTTATATTGATAATAATATAAGTAATAAGTATAATTATTACAGTTCTAGCGATAATAACTGCATTATATGGGTAATAATGCACGTTATATTGCTAACAATATAAGTAATAAGTATAATTATTACAGTTCAAGCGATAATAACTGCATAATATGGGTAATAATGCATGTTATATTGATAATAATATAAGTAATAAGTATAATTATTACAGTTCAAGCGATAATAACTGCAGAATATGGGTAATAATGCCTGTTATATTGATAATAGTATAAGTAATAAGTATAATTATTACAGTTCTAGCGATAATACCTCCATTATATGGGTAATAATGCATGTTATATTGATGATAATGAAAGTAATACGTATATTCATTATAGTTCTAGCGATAATAACTGCATAATATGGGTAACAATGCATGTTATATTGAGAATAATATAAGTAATAAGTATAATTATTACAGTTCTGGCGATAATAACTGCATAATACGGGTAATAATGCACGTTATATTGCTAAGAATATAAGTAATAAGTATAATTATTACAATTCTAGCGATAATACCTCCATTATATGGGTAATAATGCATGTTATATTGATAATAATATAAGTAATAAGTATAATTATTACAGTTCTAGCGATAATAACTGCATAATACGGGTAGTAATGCACGTTATATTGCTAATAATATAAGTAATGAGTATAATTATTACAGTTCTAGCGATAATAACTGCATTATATGGGTAATAATGCATGTTATATTGATAATAATAAAAGTAATAAGTATATTTTTTATCGTTCTATCGATAATAACTTCTTAATATGGGTAATTATGCGTGTTATATTGATCATAATGAAAGTAGTAAGTATATTTATTACAGTTCTAGCGATAATAACTGCATTATATGCGTAATAAGGCATGTTATATTGATAATATCGGGGGTAATAAGTATAATTATTATAGTTCTAGCGATAATAATAGTAAAATATGGCTAATAGTGCATGATATATTGATAATAGTAAAAGTAATAAGTATATTTATTACAGTTCTATCGATAATAACTGCATAATATGGGTAATAATGCATGTTATATTGATGATAATGAAAGTAATACGTATATTTATTATAGTTCTAGCGATAATAACTGCATAATATGGGTAACAATGCATGTTATATTGAGAATAATATAAGTAATAAGTATAATTATTACAGTTCTGGCGATAATAACTGCATTATATGGGTAATAATGCATGTTATATTGAGAATAATATAAGTAATAAGTATGATTATTACAGTTCTGGCGATAATAACTGCATTATATGGGTAATAATGCACGTTATATTGCTAATAGTATTTAATAAGTATAATTATTACAGTTCTAGCGATAATACCTCCATTATATGGGTAATAATGCATGTTATATTGATAATGATATAAGTAATAAGTATAATTATTACAGTTCTAGCGATAATAACTGCATTATATGGGTAATAATGCACGTTATATTGCTAACAATATAAGTAATAAGTATAATTATTACAGTTCAAGCGATAATAACTGCATAATATGGGTAATAATGCATGTTATATTGATAATAATATAAGTAATAAGTATAATTATTACAGTTCTAGCGATAATACCTCCATTATATGGGTAATAATGCATGTTATATTGATAATGATATAAGTAATAAGTATAATTATTACAGTTCTAGCGATAATAACTGCATAATATGGGTAATAATGCACGTTATATTGCTAATAATATAAGTAATAAGTAAAATTATTACAGTTCTAGCAATAATACCTCCATTATATGGGTAATAATGCATGTTAGATTGATGATAATGAAAGTAATACGTATATTTATTATAGTTCTAGCGATAATAACTGCATAATATGGGTAACAATGCATGTTATATTGAGAATAATATAAGTAATAAGTATAATTATTACAGTTCTGGCGATAATAACTGCACTATATGGGTAATAATGCACGTTATATTGCTAATAGTATAAGTAATAAGTATAATTATTACAGTTCTAGCGATAATACCTCCATTATATGGGTAATAATGCATGTTATATTGATAATAATATAAGTAATAAGTATATTGATTACAGTTATATCGATAATAACTGCATAATATGGGTAATAATGCATGTTATATTGATAATAATATAAGAAATAAGTATAATTATTACAGTTCTAGCGATAATTACTGCATTATATGGGTAATAATGCACGTTATATTGCTAGCAATATAAGTAATAAGTATAATTATTACAGTTCTAGCGATAATAACTGCATTATATGGGTAGTAATGCATGTTATATTGCTAATAGTATTTAATAAGTATAATTATTACAGTTCTAGCGATAATACCTCCATTATATGGGTAATAATGCATGTTATATTGATAATGATATAAGTAATAAGTATAATTATTACAGTTCTAGCGATAATAACTGCATAATATGGGTAATAATGCACGTTATATTGCTAACAATATAAGTAATAAGTATAATTATTACAGTTCTAGCGATAATACCTCCATTATATGGGTAATAATGCATGTTATATTGATGATAATGAAAGTAATACGTATATTTATTATAGTTCTTGCGATAATAACTGCATAATATGGGTAATAATGCATGTTATATTGAGAATAATATAAGTAATAAGTATAATTATTACAGTTCTGGCGATAATAACTGCATTATATGGGTAATAATGCACGTTATATTGCTAATAGTATTTAATAAGTATAATTATTACAGTTCTAGCGATAATACCTCCATTATATGGGTAATAATGCATGTTATATTGATAATGATATAAGTAATAAGTATAATTATTACAGTTCTAGCGATAATAACTGCATTATATGGGTAATAATGCACGTTATATTGCTAACAATATAAGTAATAAGTATAATTATTACAGTTCAAGCGATAATAACTGCATAATATGGGTAATAATGCATGTTATATTGATAATAATATAAGTAATAAGTATAATTATTACAGTTCAAGCGATAATAACTGCAGAATATGGGTAATAATGCATGTTATATTGATAATAGTATAAGTAATAAGTATAATTATTACAGTTCTAGCGATAATACCTCCATTATATGGGTAATAATGCATGTTATATTGATGATAATGAAAGTAATACGTATATTTATTATAGTTCTTGCGATAATAACTGCATAATATGGGTAATAATGCATGTTATATTGAGAATAATATAAGTATTAAGTATAATTATTACAGTTCTGGCGATAATAACTGCATTATATGGGTAATAATGCACGTTATATTGCTAATAGTATTTAATAAGTATAATTATTACAGTTCTAGCGTTAATACCTCCATTATATGGGTAATAATGCATGTTATATTGATAATGATATAAGTAATAAGTATAATTATTACAGTTCTAGCGATAATAACTGCATAATATGGGTAATAATGCACGTTATATTGCTAATAATATAAGTAATGAGTACAATTATTACAGTTCTAGCGATAATAACTGCATAATATGGGTAATAATGCACGTTATATTGCTAATAATATAAGTAATAAGTATAATTATTACAGTTCTAGCGATAGTAACTGCATTATATGGGTAATAATGCATGTTATATTGATAATATTGTGTGTAATAAGTATATTTATTATAGTTCTAGCGATAATAACTGCAGAATATGGGTAATAATGCACGTTATATTGCTAACAATATAAGTAATAAGTATAATTATTACAGTTCCAGCGATAATAACTGCATTATATGGGTAATAATGCATGTTATATTGATAATATTGGGAGTAATAAGTGTATTTATTATAGTTCTAGCGATAATAACTGCAGAATATGGGTAATAATGCATGTTATATTGATAATAGTATAAGTAATAATTATAATTATTACAATTCTAGCGATAATACCTCCATTATATGGGTAATAATGCATGTTATATTGATAATAATATAAGTAATAAGTATAATTATTACAGTTCTAGCGATAATAACTGCATAATACGGGTAGTAATGCACGTTATATTGCTAATAATATAAGTAATGAGTATAATTATTACAGTTCTAGCGATAATAACTGCATTATATGGGTAATAATGCATGTTATATTGATAATAATAAAAGTAATAAGTATATTTTTTATCGTTCTATCGATAATAACTTCTTAATATGGGTAATTATGCGTGTTATATTGATCATAATGAAAGTAGTAAGTATATTTATTACAGTTCTAGCGATAATAACTGCATTATATGCGTAATAAGGCATGTTATATTGATAATATCGGGGGTAATAAGTATAATTATTATAGTTCTAGCGATAATAATAGTAAAATATGGCTAATAGTGCATGATATATTGATAATAGTAAAAGTAATAAGTATATTTATTACAGTTCTATCGATAATAACTGCATAATATGGGTAATAATGCATGTTATATTGATGATAATGAAAGTAATACGTATATTTATTATAGTTCTAGCGATAATAACTGCATAATATGGGTAACAATGCATGTTATATTGAGAATAATATAAGTAATAAGTATAATTATTACAGTTCTGGCGATAATAACTGCATTATATGGGTAATAATGCATGTTATATTGAGAATAATATAAGTAATAAGTATGATTATTACAGTTCTGGCGATAATAACTGCATTATATGGGTAATAATGCACGTTATATTGCTAATAGTATTTAATAAGTATAATTATTACAGTTCTAGCGATAATACCTCCATTATATGGGTAATAATGCATGTTATATTGATAATGATATAAGTAATAAGTATAATTATTACAGTTCTAGCGATAATAACTGCATTATATGGGTAATAATGCACGTTATATTGCTAACAATATAAGTAATAAGTATAATTATTACAGTTCAAGCGATAATAACTGCATAATATGGGTAATAATGCATGTTATATTGATAATAATATAAGTAATAAGTATAATTATTACAGTTCTAGCGATAATACCTCCATTATATGGGTAATAATGCATGTTATATTGATAATGATATAAGTAATAAGTATAATTATTACAGTTCTAGCGATAATAACTGCATAATATGGGTAATAATGCACGTTATATTGCTAATAATATAAGTAATAAGTAAAATTATTACAGTTCTAGCAATAATACCTCCATTATATGGGTAATAATGCATGTTAGATTGATGATAATGAAAGTAATACGTATATTTATTATAGTTCTAGCGATAATAACTGCATAATATGGGTAACAATGCATGTTATATTGAGAATAATATAAGTAATAAGTATAATTATTACAGTTCTGGCGATAATAACTGCACTATATGGGTAATAATGCACGTTATATTGCTAATAGTATAAGTAATAAGTATAATTATTACAGTTCTAGCGATAATACCTCCATTATATGGGTAATAATGCATGTTATATTGATAATAATATAAGTAATAAGTATATTGATTACAGTTATATCGATAATAACTGCATAATATGGGTAATAATGCATGTTATATTGATAATAATATAAGAAATAAGTATAATTATTACAGTTCTAGCGATAATTACTGCATTATATGGGTAATAATGCACGTTATATTGCTAGCAATATAAGTAATAAGTATAATTATTACAGTTCTAGCGATAATAACTGCATTATATGGGTAATAATGCATGTTATATTGCTAATAGTATTTAATAAGTATAATTATTACAGTTCTAGCGATAATACCTCCATTATATGGGTAATAATGCATGTTATATTGATAATGATATAAGTAATAAGTATAATTATTACAGTTCTAGCGATAATAACTGCATAATATGGGTAATAATGCACGTTATATTGCTAACAATATAAGTAATAAGTATAATTATTACAGTTCTAGCGATAATACCTCCATTATATGGGTAATAATGCATGTTATATTGATGATAATGAAAGTAATACGTATATTTATTATAGTTCTTGCGATAATAACTGCATAATATGGGTAATAATGCATGTTATATTGAGAATAATATAAGTAATAAGTATAATTATTACAGTTCTGGCGATAATAACTGCATTATATGGGTAATAATGCACGTTATATTGCTAATAGTATTTAATAAGTATAATTATTACAGTTCTAGCGATAATACCTCCATTATATGGGTAATAATGCATGTTATATTGATAATGATATAAGTAATAAGTATAATTATTACAGTTCTAGCGATAATAACTGCATTATATGGGTAATAATGCACGTTATATTGCTAACAATATAAGTAATAAGTATAATTATTACAGTTCAAGCGATAATAACTGCATAATATGGGTAATAATGCATGTTATATTGATAATAATATAAGTAATAAGTATAATTATTACAGTTCAAGCGATAATAACTGCAGAATATGGGTAATAATGCATGTTATATTGATAATAGTATAAGTAATAAGTATAATTATTACAGTTCTAGCGATAATACCTCCATTATATGGGTAATAATGCATGTTATATTGATGATAATGAAAGTAATACGTATATTTATTATAGTTCTTGCGATAATAACTGCATAATATGGGTAATAATGCATGTTATATTGAGAATAATATAAGTATTAAGTATAATTATTACAGTTCTGGCGATAATAACTGCATTATATGGGTAATAATGCACGTTATATTGCTAATAGTATTTAATAAGTATAATTATTACAGTTCTAGCGTTAATACCTCCATTATATGGGTAATAATGCATGTTATATTGATAATGATATAAGTAATAAGTATAATTATTACAGTTCTAGCGATAATAACTGCATAATATGGGTAATAATGCACGTTATATTGCTAATAATATAAGTAATGAGTACAATTATTACAGTTCTAGCGATAATAACTGCATAATATGGGTAATAATGCACGTTATATTGCTAATAATATAAGTAATAAGTATAATTATTACAGTTCTAGCGATAATAACTGCATTATATGGGTACTAATGCATGTTATATTGATAATATTGGGAGTAATAAGTATATTTATTATAGTTCTAGCGATAATAACTGCAGAATATGGGTAATAATGCATGTTATATTGATAATAGTATAAGTAATCAGTATAATTATTACAGTTCTAGCGATAATACCTCCATTATATGGGTAATAATGCATGTTATATTGATGATAATTAAAGTAATACGTATATTTATTATAGTTCTTGCGATAATAACTGCATAATATGGGTAATAATGCATGTTGTATTGAGAATAATATAAGTATTAAGTATAATTATTACAGTTCTGGCGATAATAACTGCATTATATGGGTAATAATGCACGTTATATTGCTAATAGTATTTAATAAGTATAATTATTACAGTTCTAGCGATAATACCTCCATTATATGGGTAATAATGCATGTTATATTGATAATGATATAAGTAATAAGTATAATTATTACAGTTCTAGCGATAATAACTGCATAATATGGGTAATAATGCACGTTATATTGCTAATAATATAAGTAATGAGTACAATTATTACAGTTCCAGCGATAATAACTGCATAATATGGGTAATAATGCACGTTATATTGCTAATAATATAAGCAATAAGTATAATTATTACAGTTCTAGCGATAATAACTGCATTATATGGGTAATAATGCATGTTATATTGATAATATTGGGAGTAATAAGTATATTTATTATAGTTCTAGCGATAATAACTGCAGAATATGGGTAATAATGCATGTTATATTGATAATAATATAAGTAATAAGTATAATTATTACAGTTCTACCGATAATAACTGCATTATAAGGGTAATAATGCACGTTATATTGCTAACAATATAAGTAATAAGTATAATTATTACAGTTCTAGCGATAATAACTGCATAATATGGGTAATAATGCACGTTATATTGCTAATAATATAAGTAATGAGTACAATTATTACAGTTCTAACGATAATAACTGCATAATATGGGTAATAATGCACGTTATATTGCTAATAATATAAGTAATAAGTAAAATTATTACAGTTCTAGCAATAATACCTCCATTATATGGGTAATAATGCATGTTATATTGATAATAATATAAGTAATAAGTATAATTATTACAGTTGTAGCGATAATAACTGCATTATATGGGTAATAATGCATGTTATATTGATAATATTGGGAGTAATAAGTATATTTATTATAGTTCTAGCGATAATAACTGCAGAATATGGGTAATAATGCATGTTATATTGATAATAGTATAAGTAATAAGTATAATTATTACAATTCTAGCGATAATACCTCCATTATATGGGTAATAATGCATGTTATATTGATAATAATATAAGTAATAAGTATAATTATTACAGTTCTAGCGATAATAACTGCATAATACGGGTAATAATGCACGTTATATTGCTAATAATATAAGTAATGAGTATAATTATTACAGTTCTAGCGATAATAACTGCATTATATGGGTAATAATGCATGTTATATTGATAATAATAAAAGTAATAAGTATATTTATTATCGTTCTATCGATAATAACTTCTTAATATGGGTTATAATGCATGTTATATTGATGATAATGAAAGTAGTAAGTATATTTATTACAGTTCTAGCGATAATAACTGCATTATATGCGTAATAAGGCATGTTATATTGATAATATCGGGGGTAATAAGTATAATTATTATAGTTCTAGCGATAATAATAGTAAAATATGGCTAATAGTGCATAATATATTGATAATAGTAAAAGTAATAAGTATATTTATTACAGTTCTATCGATAATAACTGCATAATATGGGTAATAATGCATGTTATATTGATGATAATGAAAGTAATACGTATATTCATTATAGTTCTAGCGATAATAACTGCATAATATGGGTAACAATGCATGTTATATTGAGAATAATATAAGTAATAAGTATAATTATTACAGTTCTGGCGATAATAACTGCATTATATGGGTAATAATGCACGTTATATTGCTAATAGTATAAGTAATAAGTATAATTATTACAGTTCTAGCGATAATACCTCCATTATATGGGTAATAATGCATGTTATATTGATAATAATATAAGTAATAAGTATATTTATTACAGTTATATCGATAATAACTGCATAATATGGGTAATAATGCATGTTATATTGCTAATAGTATTTAATAAGTATAATTATTACAGTTCTAGCGATAATACCTCCATTATATGGGTAATAATGCATGTTATATTGATAATGATATAAGTAATAAGTATAATTATTACAGTTCTAGCGATAATAACTGCATAATATGGGTAATAATGCACGTTATATTGCTAACAATATAAGTAATAAGTATAATTATTACAGTTCTAGCGATAATACCTCCATTATATGGGTAATAATGCATGTTATATTGATGATAATGAAAGTAATACGTATATTTATTATAGTTCTTGCGATAATAACTGCATAATATGGGTAATAATGCATGTTATATTGAGAATAATATAAGTAATAAGTATAATTATTACAGTTCTGGCGATAATAACTGCATTATATGGGTAATAATGCACGTTATATTGCTAATAGTATTTAATAAGTATAATTATTACAGTTCTAGCGATAATACCTCCATTATATGGGTAATAATGCATGTTATATTGATAATGATATAAGTAATAAGTATAATTATTACAGTTCTAGCGATAATAACTGCATTATATGGGTAATAATGCACGTTATATTGCTAACAATATAAGTAATAAGTATAATTATTACAGTTCAAGCGATAATAACTGCATAATATGGGTAATAATGCATGTTATATTGATAATAATATAAGTAATAAGTATAATTATTACAGTTCAAGCGATAATAACTGCAGAATATGGGTAATAATGCATGTTATATTGATAATAGTATAAGTAATAAGTATAATTATTACAGTTCTAGCGATAATACCTCCATTATATGGGTAATAATGCATGTTATATTGATGATAATGAAAGTAATACGTATATTTATTATAGTTCTTGCGATAATAACTGCATAATATGGGTAATAATGCATGTTATATTGAGAATAATATAAGTATTAAGTATAATTATTACAGTTCTGGCGATAATAACTGCATTATATGGGTAATAATGCACGTTATATTGCTAATAGTATTTAATAAGTATAATTATTACAGTTCTAGCGTTAATACCTCCATTATATGGGTAATAATGCATGTTATATTGATAATGATATAAGTAATAAGTATAATTATTACAGTTCTAGCGATAATAACTGCATAATATGGGTAATAATGCACGTTATATTGCTAATAATATAAGTAATGAGTACAATTATTACAGTTCTAGCGATAATAACTGCATAATATGGGTAATAATGCACGTTATATTGCTAATAATATAAGTAATAAGTATAATTATTACAGTTCTAGCGATAATAACTGCATTATATGGGTACTAATGCATGTTATATTGATAATATTAGGAGTAATAAGTATATTTATTATAGTTCTAGCGATAATAACTGCAGAATATGGGTAATAATGCATGTTATATTGATAATAGTATAAGTAATCAGTATAATTATTACAGTTCTAGCGATAATACCTCCATTATATGGGTAATAATGCATGTTATATTGATGATAATTAAAGTAATACGTATATTTATTATAGTTCTTGCGATAATAACTGCATAATATGGGTAATAATGCATGTTGTATTGAGAATAATATAAGTATTAAGTATAATTATTACAGTTCTGGCGATAATAACTGCATTATATGGGTAATAATGCACGTTATATTGCTAATAGTATTTAATAAGTATAATTATTACAGTTCTAGCGATAATACCTCCATTATATGGGTAATAATGCATGTTATATTGATAATGATATAAGTAATAAGTATAATTATTACAGTTCTAGCGATAATAACTGCATAATATGGGTAATAATGCACGTTATATTGCTAATAATATAAGTAATGAGTACAATTATTACAGTTCCAGCGATAATAACTGCATAATATGGGTAATAATGCACGTTATATTGCTAATAATATAAGCAATAAGTATAATTATTACAGTTCTAGCGATAATAACTGCATTATATGGGTAATAATGCATGTTATATTGATAATATTGGGAGTAATAAGTATATTTATTATAGTTCTAGCGATAATAACTGCAGAATATGGGTAATAATGCATGTTATATTGATAATAATATAAGTAATAAGTATAATTATTACAGTTCTACCGATAATAACTGCATTATAAGGGTAATAATGCACGTTATATTGCTAACAATATAAGTAATAAGTATAATTATTACAGTTCTAGCGATAATAACTGCATAATATGGGTAATAATGCACGTTATATTGCTAATAATATAAGTAATGAGTACAATTATTACAGTTCTAACGATAATAACTGCATAATATGGGTAATAATGCACGTTATATTGCTAATAATATAAGTAATAAGTAAAATTATTACAGTTCTAGCAATAATACCTCCATTATATGGGTAATAATGCATGTTATATTGATAATAATATAAGTAATAAGTATAATTATTACAGTTGTAGCGATAATAACTGCATTATATGGGTAATAATGCATGTTATATTGATAATATTGGGAGTAATAAGTATATTTATTATAGTTCTAGCGATAATAACTGCAGAATATGGGTAATAATGCATGTTATATTGATAATAGTATAAGTAATAAGTATAATTATTACAATTCTAGCGATAATACCTCCATTATATGGGTAATAATGCATGTTATATTGATAATAATATAAGTAATAAGTATAATTATTACAGTTCTAGCGATAATAACTGCATAATACGGGTAATAATGCACGTTATATTGCTAATAATATAAGTAATGAGTATAATTATTACAGTTCTAGCGATAATAACTGCATTATATGGGTAATAATGCATGTTATATTGATAATAATAAAAGTAATAAGTATATTTATTATCGTTCTATCGATAATAACTTCTTAATATGGGTTATAATGCATGTTATATTGATGATAATGAAAGTAGTAAGTATATTTATTACAGTTCTAGCGATAATAACTGCATTATATGCGTAATAAGGCATGTTATATTGATAATATCGGGGGTAATAAGTATAATTATTATAGTTCTAGCGATAATAATAGTAAAATATGGCTAATAGTGCATAATATATTGATAATAGTAAAAGTAATAAGTATATTTATTACAGTTCTATCGATAATAACTGCATAATATGGGTAATAATGCATGTTATATTGATGATAATGAAAGTAATACGTATATTCATTATAGTTCTAGCGATAATAACTGCATAATATGGGTAACAATGCATGTTATATTGAGAATAATATAAGTAATAAGTATAATTATTACAGTTCTGGCGATAATAACTGCATTATATGGGTAATAATGCACGTTATATTGCTAATAGTATAAGTAATAAGTATAATTATTACAGTTCTAGCGATAATACCTCCATTATATGGGTAATAATGCATGTTATATTGATAATAATATAAGTAATAAGTATATTTATTACAGTTATATCGATAATAACTGCATAATATGGGTAATAATGCATGTTATATTGATGATAATAAAAGTAATACGTAAATTTATTATAGTTCTAGCAATAATAACTGCATAATATGGGTAATAATGCATGTTATATTAATAATAATATAAGAAATAAGTATAATTATTACAGTTCTAGCGATAATTACTGCATTATATGGGTAATAATGCACGTTATATTGCTAATAATATAAGTAATGAGTACAATTATTACAGTTCTAGCGATAATAACTGCATAATATGGGTAATAATGCACGTTATATTGCTAATAATATAAGTAATACGTATAATTATTACAGTTCTAGCAATAATACCTCCATTATATGGGTAATAATGCATGTTATATTGATAATAATATAAGTAATAAGTATAATTATTACAGTTCTAGCGATAGTAACTGCATTATATGGGTAATAATGCATGTTATATTGATAATATTGTGTGTAATAAGTATATTTATTATAGTTCTAGCGATAATAACTGCAGAATATGGGTAATAATGCACGTTATATTGCTAACAATATAAGTAATAAGTATAATTATTACAGTTCTAGCGATAATAACTGCATTATATGGGTAATAATGCATGTTATATTGATAATAATAAAAGTAATAAGTATATTTATTATCGTTCTATCGATAATAACTTCTTAATATGGGTAATTATGCATGTTATATTGATCATAATGAAAGTAGTAAGTATATTTATTACAGTTCTAGCGATTATAACTGCATTATATGCGTAATAAGGCATGTTATATTGATAATATCGGGGGTAATAAGTATAATTATTATAGTTCTAGCGATAATAATAGTAAAATATGGCTAATAGTGCATGATATATTGATAATAGTAAAAGTAATAAGTATATTTATTACAGTTCTATCGATAATAACTGCATAATATGGGTAATAATGCATGTTATATTGATGATAATGAAAGTAATACGTATATTTATTATAGTTCTAGCGATAATAACTGCATAATATGGGTAACAATGCATGTTATATTGAGAATAATATAAGTAATAAGTATAATTATTACAGTTCTGGCGATAATAACTGCATAATATGGGTAATAATGCATGTTATATTGAGAATAATATAAGTAATAAGTATAATTATTACAGTTCTGGCGATAATAACTGCATTATATGGGTAATAATGCACGTTATATTGCTAATAGTATTTAATAAGTATAATTATTACAGTTCTAGCGATAATACCTCCATTATATGGGTAATAATGCATGTTATATTGATAATGATATAAGTAATAAGTATAATTATTACAGTTCTAGCGATAATAACTGCATTATATGGGTAATAATGCACGTTATATTGCTAACAATATAAGTAATAAGTATAATTATTACAGTTCAAGCGATAATAACTGCATAATATGGGTAATAATGCATGTTATATTAATAATAATATAAGAAATAAGTATAATTATTACAGTTCTAGCGATAATTACTGCATTATATGGGTAATAATGCACGTTATATTGCTAATAATATAAGTAATGAGTACAATTATTACAGTTCTAGCGATAATAACTGCATAATATGGGTAATAATGCACGTTATATTGCTAATAATATAAGTAATACGTATAATTATTACAGTTCTAGCAATAATACCTCCATTATATGGGTAATAATGCATGTTATATTGATAATAATATAAGTAATAAGTATAATTATTACAGTTCTAGCGATAGTAACTGCATTATATGGGTAATAATGCATGTTATATTGATAATATTGGGAGTAATAAGTGTATTTATTATAGTTCTAGCGATAATAACTGCAGAATATGGGTAATAATGCATGTTATATTGATAATAGTATAAGTAATAAGTATAATTATTACAATTCTAGCGATAATACCTCCATTATATGGGTAATAATGCATGTTATATTGATAATAATATAAGTAATAAGTATAATTATTACAGTTCTAGCGATAATAACTGCATAATACGGGTAATAATGCACGTTATATTGCTAAGAATATAAGTAATAAGTATAATTATTACAATTCTAGCGATAATACCTCCATTATATGGGTAATAATGCATGTTATATTGATAATAATATAAGTAATAAGTATAATTATTACAGTTCTAGCGATAATAACTGCATAATACGGGTAGTAATGCACGTTATATTGCTAATAATATAAGTAATGAGTATAATTATTACAGTTCTAGCGATAATAACTGCATTATATGGGTAATAATGCATGTTATATTGATAATAATAAAAGTAATAAGTATATTTATTATC
Organism: Megachile leachella; assembly: GCA_963576845.1. NCBI lineage: Eukaryota > Metazoa > Arthropoda > Insecta > Hymenoptera > Megachilidae > Megachile > Megachile leachella. Next base: position 1,038,325 of record CAUYWW010000068.1, read on the forward strand.
GTTCTATCGATAATAACTTCTTAATATGGGTAATTATGCATGTTATATTGATCATAATGAAAGTAGTAAGTATATTTATTACAGTTCTAGCGATAATAACTGCATTATATGCGTAATAAGGCATGTTATATTGATAATATCCGGGGTAATAAGTATAATTATTATAGTTCTAGCGATAATAACAGTAAAATATGGCTAATAGTGCATGATATATTGATAATAGTAAAAGTAATAAGTATATTTATTACAGTTCTATCGATAATAACTGCATAATATGGGTAATAATGCATGTTATATTGATGATAATGAAAGTAATACGTATATTTATTATAGTTCTAGCGATAATAACTGCATAATATGGGTAACAATGCATGTTATATTGAGAATAATATAAGTAATAAGTATAATTATTACAGTTCTGGCGATAATAACTGCATAATATGGGTAATAATGCATGTTATATTGAGAATAATATAAGTAATAAGTGTAATTATTACAGTTCTGGCGATAATAACTGCATTATATGGGTAATAATGCACGTTATATTGCTAATAGTATTTAATAAGTATAATTATTACAGTTCTAGCGATAATACCTCCATTATATGGGTAATAATGCATGTTATATTGATAATGATATAAGTAATACGTATAATTATTACAGTTCTAGCGATAATAACTGCATTATATGGGTAATAATGCACGTTATATTGCTAACAATATAAGTAATAAGTATAATTATTACAGTTCAAGCGATAATAACTGCATAATATGGGTAATAATGCATGTTATATTGATAATAATATAAGTAATAAGTATAATTATTACAGTTCTAGCGATAATACCTCCATTATATGGGTAATAATGCATGTTATATTGATAATGATATAAGTAATAAGTATAATTATTACAGTTCTAGCGATAATAACTGCATAATATGGGTAATAATGCACGTTATATTGCTAATAATATAAGTAATGAGTACAATTATTACAGTTCTAGCGATAATAACTGCATAATATGGGTAATAATGCACGTTATATTGCTAATAATATAAGTAATACGTATAATTATTACAGTTCTAGCAATAATACCTCCATTATATGGGTAATAATGCATGTTATATTGATAATAATATAAGTAATAAGTATAATTATTACAGTTCTAGCGATAATAACTGCATTATATGGGTAATAATGCATGTTATATTGATAATATTGTGTGTAATAAGTATATTTATTATAGTTCTAGCGATAATAACTGCAGAATATGGGTAATAATGCACGTTATATTGCTAACAATATAAGTAATAAGTATAATTATTACAGTTCTAGCGATAATAACTGCATTATATGGGCAATAATGCATGTTATATTGATAATATTGGGAGTAATAAGTATATTTATTATAGTTCTAGCGATAATAACTGCAGAATATTGGTAATAATGCATGTTATATTGATAATAGTATAAGTAATAAGTATAATTATTACAATTCTAGCGAAAATACCTCCATTATATGGGTAATCATGCATGTTGTATTGATAATAATATAAGTAATAAGTATAATTATTACAGTTCTGGCGATAATAACTGCATTATATGGGTAATAATGCACGTTATATTGCTAATAGTATTTAATAAGTATAATTATTACAGTTCTAGCGATAATACCTCCATTATATGGGTAATAATGCATGTTATATTGATAATGATATAAGTAATAAGTATAATTATTACAGTTCTAGCGATAATAACTGCATTATATGGGTAATAATGCACGTTATATTGCTAACAATATAAGTAATAAGTATAATTATTACAGTTCAAGCGATAATAACTGCATAATATGGGTAATAATGCATGTTATATTAATAATAATATAAGAAATAAGTATAATTATTACAGTTCTAGCGATAATTACTGCATTATATGGGTAATAATGCACGTTATATTGCTAATAATATAAGTAATGAGTACAATTATTACAGTTCTAGCGATAATAACTGCATAATATGGGTAATAATGCACGTTATATTGCTAATAATATAAGTAATACGTATAATTATTACAGTTCTAGCAATAATACCTCCATTATATGGGTAATAATGCATGTTATATTGATAATAATATAAGTAATAAGTATAATTATTACAGTTCTAGCGATAGTAACTGCATTATATGGGTAATAATGCATGTTATATTGATAATATTGGGAGTAATAAGTGTATTTATTATAGTTCTAGCGATAATAACTGCAGAATATGGGTAATAATGCATGTTATATTGATAATAGTATAAGTAATAAGTATAATTATTACAATTCTAGCGATAATACCTCCATTATATGGGTAATAATGCATGTTATATTGATAATAATATAAGTAATAAGTATAATTATTACAGTTCTAGCGATAATAACTGCATAATACGGGTAATAATGCACGTTATATTGCTAAGAATATAAGTAATAAGTATAATTATTACAATTCTAGCGATAATACCTCCATTATATGGGTAATAATGCATGTTATATTGATAATAATATAAGTAATAAGTATAATTATTACAGTTCTAGCGATAATAACTGCATAATACGGGTAGTAATGCACGTTATATTGCTAATAATATAAGTAATGAGTATAATTATTACAGTTCTAGCGATAATAACTGCATTATATGGGTAATAATGCATGTTATATTGATAATAATAAAAGTAATAAGTATATTTATTATCGTTCTATCGATAATAACTTCTTAATATGGGTAATTATGCATGTTATATTGATCATAATGAAAGTAGTAAGTATATTTATTACAGTTCTAGCGATAATAACTGCATTATATGCGTAATAAGGCATGTTATATTGATAATATCCGGGGTAATAAGTATAATTATTATAGTTCTAGCGATAATAACAGTAAAATATGGCTAATAGTGCATGATATATTGATAATAGTAAAAGTAATAAGTATATTTATTACAGTTCTATCGATAATAACTGCATAATATGGGTAATAATGCATGTTATATTGATGATAATGAAAGTAATACGTATATTTATTATAGTTCTAGCGATAATAACTGCATAATATGGGTAACAATGCATGTTATATTGAGAATAATATAAGTAATAAGTATAATTATTACAGTTCTGGCGATAATAACTGCATAATATGGGTAATAATGCATGTTATATTGAGAATAATATAAGTAATAAGTGTAATTATTACAGTTCTGGCGATAATAACTGCATTATATGGGTAATAATGCACGTTATATTGCTAATAGTATTTAATAAGTATAATTATTACAGTTCTAGCGATAATACCTCCATTATATGGGTAATAATGCATGTTATATTGATAATGATATAAGTAATACGTATAATTATTACAGTTCTAGCGATAATAACTGCATTATATGGGTAATAATGCACGTTATATTGCTAACAATATAAGTAATAAGTATAATTATTACAGTTCAAGCGATAATAACTGCATAATATGGGTAATAATGCATGTTATATTGATAATAATATAAGTAATAAGTATAATTATTACAGTTCTAGCGATAATACCTCCATTATATGGGTAATAATGCATGTTATATTGATAATGATATAAGTAATAAGTATAATTATTACAGTTCTAGCGATAATAACTGCATAATATGGGTAATAATGCACGTTATATTGCTAATAATATAAGTAATGAGTACAATTATTACAGTTCTAGCGATAATAACTGCATAATATGGGTAATAATGCACGTTATATTGCTAATAATATAAGTAATACGTATAATTATTACAGTTCTAGCAATAATACCTCCATTATATGGGTAATAATGCATGTTATATTGATAATAATATAAGTAATAAGTATAATTATTACAGTTCTAGCGATAATAACTGCATTATATGGGTAATAATGCATGTTATATTGATAATATTGTGTGTAATAAGTATATTTATTATAGTTCTAGCGATAATAACTGCAGAATATGGGTAATAATGCACGTTATATTGCTAACAATATAAGTAATAAGTATAATTATTACAGTTCTAGCGATAATAACTGCATTATATGGGCAATAATGCATGTTATATTGATAATATTGGGAGTAATAAGTATATTTATTATAGTTCTAGCGATAATAACTGCAGAATATTGGTAATAATGCATGTTATATTGATAATAGTATAAGTAATAAGTATAATTATTACAATTCTAGCGAAAATACCTCCATTATATGGGTAATCATGCATGTTGTATTGATAATAATATAAGTAATAAGTATAATTATTACAGTTCTAGCGATAATAACTGCATAATACGGGTAATAATGCACGTTATATTGCTAATAATATAAGTAATGAGTATAATTATTACAGTTCTAGCGATAATAACTGCATAATATGGGTAATAATGCATGTTATATTGAGAATAATATAAGTTATAAGTATAATTATTACAGTTCTGGCGATAATAACTGCATTATATGGGTAATAATGCACGTTATATTGCTAATAGTATTTAATAAGTATAATTATTACAGTTCTAGCGATAATACCTCCATTATATGGGTAATAATGCATGTTATATTGATAATGATATAAGTAATAAGTATAATTATTACAGTTCTAGCGATAATAACTGCATTATATGGGTAATAATGCACGTTATATTGCTAACAATATAAGTAATAAGTATAATTATTACAGTTCAAGCGATAATAACTGCATAATATGGGTAATAATGCATGTTATATTGATAATAATATAAGTAATAAGTATAATTATTACAGTTCTAGCGATAATACCTCCATTATATGGGTAATAATGCATGTTATATTGATGATAATGAAAGTAATACGTATATTTATTATAGTTCTTGCGATAATAACTGCATAATATGGGTAATAATGCATGTTATATTGAGAATAATATAAGTATTAAGTATAATTATTACAGTTCTGGCGATAATAACTGCATTATATGGGTAATAATGCACGTTATATTGCTAATAGTATTTAATAAGTATAATTATTACAGTTCTAGCGATAATACCTCCATTATATGGGTAATAATGCATGTTATATTGATAATGATATAAGTAATAAGTATAATTATTACAGTTCTAGCGATAATACCTCCATTATATGGGTAATAATGCATGTTATATTGATAATAATATAAGTAATAAGTATATTTATTACAGTTATATCGATAATAACTGCATAATATGGGTAATAATGCATGTTATATTGATGATAATAAAAGTAATACGTAAATTTATTATAGTTCTAGCAATAATAACTGCATAATATGGGTAATAATGCATGTTATATTGATAATAATATAAGAAATAAGTATAATTATTACAGTTCTAGCGATAATTACTGCATTATATGGGTAATAATGCACGTTATATTGCTAACAATATAAGTAATAAGTATAATTATTACAGTTCTAGCGATAATAACTGCATAATATGGGTAATAATGCATGTTATATTGATAATAATATAAGTAATAAGTATAATTATTACAATTCTAGCGATAATACCTCCATTATATGGGTAATAATGCATGTTGTATTGATAATAATATAAGTAATAAGTATAATTATTACAGTTCTAGCGATAATAACTGCATAATACGGGTAATAATGCACGTTATATTGCTAATAATATAAGTAATGAGTATAATTATTACAGTTCTAGCGATAATAACTGCATTATATGGGTAATAATGCATGTTATATTGATAATAATAAAAGTAATAAGTATATTTATTATCGTTCTATCGATAATAACATCTTAATATGGGTAATAATGCATGTTATATTGATGATAATGAAAGTAGTAAGTATATTTATTACAGTTCTAGCGATAATAACTGCATTATATGCGTAATAAGGCATGTTATATTGATAATATCGGGGGTAATAAGTATAATTATTATAGTTCTAGCGATAATAATAGTAAAATATGGCTAATAGTGCATGATATATTGATAATAGTAAAAGTAATAAGTATATTTATTACAGTTCTATCGATAATAACTGCATAATATGGGTAATAATGCATGTTATATTGATAATAATATAAGAAATAAGTATAATTATTACAGTTCTAGCGATAATTACTGCATTATATGGGTAACAATGCACGTTATATTGCTAGCAATATAAGTAATAAGTATAATTATTACAGTTCTAGCGATAATAACTGCATTATATGGGTAATAATGCATGTTATATTGATAATAATAAAAGTAATAAGTATATTTATTATCGTTCTATCGATAATAACATCTTAATATGGGTAATAATGCATGTTATATTGATGATAATGAAAGTAGTAAGTATATTTATTACAGTTCTAGCGATAATTCCTCCATTATATGGGTAATAATGCATGTTATATTGATAATGATATAAGTAATAAGTATAATTATTACAGTTCTAGCGATAATAACTGCATAATGTGGGTAATAATGCACGTTATATTGCTAATAATATAAGTAATGAGTACAATTATTACAGTTCTAGCGATAATAACTGCATAATATGGGTAATAATGCACGTTATATTGCTAATAATATAAGTAATACGTATAATTATTACAGTTCTAGCAATTATACCTCCATTATATGGGTAATAATGCATGTTATATTGATAATAATATAAGTAATAAGTATAATTATTACAGTTCTAGCGATAATAACTGCATTATATGGGTAATAATGCATGTTATATTGATAATATTGGGAGTAATAAGTATATTTATTATAGTTCCAGCGATAATAACTGCAGAATATGGGTAATAATGCATGTTATATTGATAATAGTATAAGTAATAAGTATAATTATTACAATTCTAGCGATAATACCTCCATTATATGGGTAATAATGCATGTTGTATTGATAATAATATAAGTAATAAGTATAATTATTACAGTTCTAGCGATAATACCTCCATTATATGGGTAATAATGCATGTTATATTGATAATAATATAAGTAATAAGTATAATTATTACAATTCTAGCGATAATACCTCCATTATATGGGTAATAATGCATGTTGTATTGATAATAATATAAGTAATAAGTATAATTATTACAGTTCTAGCGATAATAACTGCATAATACGGGTAATAATGCACGTTATATTGCTAATAATATAAGTAATGAGTATAATTATTACAGTTCTAGCGATAATAACTGCATTATATGGGTAATAATGCATGTTATATTGATAATAATAAAAGTAATAAGTATATTTATTATCGTTCTATCGATAATAACATCTTAATATGGGTAATAATGCATGTTATATTGATGATAATGAAAGTAGTAAGTATATTTATTACAGTTCTAGCGATAATAACTGCATTATATGCGTAATAAGGCATGTTATATTGATAATATCGGGGGTAATAAGTATAATTATTATAGTTCTAGCGATAATAATAGTAAAATATGGCTAATAGTGCATGATATATTGATAATAGTAAAAGTAATAAGTATATTTATTACAGTTCTATCGATAATAACTGCATAATATGGGTAATAATGCATGTTATATTGATAATAATATAAGAAATAAGTATAATTATTACAGTTCTAGCGATAATTATTGCATTATATGGGTAACAATGCACGTTATATTGCTAGCAATATAAGTAATAAGTATAATTATTACAGTTCTAGCGATAATAACTGCATTATATGGGTAATAATGCATGTTATATTGATAATAATAAAAGTAATAAGTATATTTATTATCGTTCTATCGATAATAACATCTTAATATGGGTAATAATGCATGTTATATTGATGATAATGAAAGTAGTAAGTATATTTATTACAGTTCTAGCGATAATTCCTCCATTATATGGGTAATAATGCATGTTATATTGATAATGATATAAGTAATAAGTATAATTATTACAGTTCTAGCGATAATAACTGCATAATGTGGGTAATAATGCACGTTATATTGCTAATAATATAAGTAATGAGTACAATTATTACAGTTCTAGCGATAATAACTGCATAATATGGGTAATAATGCACGTTATATTGCTAATAATATAAGTAATACGTATAATTATTACAGTTCTAGCAATTATACCTCCATTATATGGGTAATAATGCATGTTATATTGATAATAATATAAGTAATAAGTATAATTATTACAGTTCTAGCGATAATAACTGCATTATATGGGTAATAATGCATGTTATATTGATAATATTGGGAGTAATAAGTATATTTATTATAGTTCCAGCGATAATAACTGCAGAATATGGGTAATAATGCATGTTATATTGATAATAGTATAAGTAATAAGTATAATTATTACAATTCTAGCGATAATACCTCCATTATATGGGTAATAATGCATGTTGTATTGATAATAATATAAGTAATAAGTATAATTATTACAGTTCTAGCGATAATAACTGCATAATACGGGTAATAATGCACGTTATATTGCTAATAATATAAGTAATGAGTATAATTATTACAGTTCTAGCGATAATAACTGCATTATATGGGTAATAATGCATGTTATATTGATAATAATAAAAGTAATAAGTATATTTATTATCGTTCTATCGATAATAACTTCTTAATATGGGTAATAATGCATGTTATATTGATGATAATGAAAGTAGTAAGTATATTTATTACAGTTCTAGCGATAATAACTGCATTATATGCGTAATAAGGCATGTTATATTGATAATATCGGGGGTAATAAGTATAATTATTATAGTTCTAGCGATAATAATACTAAAATATGGCTAATAGTGCATGATATATTGATAATAGTAAAAGTAATAAGTATATTTATTACAGTTCTATCGATAATAACTGCATAATATGGGTAATAATGCATGTTATATTGATAATAATATAAGAAATAAGTATAATTATTACAGTTCTAGCGATAATTACTGCATTATATGGGTAATAATGCACGTTATATTGCTAGCAATATAAGTAATAAGTATAATTATGACAGTTCTAGCGATAATAACTGCATTATATGGGTAATAATGCATGTTATATTGCTAATAGTATTTAATAAGTATAATTATTACAGTTCTAGCGATAATTCCTCCATTATATGGGTAATAATGCATGTTATATTGATAATGATATAAGTAATAAGTATAATTATTACAGTTCTAGCGATAATAACTGCATAATATGGGTAATAATGCACGTTATATTGCTAACAATATAAGTAATAAGTATAATTATTACAGTTCTAGCGATAATACCTCCATTATATGGGTAATAATGCATGTTATATTGATGATAGTATAAGTAATAAGTATAATTATTACAATTCTAGCGATAATACCTCCATTATATGGGTAATAATGCATGTTGTATTGATAATAATATAAGTAATAAGTATAATTATTACAATTCTAGCGATAATACCTCCATTATATGGGTAATAATGCATGTTATATTGATAATAATATAAGAAATAAGTATAATTATTACAGTTCTAGCGATAATTACTGCATTATATGGGTAATAATGCACGTTATATTGCTAACAATATAAGTAATAAGTATAATTATTACAGTTCTAGCGATAATAACTGCATAATATGGGTAATAATGCATGTTATATTGATAATAATATAAGTAATAAGTATAATTATTACAGTTCTAGCGATAATAACTGCATAATATGGGTAATAATGCACGTTATATTGCTAACAATATAAGTAATAAGTATAATTATTACAGTTCTAGCGATAATACCTCCATTACATGGGTAATAATGCATGTTATATTGATGATAATGAAAGTAATACGTATATTTATTATAGTTCTTGCGGTAATAACTGCATAATATGGGTAATAATGCATGTTATATTGAGAATAATATAAGTTATAAGTATAATTATTACAGTTCTGGCGATAATAACTGCATTATATGGGTAATAATGCACGTTATATTGCTAATAGTATTTAATAAGTATAATTATTACAGTTCTAGCGATAATACCTCCATTATATGGGTAATAATGCATGTTATATTGATAATGATATAAGTAATAAGTATAATTATTACAGTTCTAGCGATAATACCTCCATTATATGGGTAATAATGCATGTTATATTGATAATAATATAAGTAATAAGTATATTTATTACAGTTATATCGATAATAACTGCATAATATGGGTAATAATGCATGTTATATTGATGATAATAAAAGTAATACGTAAATTTATTATAGTTCTAGCAATAATAACTGCATAATATGGGTAATAATGCATGTTATATTGATAATAATATAAGAAATAAGTATAATTATTACAGTTCTAGCGATAATTACTGCATTATATGGGTAATAATGCACGTTATATTGCTAACAATATAAGTAATAAGTATAATTATTACAGTTCTAGCGATAATAACTGCATAATATGGGTAATAATGCATGTTATATTGATAATAATATAAGTAATAAGTATAATTATTACAATTCTAGCGATAATACCTCCATTATATGGGTAATAATGCATGTTGTATTGATAATAATATAAGTAATAAGTATAATTATTACAGTTCTAGCGATAATAACTGCATAATACGGGTAATAATGCACGTTATATTGCTAATAATATAAGTAATGAGTATAATTATTACAGTTCTAGCGATAATAACTGCATTATATGGGTAATAATGCATGTTATGTTGATAATAATAAAAGTAATAAGTATATTTATTATCGTTCTATCGATAATAACTTCTTAATATGGGTAATAATGCATGTTATATTGATGATAATGAAAGTAGTAAGTATATTTATTACAGTTCTAGCGATAATAACTGCATTATATGCGTAATAAGGCATGTTATATTGATAATATCGGGGGTAATAAGTATAATTATTATAGTTCTAGCGATAATAATAGTAAAATATGGCTAATAGTGCATGATATATTGATAATAGTAAAAGTAATAAGTATATTTATTACAGTTCTATCGATAATAACTGCATAATATGGGTAATAATGCATGTTATATTGATAATAATATAAGAAATAAGTATAATTATTACAGTTCTAGCGATAATTACTGCATTATATGGGTAATAATGCACGTTATATTGCTAGCAATATAAGTAATAAGTATAATTATTACAGTTCTAGCGATAATAACTGCATTATATGGGTAATAATGCATGTTATATTGCTAATAGTATTTAATAAGTATAATTATTACAGTTCTAGCGATAATTCCTCCATTATATGGGTAATAATGCATGTTATATTGATAATGATATAAGTAATAAGTATAATTATTACAGTTCTAGCGATAATAACTGCATAATATGGGTAATAATGCACGTTATATTGCTAACAATATAAGTAATAAGTATAATTATTACAGTTCTAGCGATAATACCTCCATTATATGGGTAATAATGCATGTTATATTGATGATAATGAAAGTAATACGTATATTTATTATAGTTCTTGCGATAATAACTGCATAATATGGGTAATAATGCATGTTATATTGAGAATAATATAAGTAATAAGTATAATTATTACAGTTCTGGCGATAATAACTGCATTATATGGGTAATAATGCACGTTATATTGCTAATAGTATTTAATAAGTATAATTATTACAGTTCTAGCGATAATACCTCCATTATATGGGTAATAATGCATGTTATATTGATAATGATATAAGTAATAAGTATAATTATTACAGTTCTAGCGATAATAACTGCATAATATGGGTAATAATGCACGTTATATTGCTAATAATATAAGTAATGAGTACAATTATTACAGTTCTAGCGATAATAACTGCATAATATGGGTAATAATGCACGTTATATTGCTAATAATATAAGTAATACGTATAATTATTACAGTTCTAGCAATAATACCTCCATTATATGGGTAATAATGCATGTTATATTGATAATAATATAAGTAATAAGTATAATTATTACAGTTCTAGCGATAATAACTGCATTATATGGGTAATAATGCATGTTATATTGATAATATTGTGTGTAATAAGTATATTTATTATAGTTCTAACGATAATAACTGCAGAATATGGGTAATAATGCATGTTATATTGATAATAGTATAAGTAATGAGTATAATTATTACAATTCTAGCGATAATACCTCCATTATATGGGTAATAATGCATGTTGTATTGATAATAATATAAGTAATAAGTATAATTATTACAGTTCTAGCGATAATAACTGCATAATACGGGTAATAATGCACGTTATATTGCTAATAATATAAGTAATGAGTATAATTATTACAGTTCTAGCGATAATAACTGCATTATATGGGTAATAATGCATGTTATATTGATAATAATATAAGTAATAAGTATAATTATTACAGTTCTAGCGATAATAACTGCATTATATGGGTAACAATGCATGTTATATTGCTAATAATATAAGTAATGAGTACAATTATTACAGTTCTAGCGATAATAACTGCATAATATGGGTAATAATGCACGTTATATTGCTAATAATATAAGTAATACGTATAATTATTACAGTTCTAGCAATAATACCTCCATTATATGGGTAATAATGCATGTTATATTGATAATAATATAAGTAATAAGTATAATTATTACAGTTCTAGCGATAATAACTGCATTATATGGGTAATAATGCATGTTATATTGATAATATTGTGTGTAATAAGTATATTTATTATAGTTCTAACGATAATAACTGCAGAATATGGGTAATAATGCATGTTATATTGATAATAGTATAAGTAATGAGTATAATTATTACAATTCTAGCGATAATACCTCCATTATATGGGTAATAATGCATGTTATATTGATAATGATATAAGTAATAAGTATAATTATTACAGTTCTAGCGATAATAACTGCATAATACGGGTAATAATGCATGTTATATTGATAATAATATAAGTAATAAGTATAATTATTACAGTTCAAGCGATAATAACTGCAGAATATGGGTAATAATGCCTGTTATATTGATAATAGTATAAGTAATAAGTATAATTATTACAGTTCTAGCGATAATACCTCCATTATATGGGTAATAATGCATGTTATATTGATGATAATGAAAGTAATACGTATATTTATTATAGTTCTTGCGATAATAACTGCATAATATGGGTAATAATGCATGTTATATTGAGAATAATATAAGTATTAAGTATAATTATTACAGTTCTGGCGATAATAACTGCATTATATGGGTAATAATGCACGTTATATTGCTAATAGTATTTAATAAGTATAATTATTACAGTTCTAGCGATAATACCTCCATTATATGGGTAATAATGCATGTTATATTGATAATGATATAAGTAATAAGTATAATTATTACAGTTCTAGCGATAATAACTGCATAATATGGGTAATAATGCACGTTATATTGCTAATAATATAAGTAATGAGTACAATTATTACAGTTCTAGCGATAATAACTGCATAATATGGGTAATAATGCACGTTATATTGCTAATAATATAAGTAATAAGTATAATTATTACAGTTCTAGCGATAATAACTGCATTATATGGGTACTAATGCATGTTATATTGATAATATTGGGAGTAATAAGTATATTTATTATAGTTCTAGCGATAATAACTGCAGAATATGGGTAATAATGCATGTTATATTGATAATAGTATAAGTAATCAGTATAATTATTACAGTTCTAGCGATAATACCTCCATTATATGGGTAATAATGCATGTTATATTGATGATAATTAAAGTAATACGTATATTTATTATAGTTCTTGCGATAATAACTGCATAATATGGGTAATAATGCATGTTGTATTGAGAATAATATAAGTATTAAGTATAATTATTACAGTTCTGGCGATAATAACTGCATTATATGGGTAATAATGCACGTTATATTGCTAATAGTATTTAATAAGTATAATTATTACAGTTCTAGCGATAATACCTCCATTATATGGGTAATAATGCATGTTATATTGATAATGATATAAGTAATAAGTATAATTATTACAGTTCTAGCGATAATAACTGCATAATATGGGTAATAATGCACGTTATATTGCTAATAATATAAGTAATGAGTACAATTATTACAGTTCCAGCGATAATAACTGCATAATATGGGTAATAATGCACGTTATATTGCTAATAATATAAGTAATAAGTATAATTATTACAGTTCTAGCGATAATAACTGCATTATATGGGTAATAATGCATGTTATATTGATAATATTGGGAGTAATAAGTATATTTATTATAGTTCTAGCGATAATAACTGCAGAATATGGGTAATAATGCATGTTATATTGATAATAATATAAGTAATAAGTATAATTATTACAGTTCTACCGATAATAACTGCATTATAAGGGTAATAATGCACGTTATATTGCTAACAATATAAGTAATAAGTATAATTATTACAGTTCTAGCGATAATAACTGCATAATATGGGTAATAATGCATGTTATATTGATAATAATATAAGTAATAAGTATAATTATTACAGTTCTAGCGATAATACCTCCATTATATGGGTAATAATGCATGTTATATTGATAATGATATAAGTAATAAGTATAATTATTACAGTTCTAGCGATAATAACTGCATAATATGGGTAATAATGCACGTTATATTGCTAATAATATAAGTAATGAGTACAATTATTACAGTTCTAACGATAATAACTGCATAATATGGGTAATAATGCACGTTATATTGCTAATAATATAAGTAATAAGTAAAATTATTACAGTTCTAGCAATAATACCTCCATTATATGGGTAATAATGCATGTTATATTGATAATGATATAAGTAATAAGTATAATTATTACAGTTCCAGCGATAATAACTGCATAATACGGGTAATAATGCACGTTATATTGCTAATAATATAAGTAATGAGTATAATTATTACAGTTCTAGCGATAATAACTGCATTATATGGGTAATAATGCATGTTATATTGATAATAATAAAAGTAATAAGTATATTTATTATCGTTCTATCGATAATAACTTCTTAATATGGGTTATAATGCATGTTATATTGATGATAATGAAAGTAGTAAGTATATTTATTACAGTTCTAGCGATAATAACTGCATTATATGCGTAATAAGGCATGTTATATTGATAATATCGGCGGTAATAAGTATAATTATTATAGTTCTAGCGATAATAATAGTAAAATATGGCTAATAGTGCATAATATATTGATAATAGTAAAAGTAATAAGTATATTTATTACAGTTCTATCGATAATAACTGCATAATATGGGTAATAATGCATGTTATATTGATGATAATGAAAGTAATACGTATATTCATTATAGTTCTAGCGATAATAACTGCATAATATGGGTAACAATGCATGTTATATTGAGAATAATATAAGTAATAAGTATAATTATTACAGTTCTGGCGATAATAACTGCATTATATGGGTAATAATGCACGTTATATTGCTAATAGTATAAGTAATAAGTATAATTATTACAGTTCTAGCGATAATACCTCCATTATATGGGTAATAATGCATGTTATATTGATAATAATATAAGTAATAAGTATATTTATTACAGTTATATCGATAATAACTGCATAATATGGGTAATAATGCATGTTATATTGATGATAATAAAAGTAATACGTAAATTTATTACAGTTCTAGCAATAATAACTGCATAATATGGGTAATAATGCATGTTATATTAATAATAATATAAGAAATAAGTATAATTATTACAGTTCTAGCGATAATTACAGCATTATATGGGTAATAATGCACGTTATATTGCTAATAATATAAGTAATGAGTACAATTATTACAGTTCTAGCGATAATAACTGCATAATATGGGTAATAATGCACGTTATATTGCTAATAATATAAGTAACACGTATAATTATTACAGTTCTAGCAATAATACCTCCATTATATGGGTAATAATGCATGTTATATTGATAATAATATAAGTAATAAGTATAATTATTACAGTTCTAGCGATAGTAACTGCATTATATGGGTAATAATGCATGTTATATTGATAATATTGTGTGTAATAAGTATATTTATTATAGTTCTAGCGATAATAACTGCAGAATATGGGTAATAATGCACGTTATATTGCTAACAATATAAGTAATAAGTATAATCATTACAGTTCCAGCGATAATAACTGCATTATATGGGTAATAATGCATGTTATATTGATAATATTGGGAGTAATAAGTGTATTTATTATAGTTCTAGCGATAATAACTGCAGAATATGGGTAATAATGCATGTTATATTGATAATAATATGAGTAATAAGTATAATTATTACAGTTCTAGCTATAGTAACTGCATTATATGGGTAATAATGCACGTTATATTGCTAACAATATAAGTAATAAGTATAATTATTACAGTTCTAGCGATAATAACTGCATTATATGGGTAATAATGCATGTTACATTGATAATATTGGGAGTAATAAGTATATTTATTATAGTTCTGGCGATCATAACTGCATAATATGGGTAATAATGCATGTTATATTGATAACAATATAAGTAATAAGTATAATTATAACAGTTCTAGCAATAATACCTCCATTATATGGGTAATAATGCACGTTATATTGCTAAAAATATAAGTAATAAGTATAATTATTACAGTTCTAGCGATAATAACTGCATTATATGGGTAATAATGCATGTTATATTGATGATAATGAAAGTAATACGTATATTTATTATAGCTCTAGCGATAATAACTGCATAATATGGGTAATAATGCATGTTATATTGAGAATAATATAAGTAATAAGTATAATTATTACAGTTCTAGCGATAGTAACTGCATTATATGGGTAATAATGCACGTTATATTGCTAACAATATAAGTAATAAGTATAATTATTACAGTTCTAGCGATAATAACTGCATTATATGGGTAATAATGCATGTTACATTGATAATATTGGGAGTAATAAGTATATTTATTATAGTTCTGGCGATCATAACTGCATAATATGGGTAATAATGCATGTTATATTGATAATAATATAAGTAATAAGTATAATTATTACAGTTCTAGCAATAATACCTCCATTATATGGGTAATAATGCACGTTATATTGCTAACAATATAAGTAATAAGTATAATTATTACAGTTCTAGCGATAATAACTGCATTATATGGGTAATAATGCATGTTACATTGATAATATTGGGAGTAATAAGTATATTTATTATAGTTCTGGCGATCATAACTGCATAATATGGGTAATAATGCATGTTATATTGATAATAATATAAGTAATAAGTATAATTATTACAGTTCTAGCAATAATACCTCCATTATATGGGTAATAATGCACGTTATATTGCTAACAATATAAGTAATAAGTATAATTATTACAGTTCTAGCGATAATAACTGCATTATATGGGTAATAATGCATGTTATATTGATGATAATGAAAGTAATACGTATATTTATTATAGCTCTGGCGATAATAACTGCATAATATGGGTAATAATGCATGTTATATTGAGAATAATATAAGTAATAAGTATAATTATTACAGTTCTGGCGATAATAACTGCATTATATGGGTAATAATGCACGTTATATTGCTAATAGTATAAGTAATAAGTATAATTATTACAGTTCCAGCGATAATACCTCCATTATATGGGTAATAATGCATGTTATATTGATAATGATATAAGTAATAAGTATAATTATTACAGTTCTAGCGATAATAACTGTATAATATGGGTAATAATGCACGTTATATTGCTAATAATATAAGTAATAAGTATAATTATTACAGTTCTAGCGATAATAACTGCATTATATGGGTAATAATGCATGTTATATTGATAATATCGGGAGTAATAAGTATAATTATTATAGTTCTAGCGATAATAATAGTAAAATATGGCAAATAGTGCATGTTATATTGATAATAATAAAAGTAATAAGTATATTTATTACAGTTCTATCGATAATAACTGCATAATATGGGTAATAATGCATGTTATATTGATGATAATAAATGTAATACGTATATTTATTATAGCTCTAGCGATAATAACTGCATAATATGGGTAATAATGCATGTTATATTGAGAATAATATAAGTAATAAGTATAATTATTACAGTTCTGGCGATAATAACTGCATTATATGGGTAATAATGCACGTTATATTGCTAATAGTATAAGTAATAAGTATAATTATTACAGTTCTAGCGATAATACCTCCATTATATGGGTAATAATGCATGTTATATTGATAATGATATAAGTAATAAGTATAATTATTACAGTTCTAGCGATAATAACTGCATTATATGGGTAATAATGCACGTTATATTGCTAATAATATAAGTAATAAGTATAATTATTACAGTTCTAGCGATAATAACTGCATTATATGGGTAATAATGCATGTTACATTGATAATATTGGGAGTAATAAGTATATTTATTATAGTTCTGGCGATCATAACTGCATAATATGGGTAATAATGCATGTTATATTGATAATAATATAAGTAATAAGTATAATTATTACAGTTCTAGCAATAATACCTCCATTATATGGGTAATAATGCACGTTATATTGCTAACAATATAAGTAATAAGTATAATTATTACAGTTCTAGCGATAATAACTGCATTATATGGGTAATAATGCATGTTATATTGATGATAATGAAAGTAATACGTATATTTATTATAGCTCTGGCGATAATAACTGCATAATATGGGTAATAATGCATGTTATATTGAGAATAATATAAGTAATAAGTATAATTATTACAGTTCTGGCGATAATAACTGCATTATATGGGTAATAATGCACGTTATATTGCTAATAGTATAAGTAATAAGTATAATTATTACAGTTCCAGCGATAATACCTCCATTATATGGGTAATAATGCATGTTATATTGATAATGATATAAGTAATAAGTATAATTATTACAGTTCTAGCGATAATAACTGCATAATATGGGTAATAATGCACGTTATATTGCTAATAATATAAGTAATAAGTATAATTATTACAGTTCTAGCGATAATAACTGCATTATATGGGTAATAATGCATGTTATATTGATAATATCGGGAGTAATAAGTATAATTATTATAGTTCTAGCGATAATAATAGTAAAATATGGCAAATAGTGCATGTTATATTGATAATAATAAAAGTAATAAGTATATTTATTACAGTTCTATCGATAATAACTGCATAATATGGGTAATAATGCATGTTATATTGATGATAATAAATGTAATACGTATATTTATTATAGTTCTAGCGATAATAACTGCATAATATGGGTAATAATGCATGTTATATTGATAATAATATGAGTAATAAGTATAATTATTACAGTTCTAGCGATAGTAACTGCATTATATGGGTAATAATGCACGTTATATTGCTAACAATATAAGTAATAAGTATAATTATTACAGTTCTAGCGATAATAACTGCATTATATGGGTAATAATGCATGTTACATTGATAATATTGGGAGTAATAAGTATATTTATTATAGTTCTGGCGATCATAACTGCATAATATGGGTAATAATGCATGTTATATTGATAACAATATAAGTAATAAGTATAATTATAACAGTTCTAGCAATAATACCTCCATTATATGGGTAATAATGCACGTTATATTGCTAAAAATATAAGTAATAAGTATAATTATTACAGTTCTAGCGATAATAACTGCATTATATGGGTAATAATGCATGTTATATTGATGATAATGAAAGTAATACGTATATTTATTATAGCTCTAGCGATAATAACTGCATAATATGGGTAATAATGCATGTTATATTGAGAATAATATAAGTAATAAGTATAATTATTACAGTTCTAGCGATAGTAACTGCATTATATGGGTAATAATGCACGTTATAATGCTAACAATATAAGTAATAAGTATAATTATTACAGTTCTAGCGATAATAACTGCATTATATGGGTAATAATGCATGTTACATTGATAATATTGGGAGTAATAAGTATATTTATTATAGTTCTGGCGATCATAACTGCATAATATGGGTAATAATGCATGTTATATTGATAATAATATAAGTAATAAGTATAATTATTACAGTTCTAGCAATAATACCTCCATTATATGGGTAATAATGCACGTTATATTGCTAACAATATAAGTAATAAGTATAATTATTACAGCTCTAGCGATAATAACTGCATTATATGGGTAATAATGCATGTTATATTGATGATAATGAAAGTAATACGTATATTTATTATAGCTCTAGCGATAATAACTGCATAATATGGGTAATAATGCATGTTATATTGAGAATAATATAAGTAATAAGTATAATTATTACAGTTCTGGCGATAATAACTGCATTATATGGGTAATAATGCACGTTATATTGCTAATAGTATAAGTAATAAGTATAATTATTACAGTTCCAGCGATAATACCTCCATTATATGGGTAATAATGCATGTTATATTGATAATGATATAAGTAATAAGTATAATTATTACAGTTCTAGCGATAATAACTGCATAATATGGGTAATAATGCACGTTATATTGCTAATAATATAAGTAATAAGTATAATTATTACAGTTCTAGCGATAATAACTGCATTATATGGGTAATAATGCATGGTATATTGATAATATCGGGAGTAATAAGTATAATTATTATAGTTCTAGCGATAATAATAGTAAAATATGGCAAATAGTGCATGTTATATTGATAATATTGGGAGTAATAAGTATATTTATTATGGTTCTAGAGATAATAACTGCATAATATGGGTAATAATGCATGTTATATTGATAATAATATAAGTAATAAGTATAATTATTACAGTTCTAGCGATAATACCTCCATTATATGGGTAATAATGCATGTTATATTGATGATAATGAAAGTAATACGTATATTTATTATAGTTCTAGCGATAATAACTGCATAATATGGGTAATAATGCATGTTATATTGAGAATAATATAAGTAATAAGTATAATTATTACAGTTCTGGCGATAATAACTGCATTATATGGGTAATAATGCACGTTATATTGCTAATAGTATAAGTAATAAGTATAATTGTTACAGTTCTTGCGATAATACCTCCATTATATGGGTAATAGTGCATGTTATATTGATAATAATATAAGTAATAAGTATAATTATTACAGTTCTGGCGATAATAACTGCATTATATGGGTAATAATGCACGTTATATTGCTAATAATATAAGTAATGAGTACAATTATTACAGTTCTAGCGATAATAACTGCATTATATGGGTAATAATGCATGTTATATTGATAATAATATAAGTAATAAGTATAATTATTGCGGTTCTAGCGATAATAACTGCATTATATGGGTAATAATGCATGTTATATTGATAATATCGGGAGTAATAAGTATAATTATTATAGTTCTAGCGATAATAATAGTAAAATATGGCAAATAGTGCATGTTATATTGATAATATTGGGAGTAATAAGTATATTTATTATGGTTCTAGAGATAATAACTGCATAATATGGGTAATAATGCATGTTATATTGATAATAATATAAGTAATAAGTATAATTATTACAGTTCTTGCGATAATACCTCCATTATATGGGTAATAATGCATGTTATATTGATAATAATATAAGTAATAAGTATAATTATTACAGTTCTGGCGATAATAACTGCATTATATGGGTAACAATGCACGTTATATTGATAATAATATAAGTAATAAGTATAATTATTACAGTTCTAGCAATAATACCTCCATTATATGGGTAATAATGCACGTTATATTGCTAACAATATAAGTAATAAGTATAATTATTACAGTTCTAGCGATAATAACTGCATTATATGGGTAATAATGCATGTTATATTGATAACATCGGGAGTAATAAGTATAATTATTATAGTTCTAGCGATAATAACTGCATTATATCGGTAACAATGCACGTTATATTGCAAATAGTATAAGTAATAAGTATAATTATTACAGTTCTAGCGATAATACCTCTATTATATGGGTAATAATGCATTTTATTTTGATAATGATATAAGTAATAAGTATAATTATTACAGTTCTAGCGATAATAACTGCATAATATGGGTAATAATGCACGTTATATTGCTAATAGTATAAGTAATAAGTATAATTGTTACAGTTCTTGCGATAATACCTCCATTATATGGGTAATAATGCATGTTATATTGATAATAATATAAGTAATAAGTATAATTATTACAGTTCTGGCGATAATAACTGCATTATATGGGTAACAATGCACGTTATATTGATAACAATATGACTAATAAGTATAATTATTACAGTTCTAGCGATAGTAACTGCATTATATGGGTAATAATGCACGTTATATTGCTAACAATATAAGTAATAAGTATAATTATTACAGTTCTAGCGGTAATAACTGCATTATATGGGTAATAATGCATGTTACATTGATAATATTGGGAGTAATAAGTATATTTATTATAGTTCTGGCGATCATAACTGCATAATATGGGTAATAATGCATGTTATATTGATAATAATATAAGTAATAAGTATAATTATTACAGTTCTAGCAATAATACCTCCATTATATGGGTAATAATGCACGTTATATTGCTAACAATATAAGTAATAAGTATAATTATTACAGTTCTAGCGATAATAACTGCATTATATGGGTAATAATGCATGTTATATTGATAATATCGGGAGTAATAAGTATAATTATTATAGTTCTAGCGATAATAACTGCATTATATCGGTAACAATGCACGTTATATTGCAAATAGTATAAGTAATAAGTATAATTATTACAGTTCTAGCGATAATACCTCTATTATATGGGTAATAATGCATTTTATATTGATAATGATATAAGTAATAAGTATAATTATTACAGTTCTAGCGATAATAACTGCATAATATGGGTAATAATGCACGTTATATTGCTAATAATATAAGTAATGAGTACAATTATTACAGTTCTAGCGATAATAACTGCATTATATGGGTAATAATGCATGTTATATTGATAATAATATAAGTAATAAGTATAATTATTGCAGTTCTAGCGATAATAACTGCATTATATGGGTAATAATGCATGTTATATTGATAATATCGGGAGTAATAAGTATAATTATTATAGTTCTAGCGATAATAATAGTAAAATATGGCAAATAGTGCATGTTATATTGATAATAATAAAAGTAATAAGTATATTTATTACAGTTCTATCGATAATAACTGCATAATATGGGTAATAATGCATGTTATATTGATGATAATAAATGTAATACGCATATTTATTATAGTTCTAGCGATAATAACTGCATAATATGGGTAATAATGCATGTTATATTGATAATAATATGAGTAATAAGTATAATTATTACAGTTCTAGCGATAGTAACTGCATTATATGGGTAATAATGCACGTTATATTGCTAACAATATAAGTAATAAGTATAATTATTACAGTTCTAGCGATAATAACTGCATTATATGGGTAATAATGCATGTTACATTGATAATATTGGGAGTAATAAGTATATTTATTATAGTTCAGGCGATCATAACTGCATAATATGGGTAATAATGCATGTTATATTGATAATAATATAAGTAATAAGTATAATTATTACAGTTCTAGCAATAATACCTCCATTATATGGGTAATAATGCACGTTATATTGCTAACAATATAAGTAATAAGTATAATTTTTACAGTTCTAGCGATAATAACTGCATTATATGGGTAATAATGCATGTTATATTGATGATAATGAAAGTAATACGTATATTTATTATAGCTCTAGCGATAATAACTGCATAATATGGGTAATAATGCACGTTATATTGCTAATAGTATAAGTAATAAGTATAATTATTACAGTTCTAGCGATAATACCTCCATTATATGGGTAATAATGCATGTTATATTGATAATGATATAAGTAATAAGTATAATTATTACAGTTCTAGCGATAATAACTGCATAATATGGGTAATAATGCACGTTATATTGCTAATAATATAAGTAATAAGTATAATTATTACAGTTCTAGCGATAATAACTGCATTATATGGGTAATAATGCATGTTATATTGATAATATCGGGAGTAATAAGTATAATTATTATAGTTCTAGCGATAATAACTGCATAATATGGGTAATAATGCATGTTATATTGAGAATAATATAAGTAATAAGTATAATTATTACAGTTCTGGCGATAATAACTGCATTATATGGGTAATAATGCACGTTATATTGCTAATAGTATAAGTAATAAGTATAATTATTACAGTTCTAGCGATAATACCTCTATTATATGGGTAATAATGCATTTTATATTGATAATGATATAAGTAATAAGTATAATTATTACAGTTCTAGCGATAATAACTGCATAATATGGGTAATAATGCACGTTATATTGCTAATAATATAAGTAATGAGTACAATTATTACAGTTCTAGCGATAATAACTGCATTATATGGGTAATAATGCACGTTATATTGCTAATAGTATAAGTAATAAGTATAATTATTACAGTTCTAGCGATAATACCTCTATTATATGGGTAATAATGCATTTTATATTGATAATGATATAAGTAATAAGTATAATTATTACAGTTCTAGCGATAATAACTGCATAATATGGGTAATAATGCACGTTATATTGCTAACAATATAAGTAATAAGTATAATTATTACAGTTCTAGCGATAATAACTGCATTATATGGGTAAAAATGCATGTTATATTGATAATATTGGGAGTAATAAGTATATTTATTATGGTTCTAGAGATAATAACTGCATAATATGGGTAATAATGCATGTTATATTGATAATAATATAAGTAATAAGTATAATTATTACAGTTCTAGCGATAATACCTCCATTATATGGGTAATAATGCATGTTATATTGATGATAATGAAAGTAATACGTATATTTATTATAGTTCTAGCGATAATAACTGCATAATATGGGTAATAATGCATGTTATATTGAGAATAATATAAGTAATAAGTATAATTATTACAGTTCTGGCGATAATAACTGCATTATATGGGTAATAATGCATGTTATATTGCTAATAGTATAAGTAATGAATATAATTGTTACAGTTCTTGCGATAATACCTCCATTATATGGGTAATAATGCATGTTATATTTATAATAATATAAGTAATAAGTATAATTATTACAGTTCTAGCGATAATAACTGCATTATATGGGTAATAATGCACGTTATATTGCTAATAATATAAGTAATAAGTATAATTATTACAGTTCTAGCGATAATAACTGCATTATATGGGTAATAATGCACGTTATATTGCTAGTAGTATAAGTAATAAGTATAATTATTACAGTTCTAGCGATAATAACTGCATAATATGGGTAATAATGCACGTTATATTGCTAATAATATAAGTAATGAGTACAATTATTACAGTTCTGGCGATGATAACTGCATTACATGGGTAACAATGCACGTTATATTGCTAATAGTATAAGTAATAAGTATAATTATTACAGTTCTAGCGATAATACCTCTATTATATGGGTTATAATGCATGTTATATTGATAATGGTATACGTAATAAGTATAATTATTACAGTTCTAGCGATAATAACTGCATAATAAGGGTAATAATGCACGTTATATTGCTAATAATATAAGTAATGAGTACAATTATTACAGTTCTAGCGATAATAACTGCATTATATGGGTAATAATGCATGTTATACTGATAATATCGGGAGTAATAAGTATAATTATTATAGTTCTAGCGATAATAATAGTAAAATATGGCAAATAGTGCATGTTATATTGATAATAATAAAAGTAATAAGTATATTTATTTCAGTTCTATCGATAATAACTGCATAATATGGGTAATAATGCATGTTATATTGATGATAATAAATGTAATACGTATATTTATTATAGTTCTAGCGATAATAACTGCATAATATGGGTAATAATGCATGTTATATTGATAACAATATGAGTAATAAGTATAATTATTACAGTTCTGGCGATAATAACTGCATTATATGGGTAATAATGCACGTTATATTGCTAATAGTATAAGTAATAAGTATAATTGTTACAGTTCTTGCGATAATACCTCCATTATATGGGTAATAATGCATGTTATATTGATAATAATATGAGTAATAAGTATAATTATTACAGTTCTGGCGATAATAACTGCATTATATGGGTAATAATGCACGTTATATTGCTAATAGTATAAGTAATAAGTATAATTGTTACAGTTCTTGCGATAATACCTCCATTATATGGGTAATAATGCATGTTATATTGATAATAATATAAGTAATAAGTATAATTATTACAGTTCTAGCGATAATAACTGCATTATATGGGTAATAATGCACGTTATATTGCTAATAATATAAGTAGTAAGTATAATTATTACAGTTCTAGAGATAATAACTGCATTATATGGGTAATAATGCATGTTACATTGATAATATTGGGAGTAATAAGTATATTTATTATAGTTCTGGCGATCATAACTGCATAATATGGGTAATAATGCATGTTATATTGATAATAATATAAGTAATAAGCATAATTATTACAGTTCTAGCAATAATACCTCCATTATATGGGTAATAATGCACGTTATATTGCTAACAATATAAGTAATAAGTATAATTATTACAGTTCTAGCGATAATAACTGCATTATATGGGTAATAATGCATGTTATATTGATGATAATGAATGTAATACGTATATTTATTATAGCTCTAGCGATAATAACTGCATAATATGGGTAATAATGCATGTTATATTGAGAATAATATAAGTAATAAGTATAATTATTACAGTTCTGGCTATAATAACTGCATTATATGGGTAATAATGCACGTTATATTGCTAATAGTATAAGTAATAAGTATAATTATTACAGTTCTAGCGATAATACCTCCATTATATGGGTAATAATGCATGTTATATTGATAATGATATAAGTAATAAGTATAATTATTACAGTTCTAGCGATAATAACTGCATAATATGGGTAATAATGCACGTTATATTGCTAATAATATAAGTAATAAGTATAATTATTACAGTTCTAGCGATAATAACTGCATTATATGGGTAATAATGCATGTTATATGGATAATATCGGGAGTAATAAGCATAATTATTATAGTTCTAGCGATAATAATAGTAAAATATGGCAAATAGTGCATGTTATATTGATAATATTGGGAGTAATAAGTATATTTATTATGGTTCTAGGGATAATAACTGCATAATATGGGTAATAATGCATGTTATATTGATAATAATATAAGTAATAAGTATAATTATTACAGTTCTAGCGATAATACCTCCATTATATGGGTAATAATGCATGTTATATTGATGATAATGAAAGTAATACGTATATTTATTATAGTTCTAGCGATAATAACTGCATAATATGGGTAATAATGCATGTTATATTGAGAATAATATAAGTAATAAGTATAATTATTACAGTTCTGGCGATAATAACTGCATTATATGGGTAATAATGCACGTTATATTGCTAATAGTATAAGTAATAAGTATAATTGTTACAGTTCTTGCGATAATACCTCCATTATATGGGTAATAATGCATGTTATATTGATAATAATATAAGTAATAAGTATAATTATTACAGTTCTGGCGATAATAACTGCATTATATGGGTAACAATGCACGTTATATTGATAACAATATGACTAATAAGTATAATTATTACAGTTCTAGCGATAGTAACTGCATTATATGGGTAATAATGCATGTTACATTGATAATATTGGGAGTAATAAGTATATTTATTATAGTTCTGGCGATCATAACTGCATAATATGGGTAATAATGCATGTTATATTGATAATAATATAAGTAATAAGTATAATTATTACAGTTCTAGCAATAATACCTCCATTATATGGGTAATAATGCACGTTATATTGCTAACAATATAAGTAATAAGTATAATTATTACAGTTCTAGCGATAATAACTGCATTATATGGGTAATAATGCATGTTATATTGATAATATCGGGAGTAATAAGTATAATTATTATAGTTCTAGCGATAATAACTGCATTATATCGGTAACAATGCACGTTATATTGCAAATAGTATAAGTAATAAGTATAATTATTACAGTTCTAGCGATAATACCTCTATTATATGGGTAATAATGCATTTTATATTGATAATGATATAAGTAATAAGTATAATTATTACAGTTCTAGCGATAATAACTGCATAATATGGGTAATAATGCACGTTATATTGCTAATAATATAAGTAATGAGTACAATTATTACAGTTCTAGCGATAATAACTGCATTATATGGGTAATAATGCATGTTATATTGATAATAATATAAGTAATAAGTATAATTATTGCAGTTCTAGCGATAATAACTGCATTATATGGGTAATAATGCATGTTATATTGCTAATAGTATAAGTAATGAATATAATTGTTACAGTTCTTGCGATAATACCTCCATTATATGGGTAATAATGCATGTTATATTTATAATAATATAAGTAATAAGTATAATTATTACAGTTCTAGCGATAATAACTGCATTATATGGGTAATAATGCACGTTATATTGCTAATAATATAAGTAATAAGTATAATTATTACAGTTCTAGCGATAATAACTGCATTATATGGGTAATAATGCACGTTATATTGCTAGTAGTATAAGTAATAAGTATAATTATTACAGTTCTAGCGATAATAACTGCATAATATGGGTAATAATGCACGTTATATTGCTAATAGTATAAGTAATGAGTACAATTGTTACAGTTCTGGCGATGATAACTGCATTACATGGGTAACAATGCACGTTATATTGCTAATAGTATAAGTAATAAGTATAATTATTACAGTTCTAGCGATAATACCTCTATTATATGGGTAATAATGCATGTTATATTGATAATGGTATAAGTAATAAGTATAATTATTACAGTTCTAGCGATAATAACTGCATAATATGGGTAATAATGCACGTTATATTGCTAATAATATAAGTAATGAGTACAATTATTACAGTTCTAGCGATAATAACTGCATTATATGGGTAATAATGCATGTTATACTGATAATATCGGGAGTAATAAGTATAATTATTATAGTTCTAGCGATAATAATAGTAAAATATGGCAAATAGTGCATGTTATATTGATAATAATAAAAGTAATAAGTATATTTATTACAGTTCTATCGATAATAACTGCATAATATGGGTAATAATGCATGTTATATTGATGATAATAAATGTAATACGTATATTTATTATAGTTCTAGCGATAATAACTGCATAATATGGGTAATAATGCATGTTATATTGATAACAATATGAGTAATAAGTATAATTATTACAGTTCTGGCGATAATAACTGCATTATATGGGTAATAATGCACGTTATATTGCTAATAGTATAAGTAATAAGTATAATTGTTACAGTTCTTGCGATAATACCTCCATTATATGGGTAATAATGCATGTTATATTGATAATAATATGAGTAATAAGTATAATTATTACAGTTCTGGCGATAATAACTGCATTATATGGGTAATAATGCACGTTATATTGCTAATAGTATAAGTAATAAGTATAATTGTTACAGTTCTTGCGATAATACCTCCATTATATGGGTAATAATGCATGTTATATTGATAATAATATAAGTAATAAGTATAATTATTACAGTTCTAGCGATAATAACTGCATTATATGGGTAATAATGCACGTTATATTGCTAATAATATAAGTAATAAGTATAATTATTACAGTTCTAGAGATAATAACTGCATTATATGGGTAATAATGCATGTTACATTGATAATATTGGGAGTAATAAGTATATTTATTATAGTTCTGGCGATCATAACTGCATAATATGGGTAATAATGCATGTTATATTGATAATAATATAAGTAATAAGCATAATTATTACAGTTCTAGCAATAATACCTCCATTATATGGGTAATAATGCACGTTATATTGCTAACAATATAAGTAATAAGTATAATTATTACAGTTCTAGCGATAATAACTGCATTATATGGGTAATAATGCATGTTATATTGATAATATCGGGAGTAATAAGCATAATTATTATAGTTCTAGCGATAATAATAGTAAAATATGGCAAATAGTGCATGTTATATTGATAATATTGGGAGTAATAAGTATATTTATTATGGTTCTAGAGATAATAACTGCATAATATGGGTAATAATGCATGTTATATTGATAATAATATAAGTAATAAGTATAATTATTACAGTTCTAGCGATAATACCTCCATTATATGGGTAATAATGCATGTTATATTGATGATAATGAAAGTAATACGTATATTTATTATAGTTCTAGCGATAATAACTGCATAATATGGGTAATAATGCATGTTATATTGAGAATAATATAAGTAATAAGTATAATTATTACAGTTCTGGCGATAATAACTGCATTATATGGGTAATAATGCACGTTATATTGCTAATAGTATAAGTAATAAGTATAATTGTTACAGTTCTTGCGATAATACCTCCATTATATGGGTAATAATGCATGTTATATTGATAATAATATAAGTAATAAGTATAATTATTACAGTTCTGGCGATAATAACTGCATTATATGGGTAACAATGCACGTTATATTGATAACAATATGACTAATAAGTATAATTATTACAGTTCTAGCGATAGTAACTGCATTATATGGGTAATAATGCACGTTATATTGCTAACAATATAAGTAATAAGTATAATTATTACAGTTCTAGCGGTAATAACTGCATTATATGGGTAATAATGCATGTTACATTGATAATATTGGGAGTAATAAGTATATTTATTATAGTTCTGGCGATCATAACTGCATAATATGGGTAATAATGCATGTTATATTGATAATAATATAAGTAATAAGTATAATTATTACAGTTCTAGCAATAATACCTCCATTATATGGGTAACAATGCACGTTATATTGCTAACAATATAAGTAATAAGTATAATTATTACAGTTCTAGCGATAATAACTGCATTATATGGGTAATAATGCATGTTATATTGATAATATCGGGAGTAATAAGTATAATTATTATAGTTCTAGCGATAATAACTGCATTATATCGGTAACAATGCACGTTATATTGCAAATAGTATAAGTAATAAGTATAATTATTACAGTTCTAGCGATAATACCTCTATTATATGGGTAATAATGCATTTTATATTGATAATGATATAAGTAATAAGTATAATTATTACAGTTCTAGCGATAATAACTGCATAATATGGGTAATAATGCACGTTATATTGCTAATAATATAAGTAATGAGTACAATTATTACAGTTCTAGCGATAATAACTGCATTATATGGGTAATAATGCATGTTATATTGATAATAATATAAGTAATAAGTATAATTATTGCAGTTCTAGCGATAATAACTGCATTATATGGGTAATAATGCATGTTATATTGATAATATCGGGAGTAATAAGTATAATTATTATAGTTCTAGCGATAATAATAGTAAAATATGGCAAATAGTGCATGTTATATTGATAATAATAAAAGTAATAAGTATATTTATTACAGTTCTATCGATAATAACTGCATAATATGGGTAATAATGCATGTTATATTGATGATAATAAATGTAATACGCATATTTATTATAGTTCTAGCGATAATAACTGCATAATATGGGTAATAATGCATGTTATATTGATAATAATATGAGTAATAAGTATAATTATTACAGTTCTAGCGATAGTAACTGCATTATATGGGTAATAATGCACGTTATATTGCTAACAATATAAGTAATAAGTATAATTATTACAGTTCTAGCGATAATAACTGCATTATATGGGTAATAATGCATGTTATATTGATAATATCGGGAGTAATAAGTATAATTATTATAGTTCTAGCGATAATAATAGTAAAATATGGCAAATAGTGCATGTTATATTGATAATAATAAAAGTAATAAGTATATTTATTACAGTTCTATCGATAATAACTGCATAATATGGGTAATAATGCATGTTATATTGATGATAATAAATGTAATACGCATATTTATTATAGTTCTAGCGATAATAACTGCATAATATGGGTAATAATGCATGTTATATTGATAATAATATGAGTAATAAGTATAATTATTACAGTTCTAG
This sequence comes from Megachile leachella, assembly GCA_963576845.1. NCBI lineage: Eukaryota > Metazoa > Arthropoda > Insecta > Hymenoptera > Megachilidae > Megachile > Megachile leachella. The sequence goes on from CAUYWW010000068.1 coordinate 1,070,763, forward strand.
CGATAGTAACTGCATTATACGGGTAATAATGCACGTTATATTGCTAACAATATAAGTAATAAGTATAATTATTACAGTTCTAGCGATAATAACTGCATTATATGGGTAATAATGCATGTTATATTGATGATAATGAAAGTAATACGTATATTTATTATAGCTCTAGCGATAATAACTGCATAATATGGGTAATAATGCATGTTATATTGATAACAATATGAGTAATAAGTATAATTATTACAGTTCTAGCGATAGTAACTGCATTATATGGGTAATAATGCACGTTATATTGCTAACAATATAAGTAATAAGTATAATTATTACAGTTCTAGCGATAATAACTGCATTATATGGGTAAAAATGCATGTTATATTGATAATATTGGGAGTAATAAGTATATTTATTATGGTTCTAGAGATAATAACTGCATAATATGGGTAATAATGCATGTTATATTGATAATAATATAAGTAATAAGTATAATTATTACTGTTCTAGCGATAATACCTCCATTATATGGGTAATAATGCATGTTATATTGATGATAATGAAAGTAATACGTATATTTATTATAGTTCTAGCGATAATAACTGCATAATATGGGTAATAATGCATGTTATATTGAGAATAATATAAGTAATAAGTATAATTATTACAGTTCTGGCGATAATAACTGCATTATATGGGTAATAATGCATGTTATATTGCTAATAGTATAAGTAATGAATATAATTGTTACAGTTCTTGCGATAATACCTCCATTATATGGGTAATAATGCATGTTATATTTATAATAATATAAGTAATAAGTATAATTATTACAGTTCTAGCGATAATAACTGCATTATATGGGTAATAATGCACGTTATATTGCTAATAATATAAGTAATAAGTATAATTATTACAGTTCTAGCGATAATAACTGCATTATATGGGTAATAATGCACGTTATATTGCTAGTAGTATAAGTAATAAGTATAATTATTACAGTTCTAGCGATAATAACTGCATAATATGGGTAATAATGCACGTTATATTGCTAATAATATAAGTAATGAGTACAATTATTACAGTTCTGGCGATGATAACTGCATTACATGGGTAACAATGCACGTTATATTGCTAATAGTATAAGTAATAAGTATAATTATTACAGTTCTAGCGATAATACCTCTATTATATGGGTAATAATGCATGTTATATTGATAATGGTATAAGTAATAAGTATAATTATTACAGTTCTAGCGATAATAACTGCATAATATGGGTAATAATGCACGTTATATTGCTAATAATATAAGTAATGAGTACAATTATTACAGTTCTAGCGATAATAACTGCATTATATGGGTAATAATGCATGTTATACTGATAATATCGGGAGTAATAAGTATAATTATTATAGTTCTAGCGATAATAATAGTAAAATATGGCAAATAGTGCATGTTATATTGATAATAATAAAAGTAATAAGTATATTTATTACAGTTCTATCGATAATAACTGCATAATATGGGTAATAATGCATGTTATATTGATGATAATAAATGTAATACGTATATTTATTATAGTTCTAGCGATAATAACTGCATAATATGGGTAATAATGCATGTTATATTGATAACAATATGAGTAATAAGTATAATTATTACAGTTCTGGCGGTAATAACTGCATTATATGGGTAATAATGCACGTTATATTGGTAATAGTATAAGTAATAAGTATAATTGTTACAGTTCTTGCGATAATACCTCCATTATATGGGTAATAATGCATGTTATATTGATAATAATATGAGTAATAAGTATAATTATTACAGTTCTGGCGATAATAACTGCATTATATGGGTAATAATGCACGTTATATTGCTAATAGTATAAGTAATAAGTATAATTGTTACAGTTCTTGCGATAATACCTCCATTATATGGGTAATAATGCATGTTATATTGATAATAATATAAGTAATAAGTATAATTATTACAGTTCTAGCGATAATAACTGCATTATATGGGTAATAATGCACGTTATATTGCTAATAATATAAGTAATAAGTATAATTATTACAGTTCTAGCGATAATAACTGCATTATATGGGTAATAATGCATGTTATATTGATGATAATGAATGTAATACGTATATTTATTATAGCTCTAGCGATAATAACTGCATAATATGGGTAATAATGCATGTTATATTGAGAATAATATAAGTAATAAGTATAATTATTACAGTTCTGGCTATAATAACTGCATTATATGGGTAATAATGCACGTTATATTGCTAATAGTATAAGTAATAAGCATAATTATTACAGTTCTAGCGATAATACCTCCATTATATGGGTAATAATGCATGTTATATTGATAATGATATAAGTAATAAGTATAATTATTACAGTTCTAGCGATAATAACTGCATAATATGGGTAATAATGCACGTTATATTGCTAATAATATAAGTAATAAGTATAATTATTACAGTTCTAGCGATAATAACTGCATTATATGGGTAATAATGCATGTTATATTGATAATATCGGGAGTGATAAGCATAATTATTATAGTTCTAGCGATAATAATAGTAAAATATGGCAAATAGTGCATGTTATATTGATAATATTGGGAGTAATAAGTATATTTATTATGGTTCTAGAGATAATAACTGCATAATATGGGTAATAATGCATGTTATATTGATAATAATATAAGTAATAAGTATAATTATTACAGTTCTAGCGATAATACCTCCATTATATGGGTAATAATGCATGTTATATTGATGATAATGAAAGTAATACGTATATTTATTATAGTTCTAGCGATAATAACTGCATAATATGGGTAATAATGCATGTTATATTGAGAATAATATAAGTAATAAGTATAATTATTACAGTTCTGGCGATAATAACTGCATTATATGGGTAATAATGCACGTTATATTGCTAATAGTATAAGTAATAAGTATAATTGTTACAGTTCTTGCGATAATACCTCCATTATATGGGTAATAATGCATGTTATATTGATAATAATATAAGTAATAAGTATAATTATTACAGTTCTGGCGATAATAACTGCATTATATGGGTAACAATGCACGTTATATTGATAACAATATGACTAATAAGTATAATTATTACAGTTCTAGCGATAGTAACTGCATTATATGTTTAATAATGCACGTTATATTGCTAACAATATAAGTAATAAGTATAATTATTACAGTTCTAGCGGTAATAACTGCATTATATGGGTAATAATGCATGTTACATTGATAATATTGGGAGTAATAAGTATATTTATTATAGTTCTGGCGATCATAACTGCATAATATGGGTAATAATGCATGTTATATTGATAATAATATAAGTAATAAGTATAATTATTACAGTTCTAGCAATAATACCTCCATTATATGGGTAATAATGCACGTTATATTGCTAACAATATAAGTAATAAGTATAATTATTGCAGTTCTAGCGATAATAACTGCATTATATGGGTAATAATGCATGTTATATTGATAATATCGGGAGTAATAAGTATAATTATTATAGTTCTAGCGATAATAACTGCATTATATCGGTAACAATGCACGTTATATTGCAAATAGTATAAGTAATAAGTATAATTATTACAGTTCTAGCGATAATACCTCTATTATATGGGTAATAATGCATTTTATATTGATAATGATATAAGTAATAAGTATAATTATTACAGTTCTAGCGATAATAACTGCATAATATGGGTAATAATGCACGTTATATTGCTAATAATATAAGTAATGAGTACAATTATTACAGTTCTAGCGATAATAACTGCATTATATGGGTAATAATGCATGTTATATTGATAATAATATAAGTAATAAGTATAATTATTGCAGTTCTAGCGATAATAACTGCATTATATGGGTAATAATGCATGTTATATTGATAATATCGGGAGTAATAAGTATAATTATTATAGTTCTAGCGATAATAATAGTAAAATATGGCAAATAGTGCATGTTATATTGATAATAATAAAAGTAATAAGTATATTTATTACAGTTCTATCGATAATAACTGCATAATATGGGTAATAATGCATGTTATATTGATGATAATAAATGTAATACGCATATTTATTATAGTTCTAGCGATAATAACTGCATAATATGGGTAATAATGCATGTTATATTGATAATAATATGAGTAATAAGTATAATTATTACAGTTCTAGCGATAGTAACTGCATTATATGGGTAATAATGCACGTTATATTGCTAACAATATAAGTAATAAGTATAATTAATACAGTTCTAGCGATAATAACTGCATTATATGGGTAATAATGCATGTTATATTGATGATAATGAAAGTAATACGTATATTTATTATAGCTCTAGCGATAATAACTGCATAATATGGGTAATAATGCATGTTATATTGATAACAATATGAGTAATAAGTATAATTATTACAGTTCTAGCGATAGTAACTGCATTATATGGGTAATAATGCACGTTATATTGCTAACAATATAAGTAATAAGTATAATTATTACAGTTCTAGCGATAATAACTGCATTATATGGGTAAAAATGCATGTTATATTGATAATATTGGGAGTAATAAGTATATTTATTATGGTTCTAGAGATAATAACTGCATAATATGGGTAATAATGCATGTTATATTGATATTAATATAAGTAATAAGTATAATTATTACAGTTCTAGCGATAATACCTCCATTATATGGGTAATAATGCATGTTATATTGATGATAATGAAAGTAATACGTATATTTATTATAGTTCTAGCGATAATAACTGCGTAATATGGGTAATAATTCATGTTATATTGAGAATAATATAAGTAATAAGTATAATTATTACAGTTCTGGCGATAATAACTGCATTATATGGGTAATAATGCATGTTATATTGCTAATAGTATAAGTAATGAATATAATTGTTACAGTTCTTGCGATAATACCTCCATTATATGGGTAATAATGCATGTTATATTTATAATAATATAAGTAATAAGTATAATTATTACAGTTCTAGCGATAATAACTGCATTATATGGGTAATAATGCACGTTATATTGCTAATAGTATAAGTAATAAGTATAATTGTTACAGTTCTTGCGATAATACCTCCATTATATGGGTAATAATGCATGTTATATTGATAATAATATAAGTAATAAGTATAATTATTACAGTTCTGGCGATAATAACTGCATTATATGGGTAACAATGCACGTTGTATTGATAACAATTAGACTAATAAGTATAATTATTACAGTTCTAGCGATAGTAACTGCATTATATGTTTAATAATGCAGGTTATATTGCTAACAATATAAGTAATAAGTATAATTATTACAGTTCTAGCGGTAATAACTGCATTATATGGGTAATAATGCATGTTACATTGATAATATTGGGAGTAATAAGTATATTTATTATAGTTCTGGCGATCATAACTGCATAATATGGGTAATAATGCATGTTATATTGATAATAATATAAGTAATAAGTATAATTATTACAGTTCTAGCAATAATACCTCCATTATATGGGTAATAATGCACGTTATATTGCTAACAATATAAGTAATAAGTATAATTATTACAGTTCTAGCGATAATAACTGCATTATATGGGTAATAATGCATGTTATATTGATAATATCGGGAGTAATAAGTATAATTATTATAGTTCTAGCGATAATAACTGCATTATATCGGTAACAATGCACGTTATATTGCAAATAGTATAAGTAATAAGTATAATTATTACAGTTCTAGCGATAATACCTCTATTATATGGGTAATAATGCATTTTATATTGATAATGATATAAGTAATAAGTATAATTATTACAGTTCTAGCGATAATAACTGCATAATATGGGTAATAATGCACGTTATATTGCTAATAATATAAGTAATGAGTACAATTATTACAGTTCTAGCGATAATAACTGCATTATATGGGTAATAATGCATGTTATATTGATAATAATATAAGTAATAAGTATAATTATTGCAGTTCTAGCGATAATAACTGCATTATATGGGTAATAATGCATGTTATATTGATAATATCGGGAGTAATAAGTATAATTATTATAGTTCTAGCGATAATAATAGTAAAATATGGCAAATAGTGCATGTTATATTGATAATAATAAAAGTAATAAGTATATTTATTACAGTTCTATCGATAATAACTGCATAATATGGGTAATAATGCATGTTATATTGATGATAATAAATGTAATACGCATATTTATTATAGTTCTAGCGATAATAACTGCATAATATGGGTAATAATGCATGTTATATTGATAATAATATGAGTAATAAGTATAATTATTACAGTTCTAGCGATAGTAACTGCATTATATGGGTAATAATGCACGTTATATTGCTAACAATATAAGTAATAAGTATAATTATTACAGTTCTAGCGATAATAACTGCATTATATGGGTAATAATGCATGTTATATTGATGATAATGAAAGTAATACGTATATTTATTATAGCTCTAGCGATAATAACTGCATAATATGGGTAATAATGCATGTTATATTGATAACAATATGAGTAATAAGTATAATTATTACAGTTCTAGCGATAGTAACTGCATTATATGGGTAATAATGCACGTTATATTGCTAACAATATAAGTAATAAGTATAATTATTACAGTTCTAGCGATAATAACTGCATTATATGGGTAATAATGCATGTTATATTGATAATATCGGGAGTAATAAGTATAATTATTATAGTTCTAGCGATAATAACTGCATTATATCGGTAACAATGCACGTTATATTGCAAATAGTATAAGTAATAAGTATAATTATTACAGTTCTAGCGATAATACCTCTATTATATGGGTAATAATGCATTTTATTTTGATAATGATATAAGTAATAAGTATAATTATTACAGTTCTAGCGATAATAACTGCATAATATGGGTAATAATGCACGTTATATTGCTAATAGTATAAGTAATAAGTATAATTGTTACAGTTCTTGCGATAATACCTCCATTATATGGGTAATAATGCATGTTATATTGATAATAATATAAGTAATAAGTATAATTATTACAGTTCTGGCGATAATAACTGCATTATATGGGTAACAATGCACGTTATATTGATAACAATATGACTAATAAGTATAATTATTACAGTTCTAGCGATAGTAACTGCATTATATGGGTAATAATGCACGTTATATTGCTAACAATATAAGTAATAAGTATAATTATTACAGTTCTAGCGGTAATAACTGCATTATATGGGTAATAATGCATGTTACATTGATAATATTGGGAGTAATAAGTATATTTATTATAGTTCTGGCGATCATAACTGCATAATATGGGTAATAATGCATGTTATATTGATAATAATATAAGTAATAAGTATAATTATTACAGTTCTAGCAATAATACCTCCATTATATGGGTAATAATGCACGTTATATTGCTAACAATATAAGTAATAAGTATAATTATTACAGTTCTAGCGATAATAACTGCATTATATGGGTAATAATGCATGTTATATTGATAATATCGGGAGTAATAAGTATAATTATTATAGTTCTAGCGATAATAACTGCATTATATCGGTAACAATGCACGTTATATTGCAAATAGTATAAGTAATAAGTATAATTATTACAGTTCTAGCGATAATACCTCTATTATATGGGTAATAATGCATTTTATATTGATAATGATATAAGTAATAAGTATAATTATTACAGTTCTAGCGATAATAACTGCATAATATGGGTAATAATGCACGTTATATTGCTAATAATATAAGTAATGAGTACAATTATTACAGTTCTAGCGATAATAACTGCATTATATGGGTAATAATGCATGTTATATTGATAATAATATAAGTAATAAGTATAATTATTGCAGTTCTAGCGATAATAACTGCATTATATGGGTAATAATGCATGTTATATTGATAATATCGGGAGTAATAAGTATAATTATTATAGTTCTAGCGATAATAATAGTAAAATATGGCAAATAGTGCATGTTATATTGATAATAATAAAAGTAATAAGTATATTTATTACAGTTCTATCGATAATAACTGCATAATATGGGTAATAATGCATGTTATATTGATGATAATAAATGTAATACGCATATTTATTATAGTTCTAGCGATAATAACTGCATAATATGGGTAATAATGCATGTTATATTGATAATAATATGAGTAATAAGTATAATTATTACAGTTCTAGCGATAGTAACTGCATTATATGGGTAATAATGCACGTTATATTGCTAACAATATAAGTAATAAGTATAATTATTACAGTTCTAGCGATAATAACTGCATTATATGGGTAATAATGCATGTTATATTGATGATAATGAAAGTAATACGTATATTTATTATAGCTCTAGCGATAATAACTGCATAATATGGGTAATAATGCATGTTATATTGAGAATAATATAAGTAATAAGTATAATTATTACAGTTCTAGCGATAGTAACTGCATTATATGGGTAATAATGCACGTTATATTGCTAACAATATAAGTAATAAGTATAATTATTACAGTTCTAGCGATAATAACTGCATTATATGGGTAATAATGCATGTTACATTGATAATATTGGGAGTAATAAGTATATTTATTATAGTTCAGGCGATCATAACTGCATAATATGGGTAATAATGCATGTTATATTGATAATAATATAAGTAATAAGTATAATTATTACAGTTCTAGCAATAATACCTCCATTATATGGGTAATAATGCACGTTATATTGCTAACAATATAAGTAATAAGTATAATTTTTACAGTTCTAGCGATAATAACTGCATTATATGGGTAATAATGCATGTTATATTGATGATAATGAAAGTAATACGTATATTTATTATAGCTCTAGCGATAATAACTGCATAATATGGGTAATAATGCACGTTATATTGCTAATAGTATAAGTAATAAGTATAATTATTACAGTTCTAGCGATAATACCTCCATTATATGGGTAATAATGCATGTTATATTGATAATGATATAAGTAATAAGTATAATTATTACAGTTCTAGCGATAATAACTGCATAATATGGGTAATAATGCACGTTATATTGCTAATAATATAAGTAATAAGTATAATTATTACAGTTCTAGCGATAATAACTGCATTATATGGGTAATAATGCATGTTATATTGATAATATCGGGAGTAATAAGTATAATTATTATAGTTCTAGCGATAATAACTGCATAATATGGGTAATAATGCATGTTATATTGAGAATAATATAAGTAATAAGTATAATTATTACAGTTCTGGCGATAATAACTGCATTATATGGGTAATAATGCACGTTATATTGCTAATAGTATAAGTAATAAGTATAATTATTACAGTTCTAGCGATAATACCTCTATTATATGGGTAATAATGCATTTTATATTGATAATGATATAAGTAATAAGTATAATTATTACAGTTCTAGCGATAATAACTGCATAATATGGGTAATAATGCACGTTATATTGCTAATAATATAAGTAATGAGTACAATTATTACAGTTCTAGCGATAATAACTGCATTATATGGGTAATAATGCACGTTATATTGCTAATAGTATAAGTAATAAGTATAATTATTACAGTTCTAGCGATAATAACTGCATTATATGGGTAAAAATGCACGTTATATTGATAATATTGGGAGTAATAAGTATATTTATTATGGTTCTAGAGATAATAACTGCATAATATGGGTAATAATGCATGTTATATTGATAATAATATAAGTAATAAGTATAATTATTACAGTTCTAGCGATAATACCTCCATTATATGGGTAATAATGCATGTTATATTGATAATAATATAAGTAATAAGTATAATTATTACAGTTCTAGCGATAATACCTCCATTATATGGGTAATAATGCATGTTATATTGAGAATAATATAAGTAATAAGTATAATTATTACAGTTCTGGCGATAATAACTGCATTATATGGGTAATAATGCACGTTATATTGCTAATAGTATAAGTAATAAGTATAATTATTACAGTTCTAGCGATAATACCTCTATTATATGGGTAATAATGCATTTTATATTGATAATGATATAAGTAATAAGTATAATTATTACAGTTCTAGCGATAATAACTGCATAATATGGGTAATAATGCACGTTATATTGCTAACAATATAAGTAATAAGTATAATTATTACAGTTCTAGCGATAATAACTGCATTATATGGGTAAAAATGCACGTTATATTGATAATATTGGGAGTAATAAGTATATTTATTATGGTTCTAGAGATAATAACTGCATAATATGGGTAATAATGCATGTTATATTGATAATAATATAAGTAATAAGTATAATTATTACAGTTCTAGCGATAATACCTCCATTATATGGGTAATAATGCATGTTATATTGATGATAATGAAAGTAATACGTATATTTATTATAGTTCTAGCGATAATAACTGCATAATATGGGTAATAATGCATGTTATATTGAGAATAATATAAGTAATAAGTATAATTATTACAGTTCTGGCGATAATAACTGCATTATATGGGTAATAATGCATGTTATATTGCTAATAGTATAAGTAATGAATATAATTGTTACAGTTCTTGCGATAATACCTCCATTATATGGGTAATAATGCATGTTATATTTATAATAATATAAGTAATAAGTATAATTATTACAGTTCTAGCGATAATAACTGCATTATATGGGTAATAATGCACGTTATATTGCTAATAATATAAGTAATAAGTATAATTATTACAGTTCTAGCGATAATAACTGCATTATATGGGTAATAATGCACGTTATATTGCTAGTAGTATAAGTAATAAGTATAATTATTACAGTTCTAGCGATAATAACTGCATAATATGGGTAATAATGCACGTTATATTGCTAATAATATAAGTAATGAGTACAATTATTACAGTTCTGGCGATGATAACTGCATTACATGGGTAACAATGCACGTTATATTGCTAATAGTATAAGTAATAAGTATAATTATTACAGTTCTAGCGATAATACCTCTATTATATGGGTTATAATGCATGTTATATTGATAATGGTATACGTAATAAGTATAATTATTACAGTTCTAGCGATAATAACTGCATAATATGGGTAATAATGCACGTTATATTGCTAATAATATAAGTAATGAGTACAATTATTACAGTTCTAGCGATAATAACTGCATTATATGGGTAATAATGCATGTTATACTGATAATATCGGGAGTAATAAGTATAATTATTATAGTTCTAGCGATAATAATAGTAAAATATGGCAAATAGTGCATGTTATATTGATAATAATAAAAGTAATAAGTATATTTATTTCAGTTCTATCGATAATAACTGCATAATATGGGTAATAATGCATGTTATATTGATGATAATAAATGTAATACGTATATTTATTATAGTTCTAGCGATAATAACTGCATAATATGGGTAATAATGCACGTTATATTGCTAACAATATAAGTAATAAGTATAATTATTACAGTTCTAGCGATAATAACTGCATTATATGGGTAATAATGCATGTTATATTGATGATAATGAATGTAATACGTATATTTATTATAGCTCTAGCGATAATAACTGCATAATATGGGTAATAATGCATGTTATATTGAGAATAATATAAGTAATAAGTATAATTATTACAGTTCTGGCTATAATAACTGCATTATATGGGTAATAATGCACGTTATATTGCTAATAGTATAAGTAATAAGCATAATTATTACAGTTCTAGCGATAATACCTCCATTATATGGGTAATAATGCATGTTATATTGATAATGATATAAGTAATAAGTATAATTATTACAGTTCTAGCGATAATAACTGCATAATATGGGTAATAATGCACGTTATATTGCTAATAATATAAGTAATAAGTATAATTATTACAGTTCTAGCGATAATAACTGCATTATATGGGTAATAATGCATGTTATATTGATAATATCGGGAGTGATAAGCATAATTATTATAGTTCTAGCGATAATAATAGTAAAATATGGCAAATAGTGCATGTTATATTGATAATATTGGGAGTAATAAGTATATTTATTATGGTTCTAGAGATAATAACTGCATAATATGGGTAATAATGCATGTTATATTGATAATAATATAAGTAATAAGTATAATTATTACAGTTCTAGCGATAATACCTCCATTATATGGGTAATAATGCATGTTATATTGATGATAATGAAAGTAATACGTATATTTATTATAGTTCTAGCGATAATAACTGCATAATATGGGTAATAATGCATGTTATATTGAGAATAATATAAGTAATAAGTATAATTATTACAGTTCTGGCGATAATAACTGCATTATATGGGTAATAATGCACGTTATATTGCTAATAGTATAAGTAATAAGTATAATTGTTACAGTTCTTGCGATAATACCTCCATTATATGGGTAATAATGCATGTTATATTGATAATAATATAAGTAATAAGTATAATTATTACAGTTCTGGCGATAATAACTGCATTATATGGGTAACAATGCACGTTATATTGCTAATAGTATAAGTAATAAGTATAATTGTTACAGTTCTTGCGATAATACCTCCATTATATGGGTAATAATGCATGTTATATTGATAATAATATAAGTAATAAGTATAATTATTACAGTTCTGGCGATAATAACTGCATTATATGGGTAACAATGCACGTTATATTGATAACAATATGACTAATAAGTATAATTATTACAGTTCTAGCGATAGTAACTGCATTATATGTTTAATAATGCAGGTTATATTGCTAACAATATAAGTAATAAGTATAATTATTACAGTTCTAGCGGTAATAACTGCATTATATGGGTAATAATGCATGTTACATTGATAATATTGGGAGTAATAAGTATATTTATTATAGTTCTGGCGATCATAACTGCATAATATGGGTAATAATGCATGTTATATTGATAATAATATAAGTAATAAGTATAATTATTACAGTTCTAGCAATAATACCTCCATTATATGGGTAATAATGCACGTTATATTGCTAACAATATAAGTAATAAGTATAATTATTACAGTTCTAGCGATAATAACTGCATTATATGGGTAATAATGCATGTTATATTGATAATATCGGGAGTAATAAGTATAATTATTATAGTTCTAGCGATAATAACTGCATTATATCGGTAACAATGCACGTTATATTGCAAATAGTATAAGTAATAAGTATAATTATTACAGTTCTAGCGATAATACCTCTATTATATGGGTAATAATGCATTTTATATTGATAATGATATAAGTAATAAGTATAATTATTACAGTTCTAGCGATAATAACTGCATAATATGGGTAATAATGCACGTTATATTGCTAATAATATAAGTAATGAGTACAATTATTACAGTTCTAGCGATAATAACTGCATTATATGGGTAATAATGCATGTTATATTGATAATAATATAAGTAATAAGTATAATTATTGCAGTTCTAGCGATAATAACTGCATTATATGGGTAATAATGCATGTTATATTGATAATATCGGGAGTAATAAGTATAATTATTATAGTTCTAGCGATAATAATAGTAAAATATGGCAAATAGTGCATGTTATATTGATAATAATAAAAGTAATAAGTATATTTATTACAGTTCTATCGATAATAACTGCATAATATGGGTAATAATGCATGTTATATTGATGATAATAAATGTAATACGCATATTTATTATAGTTCTAGCGATAATAACTGCATAATATGGGTAATAATGCATGTTATATTGATAATAATATGAGTAATAAGTATAATTATTACAGTTCTAGCGATAGTAACTGCATTATATGGGTAATAATGCACGTTATATTGCTAACAATATAAGTAATAAGTATAATTATTACAGTTCTAGCGATAATAACTGCATTATATGGGTAATAATGCATGTTATATTGATGATAATGAAAGTAATACGTATATTTATTATAGCTCTAGCGATAATAACTGCATAATATGGGTAATAATGCATGTTATATTGATAACAATATGAGTAATAAGTATAATTATTACAGTTCTAGCGATAGTAACTGCATTATATGGGTAATAATGCACGTTATATTGCTAACAATATAAGTAATAAGTATAATTATTACAGTTCTAGCGATAATAACTGCATTATATGGGTAATAATGCATGTTATATTGATAATATCGGGAGTAATAAGTATAATTATTATAGTTCTAGCGATAATAACTGCATTATATCGGTAACAATGCACGTTATATTGCAAATAGTATAAGTAATAAGTATAATTATTACAGTTCTAGCGATAATACCTCTATTATATGGGTAATAATGCATTTTATTTTGATAATGATATAAGTAATAAGTATAATTATTACAGTTCTAGCGATAATAACTGCATAATATGGGTAATAATGCACGTTATATTGCTAATAGTATAAGTAATAAGTATAATTGTTACAGTTCTTGCGATAATACCTCCATTATATGGGTAATAATGCATGTTATATTGATAATAATATAAGTAATAAGTATAATTATTACAGTTCTGGCGATAATAACTGCATTATATGGGTAACAATGCACGTTATATTGATAACAATATGACTAATAAGTATAATTATTACAGTTCTAGCGATAGTAACTGCATTATATGGGTAATAATGCACGTTATATTGCTAACAATATAAGTAATAAGTATAATTATTACAGTTCTAGCGGTAATAACTGCATTATATGGGTAATAATGCATGTTACATTGATAATATTGGGAGTAATAAGTATATTTATTATAGTTCTGGCGATCATAACTGCATAATATGGGTAATAATGCATGTTATATTGATAATAATATAAGTAATAAGTATAATTATTACAGTTCTAGCAATAATACCTCCATTATATGGGTAATAATGCACGTTATATTGCTAACAATATAAGTAATAAGTATAATTATTACAGTTCTAGCGATAATAACTGCATTATATGGGTAATAATGCATGTTATATTGATAATATCGGGAGTAATAAGTATAATTATTATAGTTCTAGCGATAATAACTGCATTATATCGGTAACAATGCACGTTATATTGCAAATAGTATAAGTAATAAGTATAATTATTACAGTTCTAGCGATAATACCTCTATTATATGGGTAATAATGCATTTTATATTGATAATGATATAAGTAATAAGTATAATTATTACAGTTCTAGCGATAATAACTGCATAATATGGGTAATAATGCACGTTATATTGCTAATAATATAAGTAATGAGTACAATTATTACAGTTCTAGCGATAATAACTGCATTATATGGGTAATAATGCATGTTATATTGATAATAATATAAGTAATAAGTATAATTATTGCAGTTCTAGCGATAATAACTGCATTATATGGGTAATAATGCATGTTATATTGATAATATCGGGAGTAATAAGTATAATTATTATAGTTCTAGCGATAATAATAGTAAAATATGGCAAATAGTGCATGTTATATTGATAATAATAAAAGTAATAAGTATATTTATTACAGTTCTATCGATAATAACTGCATAATATGGGTAATAATGCATGTTATATTGATGATAATAAATGTAATACGCATATTTATTATAGTTCTAGCGATAATAACTGCATAATATGGGTAATAATGCATGTTATATTGATAATAATATGAGTAATAAGTATAATTATTACAGTTCTAGCGATAGTAACTGCATTATATGGGTAATAATGCACGTTATATTGCTAACAATATAAGTAATAAGTATAATTATTACAGTTCTAGCGATAATAACTGCATTATATGGGTAATAATGCATGTTATATTGATGATAATGAAAGTAATACGTATATTTATTATAGCTCTAGCGATAATAACTGCATAATATGGGTAATAATGCATGTTATATTGAGAATAATATAAGTAATAAGTATAATTATTACAGTTCTAGCGATAGTAACTGCATTATATGGGTAATAATGCACGTTATATTGCTAACAATATAAGTAATAAGTATAATTATTACAGTTCTAGCGATAATAACTGCATTATATGGGTAATAATGCATGTTACATTGATAATATTGGGAGTAATAAGTATATTTATTATAGTTCAGGCGATCATAACTGCATAATATGGGTAATAATGCATGTTATATTGATAATAATATAAGTAATAAGTATAATTATTACAGTTCTAGCAATAATACCTCCATTATATGGGTAATAATGCACGTTATATTGCTAACAATATAAGTAATAAGTATAATTTTTACAGTTCTAGCGATAATAACTGCATTATATGGGTAATAATGCATGTTATATTGATGATAATGAAAGTAATACGTATATTTATTATAGCTCTAGCGATAATAACTGCATAATATGGGTAATAATGCACGTTATATTGCTAATAGTATAAGTAATAAGTATAATTATTACAGTTCTAGCGATAATACCTCCATTATATGGGTAATAATGCATGTTATATTGATAATGATATAAGTAATAAGTATAATTATTACAGTTCTAGCGATAATAACTGCATAATATGGGTAATAATGCACGTTATATTGCTAATAATATAAGTAATAAGTATAATTATTACAGTTCTAGCGATAATAACTGCATTATATGGGTAATAATGCATGTTATATTGATAATATCGGGAGTAATAAGTATAATTATTATAGTTCTAGCGATAATAACTGCATAATATGGGTAATAATGCATGTTATATTGAGAATAATATAAGTAATAAGTATAATTATTACAGTTCTGGCGATAATAACTGCATTATATGGGTAATAATGCACGTTATATTGCTAATAGTATAAGTAATAAGTATAATTATTACAGTTCTAGCGATAATACCTCTATTATATGGGTAATAATGCATTTTATATTGATAATGATATAAGTAATAAGTATAATTATTACAGTTCTAGCGATAATAACTGCATAATATGGGTAATAATGCACGTTATATTGCTAATAATATAAGTAATGAGTACAATTATTACAGTTCTAGCGATAATAACTGCATTATATGGGTAATAATGCACGTTATATTGCTAATAGTATAAGTAATAAGTATAATTATTACAGTTCTAGCGATAATACCTCTATTATATGGGTAATAATGCATTTTATATTGATAATGATATAAGTAATAAGTATAATTATTACAGTTCTAGCGATAATAACTGCATAATATGGGTAATAATGCACGTTATATTGCTAACAATATAAGTAATAAGTATAATTATTACAGTTCTAGCGATAATAACTGCATTATATGGGTAAAAATGCATGTTATATTGATAATATTGGGAGTAATAAGTATATTTATTATGGTTCTAGAGATAATAACTGCATAATATGGGTAATAATGCATGTTATATTGATAATAATATAAGTAATAAGTATAATTATTACAGTTCTAGCGATAATACCTCCATTATATGGGTAATAATGCATGTTATATTGATGATAATGAAAGTAATACGTATATTTATTATAGTTCTAGCGATAATAACTGCATAATATGGGTAATAATGCATGTTATATTGAGAATAATATAAGTAATAAGTATAATTATTACAGTTCTGGCGATAATAACTGCATTATATGGGTAATAATGCATGTTATATTGCTAATAGTATAAGTAATGAATATAATTGTTACAGTTCTTGCGATAATACCTCCATTATATGGGTAATAATGCATGTTATATTTATAATAATATAAGTAATAAGTATAATTATTACAGTTCTAGCGATAATAACTGCATTATATGGGTAATAATGCACGTTATATTGCTAATAATATAAGTAATAAGTATAATTATTACAGTTCTAGCGATAATAACTGCATTATATGGGTAATAATGCACGTTATATTGCTAGTAGTATAAGTAATAAGTATAATTATTACAGTTCTAGCGATAATAACTGCATAATATGGGTAATAATGCACGTTATATTGCTAATAATATAAGTAATGAGTACAATTATTACAGTTCTGGCGATGATAACTGCATTACATGGGTAACAATGCACGTTATATTGCTAATAGTATAAGTAATAAGTATAATTATTACAGTTCTAGCGATAATACCTCTATTATATGGGTTATAATGCATGTTATATTGATAATGGTATACGTAATAAGTATAATTATTACAGTTCTAGCGATAATAACTGCATAATATGGGTAACAATGCACGTTATATTGCTAATAATATAAGTAATGAGTACAATTATTACAGTTCTAGCGATAATAACTGCATTATATGGGTAATAATGCATGTTATACTGATAATATCGGGAGTAATAAGTATAATTATTATAGTTCTAGCGATAATAATAGTAAAATATGGCAAATAGTGCATGTTATATTGATAATAATAAAAGTAATAAGTATATTTATTTCAGTTCTATCGATAATAACTGCATAATATGGGTAATAATGCATGTTATATTGATGATAATAAATGTAATACGTATATTTATTATAGTTCTAGCGATAATAACTGCATAATATGGGTAATAATGCATGTTATATTGATAACAATATGAGTAATAAGTATAATTATTACAGTTCTGGCGATAATAACTGCATTATATGGGTAATAATGCACGTTATATTGCTAATAGTATAAGTAATAAGTATAATTGTTACAGTTCTTGCGATAATACCTCCATTATATGGGTAATAATGCATGTTATATTGATAATAATATGAGTAATAAGTATAATTATTACAGTTCTGGCGATAATAACTGCATTATATGGGTAATAATGCACGTTATATTGCTAATAGTATAAGTAATAAGTATAATTGTTACAGTTCTTGCGATAATACCTCCATTATATGGGTAATAATGCATGTTATATTGATAATAATATAAGTAATAAGTATAATTATTACAGTTCTAGCGATAATAACTGCATTATATGGGTAATAATGCACGTTATATTGCTAATAATATAAGTAGTAAGTATAATTATTACAGTTCTAGAGATAATAACTGCATTATATGGGTAATAATGCATGTTACATTGATAATATTGGGAGTAATAAGTATATTTATTATAGTTCTGGCGATCATAACTGCATAATATGGGTAATAATGCATGTTATATTGATAATAATATAAGTAATAAGCATAATTATTACAGTTCTAGCAATAATACCTCCATTATATGGGTAATAATGCACGTTATATTGCTAACAATATAAGTAATAAGTATAATTATTACAGTTCTAGCGATAATAACTGCATTATATGGGTAATAATGCATGTTATATTGATGATAATGAATGTAATACGTATATTTATTATAGCTCTAGCGATAATAACTGCATAATATGGGTAATAATGCATGTTATATTGATAATAATATAAGTAATAAGTATAATTATTACAGTTCTAGCGATAATACCTCCATTATATGGGTAATAATGCATGTTATATTGCTAATAGTATAAGTAATAAGTATAATTATTACAGTTCTAGCGATAATACCTCCATTATATGGGTAATAATGCATGTTATATTGAGAATAATATAAGTAATAAGTATAATTATTACAGTTCTGGCGATAATAACTGCATTATATGGGTAATAATGCACGTTATATTGCTAATAGTATAAGTAATAAGTATAATTGTTACAGTTCTTGCGATAATACCTCCATTATATGGGTAATAATGCATGTTATATTGATAATAATATAAGTAATAAGTATAATTATTACAGTTCTGGCGATAATAACTGCATTATATGGGTAACAATGCACGTTATATTGATAACAATATGACTAATAAGTATAATTATTACAGTTCTAGCGATAGTAACTGCATTATATGGGTAATAATGCATGTTACATTGATAATATTGGGAGTAATAAGTATATTTATTATAGTTCTGGCGATCATAACTGCATAATATGGGTAATAATGCATGTTATATTGATAATAATATAAGTAATAAGTATAATTATTACAGTTCTAGCAATAATACCTCCATTATATGGGTAATAATGCACGTTATATTGCTAACAATATAAGTAATAAGTATAAT